>CALYLW010000223.1:0-160000 GCA_944989445.1 Ampullaceana balthica
CTTCCGACAGGGAAGGATGTATAGTGAATAACTCAAGATTTCCACGTTATATTACCTCAAATGATTCTTTTGTGTACAATATATATGTATATTAAAGTTGTTTTGGATAAACGAATTCTTCAGTGAGTTATTGTGCACAAGATTAATTACTGTGAGAACGCCTACATAAAAGAGTATATAAAGTTATCGTTACATTGGTGCAGAAGTAAAAGTTCTATGTGAACACTGTACAAGAGATTTCGAGAAAGAGGTTTCGTGGAAATAAGTATTGGATATTTCCAAAAAAAGGAAAGTAGTCTTTAAAATAAGAAATAATACCAGCTATAGTATTTGTGAATATTCAAGTTCGTAAGAAGCTGTGAATAAACTTTTGTAGTTCAATGAAAATACAAGAAGATTTCAAAATGGCGGCATAATCGGTACGTGTCCGCAGTGTATAAAACTGGATCAGACTAGTTGGTTCTACGTCACATTCGACGACAGTACAAGCATACTACACAGTACTGGAATCTGGGTCGTGTAGGCTTACTGAACGGTGACACACGGTGAACATATATAGGTCGTGACGTCAACAGGCTCAATTCTAGTTGATTCCAGGAAATATTTGTAAACATAACATCGAACCGAGAAGCTATGGACTATTCAATGTGTTGGTGTGAATTATAAATAAAGAAACGGAATTTTTATCCATTCATTGTGTGAAGAGTTTGATTATCGCAATTTTGTATTAATGGAGTGAACTAAATTGTTTAAAAACTACTCAAAAATTGGAATTTTAACCAAGTGACTTTTATTCAAAACGATCGGACCATTTAATAAATTTTGTCAATCTGAGGGAGCGTATATATAAAGTATACCAAAGATCCCGTGTGAGGATTCTTTTGTTGTCTCATCTTGTCAATAACTAGATTTCATGGTTTAGACGTGTCAATTATTTGAACTTAACATTTTGAATTCAAGATTTTTCATTTGGAAGATTTATGGCTTTATCAACATATACCTAAATTCCTTACCAAATTGCTTGACTCATATTATTCAATCAAACAAAACATGGATCACTACAAAGAATTCACTGCTATAGCTAAAGAGATCGGACTAAAGGGAAAAGAAATGAGAGATTTCATTGAAGAAAAAGTAAATCAAGAATTAGCTAAAGAAGAAGAAAAGCAAAGATTTGCTGAAGAAAAAGAACAGCTAAGAAAAGCTGAAGAAAAAGAAAATCAAAGAATAGCTGAAGAAAAAGAACAGCGAAGAAAAGCTGAAGAAAAAGAAAATCAAAGAATAGCCGAAGAAAAAGAACAGCGAAGAAAAGCTGAAGAAAAAGAAAATCAACGAGAGGCTGAAGAAAAAGCAAGAATTGCTAATGAAGAAGAGAGGAAAAAACTCATAAGTGAAAGAGAACTTGAAAAAATGAAACAAGACACCTTAAAATTACAAATTGAGCTAGGGAGTAGAGGCCACAATCCTGGTGATGAAACAAATAGAAGGTCAGCACCAAGGGATACTATCAAAGTAAGAAAATATGATAGCCAGAAAGAAAAAATGGATGTTTATCTGGATTATTTCGAATCCATAATGGCTATGAAAGGCTATAATGAAGAAGATTGGCCAGCACAACTGATGACTCAATTAACTGGAGAAGCATTTGAAGCTTATAACAGTATAGCCAAAGAAGACAAAAGCATATATAAGAATGTCAAAAAGGCACTTCTATGTCATTTTGGAAAGTCAGAAAATGATTATAGAAGAGAATTTCATGAAATGAGAATCAAGATGGACAAAGATCCACAGATCATAGTACATGAAGCACAAGTCAAACTAACAAAATGGCTGGAACTGACAGCAATAGATACGAGCAATCCAAAGGCCATAATAGACATGGTGTTAATTAACAAGTTTTTAGAAAATGCAACACCAACCCTATTCACATATTTGACTGACAAGAAAGTTCGTACTCAAGCAGAGCTAACAAATGCATTACGAACATTCAAAGACTCTCATCCGAATGTGGAAATGGATAAGAGACAAGACATATTTGCAGCTATACAAATTAAAAGTCAAGAAAAAAGGCAAGGTATGAGAAACCAGAGTCTGCCAAACCAAGGCAACAGACAAACTATTTGCTGGTACTGTAACAAGCCAGGACATATGGCGAAGCAGTGTTACCACAATAAAGGACAACCAAATAGGGTGTCACCTAATGGCAGCCCTATAAGAAAGAAAACAGAAGAAAGGTCAAGACAAGGTCATTTTGAAAACAAAGGTAGACAATTATGGAGAGAAAAATTAAATCATAATTCCAGACACAGAGATTATGATCAAGAAAGACAATCATGGAGAGAAAGAAATAATCATAATTCCATAAATAGAGATTATAATCAAAGCAGAAGATCATGGAGAGGCAAATACAATTTTGACTCCAGAAAAAGAAATTATGATCAACAATGGAGAAAGAATGAAAACCAAGACATGAATGATAGAAAACTAATAAAGTTAGATCGAGCACAAAAAGAAACTTGTGACACTTTAGCCACTATTAAAAATCAAGGATATGATAAAAGAAATGAAGACCATAGTAGCAGTGAAAGAAATGGTACTAAAGAATCTGAAACCATTTGTGTGAAATCATCTGAAGTAGGAAGAACAATTGGTTGTGTATTAAGCCAAATCAAAAACTTTACAGATAGAGACAATATTTTTCAGATAAAAGTTTCTGACAGTGACTCATCTGTTCCAAATTCTATTGAATTATCTGGAAGCAAAAATGACATCTCAAAAGCTAAGCAATTTATTCAAGATGCTGGAATTGAAATTATGAATGAACATAATCGAAGTCATGGTTGGTGAATTATTGAACATTTAACAGTCTGAAGAAACATTCAAAGCCCATCGATTTGAATTCATACTCGTCAACTGAAGAATGACTGTATTGGACTAGGCTATGCTATTAGCCGACTACAAATTTGACATTAAACCTGTGAAGGGAAAGGACAATGTGGTTGCAGACATATTAAGTAGAATGACAATAAATAAAGACACTCTGTGAACTCCTAACTGATAAAACCAGAGACTATTAAAAAGACATTCTGGGAATTACTAAATGATAAAATAAGAGACTGTTTTAACATTGGTCTGTGAATTCCTAAAGGATACAAACAGAGACTGTAATTATATTAATATTTTTATTTGTTGAACAATGGACAAGGAACAGTGTTTGAATTCCATTGGATTATTAGTTAATTTTAATAATATTGAGTGTTTAAATGTTTTAATTACACAAAATTACAGATGTGTTTAAAAGTCCATTTTCATTTTTTCAGCACAGGTAGACGGCTGCAGTCCTACAGATTTTTCTCATTATTTCTTATGTTAAGACTGTTGCAGTTCTACAGATTTTTTCTCATTATTTCTTATGTCTAGACTGTTGCAGTCCTACAGATTTTTTCTTATTGATTCTATATTCAGAAGTTGTATGTAAGAAAATGAATGTTCATTGATGATAAATATTTGAAATTTGAATATAGATATAGATTGATTTTATTTTATGAAGACCAAAAATGTTGTATTTCATAAACATTTTTTTTTGAAGGATGGGGATGAATGTCACATCTGATTAACATAATTTTGTGACGTAAGGTCACGTGTACAAGAGACGCGGGAAGAAAGGAGCATTTCTATTGGTTGAAAGTGTTGGGCGAACAGTTGTGTGTAGACTTCCGACAGGGAAGGATGTATAGTGAATAACTCAAGATTTCCACGTTATATTACCTCAAATGATTCTTATGTGTACAATATATATGTATATTAAAGTTGTTTTGGATAAACGAATTCTTCAGTGAGTTATTGTGCACAAGATTAATTACTGTGAGAACGTCTACATAAAAGAGTATATAAAGTTATCGTTACACATAGCGACTAGAAGGCTTGACATGACAGGAAAGAGAGGCGTTGTCTGATGTTTCATATGAAAGGAGCCAACTTGCTTTGACATACCGACACAAGCCCGTGAGAGGAGACACCTTTCCTCCCCTCCCCCACTTAACTCCCTCGACTGTGGGATGAGGATAGTAAGATTTTTCTTTTTAAAAGAAAGACTGTAAAATCATATTGACATTTGTATGATAAGAAGCCCCGCAAAGGCCACAAACATAATCAAATATATAATGGTTTAAATGAAATATATTTAAATAAAATTAATTATTCACTTTTTTGTTATCGAGGATAAAATGAAATACAGTCGGACCGCTAAGTCGAACTTCCCTAAGTCGAAAACCTCCCTATATAGAAGTAATTGTTAAGTCCCGGTCAAATTTTATAAGACTAATGAATTTTAGATATCCTTAACTCCAAGATTTTTGGCTTTCAACCTCTCTTAGTTGAACTTTCCAAGGCGTTTGGGTTTTATTCTGGAGTGACATTTCAGAACACGTGTTCCGTAGAGCCACGTAAATGGACGTAATGCTTATTTTAGTGCATTCCACGAGGGATTTAGCAACCCTTGCAATTACAAAAAATGACAAGGACAAGAAAAAGTAGTGGTAACTAATTCGCGTTTTTTGCTGCATGCTGTGACTCTTTTCAAAAAGGAAAATCTTACGCCCCCATCCAACTGTGGAGGGTAAAGTGGGGGAGGGAATGGAAGGTGTTTCCTCTCACTGGCTTGTGTCGGTATGTCAAAGCAAGTTTGCTCCTTTCATATGAAACATCAGACACCGCCTACTAGCCGGTATTGCCGTTCCCCCCACCTCTCAATATCTACATTGTCCTTGATTAATCGGCGCCTATTACGCCATTTTCCCTAACTCAAAAACTCCGTAAGTCGATTTTTTTCGGGTTCTTTTGAGTTCGACTTAGAGAGGTCCGATTGTATTTATTTAAATACACATTTTAAAAAAAGAGATTTAGTGGGCGCCCTTTTGAGCTGGCGACCTTGGCAACTGCCCCGATGCCAACCCGTTGTTACGCCACTGATTGAAACTATCGCCCGTAGTGCGCTCCAGAACACAGAGGTTATCTCATCCATTAGCAATGCCTTAAGTCAGTGTTTCTCAAATAGAGGGGCCCGCCCCAGGGAGGGGGCGCGAAGCCAGGGAGGGGGCGCGAGGCTCCATAAAGCGGGGCTCGTTCGACCGTTATGCAGAGGTGTACTTATAACAATTTTATAGACAAATGATACTATTCACAGTCGCGCGCGGCTCGAAATGTTTTCTTTCTTCCTAAGGGGGGGGGGCATGATAGAAAATAATTGAGAAACACTGCCTTAAGTCAAGTTAAATTTGCTTCTCAGACCATGGTGGCCTATGGGGCAAGGGAAGCAGTTTTCACAGGTCTCTGTAACCATGGCATACGAGGGGTTGTGGGTGTAGCGCCACGCCGCCTTTAATTTATCCCCAACTCATGTCAAATCTAACTAATGTTAGAGCTGAGTTACGGGTCTTGATGAAAGTAGTTCGTGTGTTCTAATATGTTGACAATCGGAATTTGAAAATATCACTCGTCAGTCAGATAAGTTCGTGTTAAGTTGACGCGAGAAAAGAAAAAAAAAGTTCACGCTTTAAGTCTAATTTTATGTCACTTTAAAACGATTATGATTTATCACTATCTAAATTGACAACTTTGTCCGAGTGCCCTTTTGTCCAGATCAAATATTATCGAATTTTAACCCACCTTCCGGATATCAATATGCTTAACATTTTGCGTGCCTTATATTTTTTATAGATGTTAACAAGAAGCGATTTTTTAAACGTTGACATTGATAGAATTCAAATTACTTACCATTCAACTCAGGGGCAGATTAAGACTGCACGGGGCCCCTGGCTGCAATTCAAACTGGGGCCCTGTCCAGCCAGCGTCCCTTTAAATAAAATGATTGCTAGCAGCTAATATAAGACTGTAACTTGTAACTAAATATTTCATCGGTTCCTTTAACATACTTTGTCTGTACTACGGGATCGGCCTTCCCAGCCAAAGATTATTCATGAAAAAATGGAATACGAAGAAATAACTGTTTGCCGTTTGCCGGTATCCTAATATTGAGTGTAAAAATACAATTTAAAAAAAATTTGTACCCACGCTGGGAATCGATCGCGTGACTTTCTACCTCAAGACCACACGAGCCTGATCAAAATAGGGAAATTAAAAAATATAAACAATATCTTTAATATTTTCTCTTAGTGAGCCTATAAAATCAGTTTTTTTAAATTAATTTATTTAATTTATGATATTTTCAGGAATTCATGCAAACATTTGTCCATCTTTCTTATAAAATATACTAAATTTGGGGGCCCCTAATCATCGGGGGTCCCTGGCTTTAGCCCGTTCAGCCCCCCCCCCTTAATCCGCCATAGATTCAACTGATTTTATAATCGGGAACATTTTTATCAACAATAGAAGATTTTTTCTACGGACCATGTCAAAGAGTGAATTGATTGCCTTCTACTACCATACCCCCCCCCCAACCGTGAATTTGAACATTATCAAGTGTCGGGGTGGGGGGACACATTTATTGTAATTCTAAAAAATAAATTCGATGCTTCTAAACAGTGTAGATCAGGATGACCAATAGCGTAGATCAGGATGACCAACAATGTAGATCAGGATGAACAACAGTGTAGATCTGTATGACCAACAGTGTAGATGAGGATGACCAACAGTGTAGATGAGGATGACCAACAGTGTAGATGAGGATGACCAACAGTGTAGATGAGGATGACCAACAATGTAGATCAGGATGACCAACAGCGTAGATCAGGATGACCAACGGTGTAGATCAGGATGACCAACAGTGTAGATCAGGATGACCAACAATGTAGATCAGGATGACCAACAGTGTAGATCAGGATGACCAACAGTGTAGATCAGGATGACCAACAGTGTAGATGAGGATGAACAACAGTGTAGATGAAGATGACCAACAGTGTAGATCAGGATGACCAACAGTGTAGATCAGGATGACCAACAGTGTAGATTAGGATGACCAACAGTGTAGATCAGGATGACCAACAGTGTAGATCAGGATGACCAACAGTGTAGATCAGGATGACCAACAGTGTAGATCAGGATGACCAACAGTGTAGATCAGGAAGACCAACAGTGTAGATCAGTATGACCAACAGTGTAGATCAGGATGACCAACAGCGTAGATCAGGATGACCAACAGTGTAGATCAGGATGACCAACAGTGTAGATCAGGATGACCAACAGTGTAGATCAGTATGACCAAAAGGGTGCCACCATAAGCAGACCGACTCGAGTCGGGAACGTTTAGACTAGGCTGTATAATTTATTTTTTTATTTTATTTATTTGGGGGGCGGGTGAAAGAAGAGGGTAAACCTTGCGTGTATTGTTCAGTATTGAGCGTTTTTCATTCCAGTTGAGACAAGGAGAGTGATTATGTGTTCGATAAAATACATTACTAACAACTACAGTAACAGACTTAGCCAAGTGTTGGAACAAGTAGAATAAACCTAAGCACTGAGGCCTTACAAAAATGTTAATTATATACAGGGTGGCCCAAAAAAGTGGGACCGCCTAGAGTTTTTTGGGTTTTTTTTTGTTGTTGTAGGTTTCAAAACGAGAGAAGAATACGAAGCATTTGGTTTACAGACGAAAAGATATTTACTCTCGCCACACCAGTAAATTCACAAAACGATCGTGTTTATTCTGAAGCAAGAAAGAAAAAACAAGTTCCTTCAACGAGAATCATACGCGAACGTGAACATTTCAGTCGTGGCATCATGGTTTCGGTAGGTGTGTCTCGGATGGGAAAAACCAGTGTAGTATTTGTTGATCCTGGAGCGAAAGTGCACACGTCCTAAGACAAGGATTGCTTCCGGATATTCGAGCAAGATGTAATCATCACAACTGGACACTGCAACAAGACGGAGCTCCTTCACACACGGCAAGAAACACGATAAACTATGATTGATAAGCACTAGAATCAGCTATACATTTAGCTCAAAAGTGTCAATAGTGTCCAGTTGCGTCACTAGGGGGGGGGGCGACACCCAAGCCTAAAATTTTACTGTGTACGATTTTATGTCCAAAAAAAGAAGACACATTTTTTTCATCTAGAAAGAAATTAAGAAATACAAGGAAATACGTTGAACGCGAAAACTTTTTGTTTCTGAAAATAGCAGTTAACTTGCAATAATAAAACAGTCCCAACAAACAAACAACATTAAAACAAATCATGAAAGAAAGAAGAAGAAAAAGTCGCAGCGGATAGATCTTTAAAAAAGTCTGGACATGAAATAGGAAGTGTCTTATGTTTTAAAAGATATAAAGCCATTTGGGCTTAGACACACCGACCACATGGACGAATCCCACCTCACGACTCCCTCCACAACAGAGGGGTGGGGGGGATATGATTTTTATATCCCCACAAAATCAAAAGATGGGTTTTCTTTGTTGATGTCTTTCTCCAGGAAAATTATGAATTCAGTGTCTTTGAGTTAATATTTTGTTTTATATATATTTATTAAAGGCGTGAAAGCATAGATATGCATGTTTATATACAGGTAGTCTTCCGGTTACGACGGTCCCATCCGGACTTACGCTGTTTCGTGGTTACGAACGCGCCCCCATAAAGAATAATATTACGTGTTATTCCGTATTTTAAATATTTAAAAAATACTTTTGTTTTTCATGCGGTAACGAATTGTCTTCTCCATTTGAAATCAAAAATTTATTGAAAAATATGTATTATTATTATTTCAAGCTACAACTTTCGTTTGCGAATTTTTCTCATGGCAAAGTTTTCAATCAAGTCAGTAAAGCTAAGTAAGCTTACAAGTTCCTTTTCAGTGCTCATTAGAGATAGCATATTCTGTCTTTGTTGTCTCTTGTACATTCTAACTGATTTTATTATATTTTCAACTTTGAAAAGGATCTTTCTCTGCTTCAGTTTGATGTAATCATTGAAAGATAGATGAGAAGTGCGATGTGTACATTTGTAAAGGACTGTGTGAAATTTAGCTCATTCAAAAGCAGCAAAATTTTTATCGCTGTGCACCTGTTTTGAGTTTCGCATTGGGCTACTTCCCTTTTCCTACCCTGGGATTGGGGCTTGACAATAACTTTTTAAAGAGTTCTGAAAATTGGACTAATTCTAAAGGTAAGCAGTCTTCGAAATCACTTGAATGTTCTTCCATTAACTTGGCTGCTGCCCATCGGATGGCGAAATTGCTGAGCTCAATTAGGTTTGTAAGAAAGCCACATTTCTCAAAGATGTCTTTATATGCGCCTAACCGATGTTGTAGGGCCAAAGAAAGTTTGTCAAGGATTACCAGAAAAACATCAACCTTGAATTTTTGTCTCGGGGAGAATACTATTGTGGTGATGTCCCTTTACCAAACAGACGCTTTCTTTTTTTTTAAATAGCATTATAGATTGATTTTACTCTTTTTTACCACGGACTTGTCCTTTCCTTTGACTTCATAGGAATCAAATTAAGAATGCTTTCTTTTAACAAACTCAATGAGAGACTTCCTTTCTAAAATCGTTTCCCAAATTTCAAGTAAAATAGCGACTCCCAGTTGTTCAAGTTCCTTTAGAAATCCTGCTTCAAGTTGACAGTCACGTGGCTGATTTTCGTTTGTTGCTAATTCTTCCAGTGCGGCGATATTCTCATGGTATGAGTTATTAACAGACCTTACAGCATCATGTCAGGCTGACCATCTTGTGTCAGACAAAGGCTTGTAACATGTATCAATTTCATGTGTTTTTGAAGTGCCTGTCAACGATGAGTAGATGCAACAAGCCGGTATAAAGATTTTGCAGAAGTCAAAACATCTGACTGCAGCAGGGCAACATTCTGCACTTTTCCCAACCAAATTAAGGGAATGGGCTGTGCACGGCACATAATGAGCAACACTGCACTTCTCACGAAGAATAGCCTAGTTTCCGTTATACTTCCTACTCGTATTTGCAGCATTGCCGTATGACTTTCCAAGGAATTTTCAGGGATTCATACAAACATTTGCTTGCATCTTTATTACACACTATTATAAGTTTGGGGGACCTTAAATTATTTGGGGCCCCTGGCTTTAGCCCCTTTAGCACCTCCCTTTTAATCCGCCATAGGGGGACGGGGTCACGCATCTGTGACGGTGTGTGACGAGGGAGGGGATGTGTTTAAAAAATGTGACGTCACATCAAAAAGGCGCAACTTTAAATAAAAGTTCCACTTAAATATTTGATTGTTTACCATTTATTTAATGACTTTTTCAATGGCTTCACGTGTGTTACGATATTAGAGTGCAGACTTACCCTAAATACATATTTAAATGACAAAAAAATAATTTGCAACATGCTAATTTTAATTTAGAAAATACGGCTTTTGGGGGGGGGGTGGTCAAAGCTTTGTTACGTTATATCGTAAAAAAGGGGTGGGGTCTAAGTTTTTGTGACGCCTCTGATAGTGTCACTTTTTAGTGTCAATAGTGTCACTTTTTAGTGTCAATAGTGTCACTTGTTAGTGACAGTTCCATTAAATTAAACAAATCAGTGTCTCCCTCTTCTTGAATAAGTCAGAAAACTCTGTCTTTGACTACATTGAAAATAATTAGAACAACTAATTCCAAATGGTATTGAAGATAAATTTACAAATTTAATATTGTTTTTATTGAAGATACTGAGTGATAATATTAAAAGCTTCGATTAAGATTTATTTATTATAATGTGATGATAACAATAGAATAATGAATAACAATTACAAAATTAAATATTACATGTTTGAAAAAAAACCATTGAGATGAAGTCACAAAAATATTCACCAACAAATTTCACAAACTCATTACATGTATCTTCACAAGTTAATTTTTATCATACAGTTGATGTCAACTAATTTTTAATCTCAGAAAAGATTCGAACTAAAGGTTAGCATGTTATAAAATAACTTTGTTTTTAATAATGGTTGACAGAAATCAATTACCTCTTTTAAAGCCATCTTAAAATAAAAGAACAGCCATGCTTCACAGTAAATAGTTTTATGATGAATATAATAAACATGTTCTGATAAATTTTACATTGGAAATATTTGCATTTGATCTACTGTAAAATGTTAAGTTCATAAAACTATGAGTTTTTGAAAAATATACTAGATGTCTGATAAAAATTGACTTATTAACATTTGCAAAATATTGCTAATTGAACTATTCCTATAAAAGTTATACCAAACAACTTCCAAATACCACATATTTTCTTTCTTTTTTTAAAGAACAAGATAAAACATACAATCTGATTATAGTTTCTAAATTCGTTTAGTATACATTGAATAATTATATATTGAGCATTACAATCAAATCAACTTGACCAAATATTGATAGATTTTTAAAAATCACAATATAGCTACATAATTTTTAAAACAGGAAATTGTATGA
Organism: Ampullaceana balthica; assembly: GCA_944989445.1. NCBI lineage: Eukaryota > Metazoa > Mollusca > Gastropoda > Lymnaeidae > Ampullaceana > Ampullaceana balthica. Next base: position 11,383 of record CALYLW010000223.1, read on the forward strand.
GGGAACAAGTAAAAAGAATTTAATGAAAAAACTTCACAACCTCTCAACAATTTTGTAATACCATTATCTCAAACATAATCAGAATCTTTATTGCATATAGCAGATGAAAATTTAATTAGGTATTAAATGCCACTTAAGTAGCTTAACATCTGATATCCTCATGTCTGAGTAAAACATTTCCAATTAATGATAGTCAAACTTTGGCTTTCTCATGCCTGTTATGATTTAACACTCATTTGGTCAAACAATTTCTTATAAAATAAAATCTATAATTCATAAAATCTCATATTCAAGTCTTTTCAGCATCAATTCTTAACTAGAACAACTCATTGGTTTAAGAATACTATCACTGATCACCCACATCGTTTAGAAAAACACAGACAGACAGATCAGTTAAACCTATTCTCTCTCATGTTTGGTTCATTCAGTTCATTCTTATTTTTCCATAGGTTACATGAAAGACATTTGTTTTTTTATTAAATAATATGTGAATACATGATGTAACATAAATATGCCTTGGTAAATTCAACAACAAAAAATAAACCAACATGTCAAGGTCAAACACAGCAGGCAAGATTTGGTGATTTCTTGTTGCTGCTTAACATATTAAATTTTCAATTTAAAATTGTTAGAAATGTCTTAGTTACTGTAAAAGCCTTAGATAACCAGTAGCATTTGAATAAAAATTTAATTATATCAAGGGGCATTTTAATAGATTATCCTTCCTAGTTTAGGGTTATATTTTGAAATAAATATTGTTTTTCTTCCTTCTTACAAGAAATAACAAGTAAACTAATATTTTGATGCTAAAAAAATCTGTAGCTTTAAAATTTTACCAAAGAGACTTAAATATTAGAATCAGTCTACACTTGTAAGTTTTCAAAAATGCTCTCCCTCTCACAATAGCAAGTAACTTCCTTCTTACTTGCATTTATCCGCAAGTTTGTAGTATACATTTTTATTGATTCCCATGACCCTCACAATAAGCTGGTGTATGTTTGGTCTCCTGGTGATCTATATTTTTAAAAGGTCACATAAGTTGTTTATAATTTATACAGAGTTACAGCTCCCTAGAGGAACCAATGGAGAGTAGGGGAGTAGGGTAATGAGAAAATAAGAACTGTAGTCTTGGTACAACCCATCCTCTTCACTTGAATATACTTCAGTTATAAACTGTAGGATTTTGCAATGAATTGGTGAAAACTTGACTGAGCAACAAACACCAACCAGCCATTAAATTCTACATTTAGCCATGGATTTTAGAAGAATTTTAATTTAAGAAGTTTTTCTTTTTGTGTAATATTCAGGTTAAAATTTTGATTACTAAATTAGAACAAATAAATTATCTAACATTATTTGTAACTGAATAAAAAAATCCTTTAAAAGATGGGTTTTAACTCACTCAAAGACAAAAATGTTTTCTATAAATTAAACAATATTCATTATGCAAAATTTCAGACTGCTGAAATTAATTTGAAAATTTGAAAAAAAAATAAAACATTTGAATTTCTTTTACATTTAATAAAATTCTTTGTCTTCATAGAATGCCTTACTACCATTCTGCGCATGTTGAATTTTTCTTCAAAATAAATTTTACTTTTTATAAATTTTCTTTAATTTTTAAGTCTCTCAACAATCATGTCAGCTGAGTATAAAACTGTCTTATCTACATTAACTCAAACATTTTAATTTGCATGAAAAATCAAATGTTAATTTTAAATTTTCAAAGTAAAAGTTTCTTAAATCTTAAGTAAATTAAAATTTGCTTCAAATTCATCAGGGTTTGGTTTTGCAGACAGGACATAATACTGTGTTCAGAGCATGCATAGCATGGATTAACTATTTACAATATATAGTAAACATAACAAACACATAATTTTAATAGCATTTAATTTTGCAACAGCTTAATTAATGAGTAACTTTATTTGATTAGGTTGTCCAAATATCTCCCCATCAATATATGGCAAAAAAAAGTATTTAACACTTTATCAAATCAGTTTGATAAAATCCAAAACCCTTTTTTTTACATACTAAATCAACACGAACATTGGAGTATTTTGTTGAATTTCCGGAAACAAGATACCACTGAGAATTAAGAAATTTAACATACACAAAATTATTATTAATTTTTTACAAAAGCATAAAAATACAATTAATGTAAAATTTTAGAGTTTTTCATTGTTCAAACATTAAATTAAATACACATTGTAACTTGGTAGGAATGCCCAAATTAATTCATTGCTTTCTGAATATTAAAAATATATTTGATTAAATGTTAAATATTTCATGCAGAGCAAAGATCATAGAAGCCTATAAACTGTATATTTTATTATAAATAAATAGTTTGGGTTGGGTAACGTTTAACAAAAGAGCCCACTGATGAAAATATGGCTGCAAACCACACATTCCAAGATTTTAAGGTACAATTAATATAAATTGATTTTATTACACAGAGTAAACAAAATATTTGAGGAAGACAATAAACCTGCCAATGCCAAGTCAGTTTTCTTTTTCTTTTTTTATGTCTTGTTTTTACTGTGACTTTTATTTAAATAATTTAAATATAGATTTCAAGAAAAATATTCTTTTTTTTTCTTGACATATTTTGACCACAGAAAAGATTTTATAAAATAATGATAATAATAAAATGTTAGTATTTAATTATAGACACCCTATTGGATTTTATTTTTAGTAAATACTATTATCTTATAATTTATTGAAGTAAATCTCTTACGGTAAATTCAAATGTATTAACTGCTGAAAACCAATTGTATTAACAATAGATTTGAAAAACCAATTCCAAACAATATAATTACATATCAATGTAGAGAATATCTTTAGATGTTTTTCTTATCTTCCAGCAAGCAGGAAAATTTATATCCTTATGTCCAAAAATTTAATAAAATGAAATATAATTTGATGCTTATGATCAGATTTTGTTTACTGAATTTAGAAATACAAAGATTAAAAATGTTTGAATGTCACACAAACTGATGAATTCAACATACAGTTTAAAAACATATGTAGTTCATATATTCTTTATATTTGAAAGTGTGGTCAAACAAAATATATTGTGAAATATAAAAAGCTCATTTAGTGTATTAAAAATACTGATTTTTCCGTTACAGATAATAAATATAACTTTTGTTAAAAATCACCGGCTAATTATGTTGAGAAGCTCATCATTAAACCATATCAACTAAAATTAATTTTTTCAAGTGGTTTAAGAAATGAGTAGTAAAAAATGTCCAACTTTATTCTGTTAATTAAATTCGCACTTGTTCCTATAGGTAACCAAATGAAGGTGGTTCTAGATATAAGCATATCCCTAAAAAAAGTGTGTATATTTGATAATTTATTATACAACTGGTTTGTCAGTATACTGAAACATGATACTTCTATAAAAAAAAACAACATAAGCTTATTATGTTAGAGACACTTGAACTACATTGCTATAGGCCACCTTATAACTTCAAGAAACCATGATACAGGTATGTTCATCAGGAATTTTATCCATGCTAGAAAAGATTAAAATTAATTATAAAGCCATATGGAAATTATTGACTCTAATTTATCATGCATATTATACCACAAAATAAATGTTAAGACTTTTCTATTTCTTAAAGTTTCATTCACGTCTTCTCAATTATTTAAAGAAATGTAATAATGTAAACTTGGATATTAATATAAATGTAAATTAAATAAAGCATAAATATTTTACTTTTTTAAATTATGGCATCTTTTCTACACACCTCTGAGAAGTATATATTGTGGAAACCTAAAATAGATTCATCTCATATGATGTGGTTCTTTTTTAATGGCACATGAAAAAGTAAATATGAAGATGTCTTCTCTCAGCCTTTTTGAAGGTTTTGTTGTTTAATCTCATTAAATGGATTGATCCAGCTCATTGGAATGCATTTGATTAGACGTTGACTAACAGTAACAAATTACTAGAAGCTTTGAATGCATTCTTTGGTATAATGTACAAGTAATTTGTTTTCCATTGTCATCGATTACCTTGTACCCAGTGTGTTTTGTTTACAGGAACCTGGAGGAAAAAAAAATCAATTACCAAAATAAAATTTATATCCTTACGTCTAATAAACTTTATAGCAAATTTTATGTTAAATTTATAAAAATACTTTCAAAATGTATCATTTAGCTTAGCTTTAATGTTTCAAAATATATTTGATAAAATTATTTAAACTCTTTTTTTTTCCCTTCATTTTTTGAAATATTTCTTTATTTTAAATGTTTTTATCAGAATAAATTTTTTTATTTAAACTTACAGTTCTGAGACCTCCACGGCCATTAAAGTTTCGAATAGCAATCATTAACTCTTCACGTGGGTCAAGTTCTGGCTCAAATTTGGGTTTGAGTTTCGGCTTGGCTGCAGCATTTGTAGACTTTAATGGTGTTGTATTTGTTACAATCAATTGTTTTGAAACTGAAGTTGGTTTTGAAACTGGTGTTGGCAGTTGTGTTGATCTAGGGATGGAGAAAAAATTGAATTTGATACCATGCCAACTGCTCACAATCGATTTTTAAAATTCTTATGAAATTTCATCAACACAATTTGACATAAGATTATTAGATATTACTTAGATTTATAATAAAATTAATTAATATTTATTTATTTCAAATATAACCATGATTCACTCAAGGCTTGAAGATTTCTTTTAAAATAGTAAGTCTGGATTTTATTAATTTTTGAAAATTCACAAACTACTAAGTGCTCTACATTAATTATGCTACAAGGAAATCTAATTGTTTTCAAAGGTGAGACAAAATAATTTTAATGGAGTTTGTGTTACATTGTGTGAAATGTTGGATTATTGTAAAGCAAAATACTATGAAGATTTAATTTTTGTTATAATGTATACCTGACTTCCAAATCTTTGACCTGACCTTGCTGCTGCATTGCCAACATTGTGGACTGAATGTCATCAATCATTTTCTGCTGCTTGGCCATTTGAGCTGTTAATTGTTTAACATCTGTTTGTTCATCTTTCCCTTCTGTCTGTGAAGCCAAGATACTTTGATTGCGTGCTAACTGCTCCTTCCATTGAGAGAATTGTGCTTGTAGTGCTAAATATTGTCTCTGCAGAGCCTCCTGCTGATCTTGGACATCAACACTGTTTGATTTGGATTAATATACAAATTTATTGGGAAAATACATGTTTACCGATGGCAACTCTTTTGATATAACCCAATTTTTTAATAGATTTTTTTTTGCTTATTGTTATGTGTAGTCAGCATTCTGATCTCCATTTTTAACTTATTATAAACCTGTATTTTCCCCAGAGGAGGGGAAAAGAAAGTTAACTATGAATGGTGACATTGTAAGGATGATACAAAACTCAATTGGGAAAGTGACTGACATTCATTTATGTCCTGTACCAACATAACCGCCAGGGTAGCCCTTTAGAACAAACACATTCGGAGTTATGGGACCTGAGCAAGACATCGTAACTTACCGTATATACTCCATCACAAGCCGACCTTTTTTTGGACAAAATCTAAGGGAAAAATTTGGGGGGTTGGCTTATGAGCGGGTCATTAACGTATTTCTGCATGGATATTGAATATCGATGTTGTTATTGTAGATCATCAAGGTCCTTTTCTACATTCTACAAGATTCAACTGCTCTACCAGAAGCTATAATATAATAATATTTTTAAACTACTGCACTAACCTTATATAAACATTTTGTATATTTTTGTGAACGTTTTAATAAATTGTTTTACAAATTTTGTTTTCAACAACGAATTTTAATGTACGCGCTTTCATCACTGTTTACCAGTGAATTTTTTTTTAAATACCGGTAACTCTTGCCTATCAAAGAGCACAAAGACAAAGATAGGCAGTACAAAGTAAACAATCATAATGACTGATTAAGCTTGTAGTTTTAAAAAAATGTGTACCATATTGTTTAAGCTGTCCTTTTATTTTTGGTCAACTTGCGAGCGGGTTATACACTTTTAATACTATTCTCTTCCAAAAGTGAGGGGGGGGGGTCGGCTTATGAACGAACGGGCTATAGAAAGAGTATTTACGGTACTTCTTACCTTCCTTTTTCCCTATGGCCTTTATAAATCTCTGTCTCACTGTTAATATATAATTTTTTTCTTGTTGTATTAAATTTTACAATACAGTTGAGTTTTTAAATGTTTTTGTTTTTTGCTATATTGTTCACTAAACAAGGCTTCTTGCCAACATGTTTGTTGATGTCTTTATTTTCAGGATTTTCCAACACTGTTGAATTGATTTCAGATTGAACCTTTATGAAAAATATTTTTTAGAATTATGATTATTTTTTTAATTTCTATAAGTTTGAGTAAGCTTAGCTTACCTTGGCAATGATGAGCTTGACTCACTATGTTTCATTCCACCAGAGTCTGTGCTATTCTCTGTAGGTGATTGGTAACCAGAATAAGGTCTACCATAAGCCCCATCAACATTGTCAACACTTGATTTGTGGTTAAGACTTCCATGAGGTGCAGTGTTTGAATTCATTAACAAGCGTGGAGTAGACCTGCTCTCTATTGGGTCACGAGACTGGTCATCATCAGAATAACTGGAAACAGCATCTACCTTACTGATCCTCATTGAAGGCATATTTTGGAGTGGGTGTGTTCTTATATTTGATTCTGTTTTACTTTGTGAGCCATGAGATTTGTTATCTTTATGCTGGCCACTCACCGCCCCAGAAAGCTCAAGTTTTCCTTTGTTGACATCATTTGCACCCAGACTTTTATCCATGACTATGGATGTGGATGAAATACGTACAAGTGGTACAGGCTCTGGAATAGGTTTTGCTTTTCGAACTTTGGGAGGCAAGAAGCTAACACTAGACAAGTCCTCAGTAGTGAGCACAAACTCTTCTTTCTGAGTTGATTGTGTTGCTGGCTTAGGTTGTGAATGGTGCACCAGTGTTGGGAGGTAAGACAGTGAGGAAATAGAGAGAGGCTCTGCCCTAAATACACCATTAATATTCTCATTCTGAGTCCTTGAATTTATTTCTACCACTGGTTCTTCAACAGGGACTTTAACAGCAGCAGTAAAGTCATAGCCATTCGGACCTAGAGGAACAATTAATTCCTCAACAGTTTCAGAATAAAACTCTTCTTCGTCTTCAGATGCATTTTTAGAAAGCTCTCTCTCATCATCAAAATCAGGTGGTGGAGGTACACTTTCCAATGGAACTGTTATTTCTTCAGTCATGGCAAACCCGGGTGATGCCACTTCATGCCACTCATGATCAAGGTCAGGGGGTAAGTAACCACCACTCAATTTTTGTCCACCCTTTCTACTCAGTGAACCAGCTTCAGATTCAGACCTGGAATCTTTTGAGTCTGAACGATTATGCTGTATGACGGACCCAGTCTCTGAGTTTGTGTCCGAGCCAGGAATGGACATACTGATGGTGTCATCTGTGCTGGGAGTCTCAGGTTCTAGAGTGTTGGCAATGGCTATTTTACTCATCCTCTCCACGAACATGGCCATCTCATTCTTATAGCCTGAAGTGGCTGTGAAAAGTTATGGAAATACAATTATAAATTGCTGTCAAGCTGCAGTTCTGAATTAATTTATTTAATATATTTAGCAGTTATTTAATTTTACAGAATTGTATCAAATCATTTATAAAATAGAAATTGAATTGTTGCTGAGAATTCTTTTTGTAATTATCATTTTCAAAGAAAATATTTAGATAAATGTAACCATTTTTTATATTTTTACACAACAAAAAACTTTTTTAATAAATACATTTGGACTCAGATAATAATGTTTGCCCATTGAAGACATTATAATTGTGTGTGGAGGAGAAATAAAACTAATTTTCTTTTACTGTACATTACCTCAAACTAAATCTAATATAAGTATTTGATGTGCATAGAATTTCTAAAGACAAAAGTGATCTATCAAATTAAAAGAGTAGAAAAAACTAAAAGGTAACACTGAAATGCCATTGCCCTTAAATCCATCAGGTGTACTGGATGTGTTTCATCAAGAGGAATAATTATTTTTAAGAACCCAAATCAGAGTGTCATTGTTCTAAATTGTATGCCAAAACGTATCCATTTATTTGTAATGAGAATGACTATTACTAATTACTTCTTTGATTGAGCTGATGTATCTGGCTGGCATTATAAAACAATTAGATCAATACAGTGAAAACACAATATCTTTAAAACTGTTTGATTAGTGCTATTTACAAATAGAACATTAGAATTATGTCTACGTTAAGTTATTAAAAGTTTAAACAGGTTTTAAAGAGATAGTTCTATAAAAATGTTATCGGTTTCAAATAAAACTTGAAATTCATAATAATTTGTGAAACCTGTGTTAAGAGATACATTAGACATTGAATTTTGACTAGATTGCTGTACATTTTATTTAATATAATTTGTGCTTTATTTAACACAGAGGAATAGTATGATGAATTACAGTGAATTACATTCACAAAAGCTGCACTAAAGCAGCATCATTTGAGATGAATCTAGTTTTAGCATTGCTATATTATCTTTTACTTTTATGATTTATAGGAGTATGATAGTCATAATAGTAGACAATTGTCCTTTCTTAACCCTATTTAAATACTACCTTAAAATTTGTTATTTCCCTTAAATATTGTTGAAATCTTCCACAAGAAATTGTATAGCCTCTCAACTCTCAAGACTTCCTCTCCAATGTGTCATCATTATCCAGGGTCACATTCAAATTATCAATGTTCATTTGTTACTTTAAGAATTGAATTAGAGGAGCTATTGTGATCAAAAGACTAGTGACCATGACCAAGTTTGCAAACCATAACTTTCATAAATATTTAACCTAATATCAAACGTGTGCACCTAAAAACATGACGGCGTGAATTGATACAGCTATAGGATATTTTAAAATTTATCAGTTTTGTGAATTTGATAAAAGTCTCATGTAAATATTTAATTTTTTTAAAACCTAGCTGCATAAACTGAAAACTTTAACTATAATTTAGGTCAAATATTCAAATCAGAGCAAAGGTACTTGGATCCTTATGGCACATTTAAACGAGGAATGATACAAAAGATTATTTTTTTCATCTTTCACTGCTTGTTGCGTTGACCAGAAACTTATGTATGATTTAAATGCTTGTTAATATTTATATCTTTTTTTAACTACTTTATTTTATTTAGTCTAAATACTTTATATAACTTCTAAACAAGATGAGATATTTTTTTTGTTATAAGTCAGAAAATTGTAGAAAGCCTAATATTTAAAAAAAAGCAATGTTAATAACTATCAAATGAATGTATTAACTGAAAGAAATTGTCTATTTAGGTAAATGTGGTGACAATAAGCATTGCAAGTGAAGTCTAGGAGTTAGGACACAAAGTACAAGCTTTGATTCCTCCTGATTTGAGATAGTGCTGAAGATTGCAACTATAGAAACGAAGTGACATACAACATTCTATTTTTAGACAGTTACATTAACTAAAGAAAACAAAACAAAGCTTCACTCTATATCCCATGTAAAATGAGCAGCAAACAAAATAAGAAACATGAAATAAATGTATTATTTTAGTAAATAATATAAATTTAAAACAAGTTTTAATTTTAAAATTGCAATGTGAATACAAAGTTGCTCTATAATATAAAATCAACAATGTGAGCCATTATTACAATAGATCTGTTAACGCTCTCAAAGGTATTAACATAATATCATCTTATATTTGACTTTTGGATGCATACAGAATTTGGTAATATTCTTAAAAAGTTATATAAAAAAATTGAATTACGTCAATTGTGTTAGAGCTGTAAAAGAAAAGGAAACGTTGCACATCTAAGGAAGCTGAAAAAAGAACCAAAAGCTACTTGTGTATTAAATGTTAAAAACTAGCTGTAACTGCACATGTGGTCCTCGCTACCTTCCAAATCATGAAAAATGGCCTCCTCCCCCATATGGATAGTCTGCTCAAAGTCCAGAGTGAGACTTTCTATGGTGTCAGTTGATCCGATGCTGATGATGCTATCTCTGTGTCTACGAACTGTGTATGTGCAGGGGAGATGGAGGTTAAGGCCATGACAGGTTAATGTGTGCTAGGAATTACAACAGCAAAGACAAAGGTGGGTTGGAATGTTTTGAGACAACATTAACACAGATCAATGACTAGGGGTCATACTTAAGACACCCAAAGAAAAGAAAGACTAAATGAATGCAGACTAAACATTCAACGTTAGACAGTGGAGCACTACTAAGAAGACTAGACTCTGCACAATAAGTGGGGACTAATGTGGAAAAGGATAGGTTGGCCAATGATTCAAATACATTGCCTTGATGGAAAAATTTTCCTTTAATGGCTTCAAATTAAGAATAAGAAACAAAAGACACAGAGCAATTTCTTGAATAATAGGGGGCAGTCTAAAGATCAATGATTAAGAAAATCAATTGTCTATTTTCTGATTCCTTTTTAACTTAATTAAAAACATTGCAGCTTAGTGATATCTTTGGAATGATTGCCCTTTCATGAATCTGTTTTCAAACATATTTCACAGATAAAGGTTTACAGGTATACATAAAATGTATTGCTAGAATATATTGTAGCTTTGCCACATGCTGATTAAGACATTTTCTTTAACTGACTGGTTTGTATTGTTTGTAGACCTAGCTGACAATATGCCAGATTTAAGTTGTCATTGAGAAATGACAAGATATTTTTATTGTAGTTGAGGCTACTGTTAAATTTATTTCAATGTTAGAATTTAAAAAAGATATATATATATATTTACTTAATTGATAGTCGCAATCATACAAATAATGTTGCCTATTTTGTGAAGCTGTGTGGGGAGAAAGTTGTGAAAATGTAATAAACAAACGCCCCATATTTAATGTGGTAATAACAGTTTTGAATTTTAAAAAAATTATAATGCATAATTTTAGAAAAAGAATTAGCACTTGTTGGCTGTTTAGCTTACCCATGCCGGGAGAACTTTTAGCACTAGAGGGTGCCAAGGATGTGTTATCTTCATTTAATTCTGTTCCTTTATCGACAAGCACCTTCTTGTAATCACTAAATGGAATATCACCATCTGATTCAACAGGTGGTGGGGGCTCTGTTGGTGGGGGTGGGGGTATAAATGCACAAGGTCGTTCTGTGACAGATGAAACAACTATCTGAAAAAAGACAATGGAAAAAGATTCTCTCTTTAGATTGATTTAAAAAATATGTATTTTACATTTTATAAATTTTAGTCGTGATGCAAAAATAAGATACTTAAACTGTGGTAACATTAAAAGAAATCAAATTGTTAAATGAGACCATTAAGTCTTTCTTTTTTTTCCATTTAATTTTATTAACAATGCATCCGGCTATATCCACTGCAAGTCTCACACTTTAAAATGTATAGAAGACAGTATCTTTAGATCATATCCCAGGCATCTGTTGCAAAATATTTAAGGTGCGTGAGCATTTTCTCGATTTTAATATTTCTTCATTATTGTAAGGAATTTTGCAATCAAGTCACTTTGATTCCACAAATGTAGCCTAAAGTTTAATTCCACTTGTTTCAGATGACTTCAATTCAGAAATTTAATAGAGAATTTCCAGCTAGAAAGAATTTTAAGAATAAAAAAGGAAATAACAGTATTTAATAAATAAAGGTAAAAATGGATTTTTAAAAACCACGTTTTTATAAGTACTGTGATTTAATATGACTAAAAACGTGGGGCGGGCGCTTATGACCTTTTACATATGCAGTTCACTCATTCTCTCACTTATAGATCTCTCTTTTGCCTTTTAAATTATAAATCTTTAATTTTTATACCAAATACCCACCCAACGTTTTTAGTCATATTAAATCACAGTACTTGAATGAATAAGTTTTAAATTATTTTCTTTTTTTAGTCCACTAATAAAAACGTGGTTTTTAAAAATCTTTTTTTACCTCTATTTATTTTACTAAAACCTCATCAGCACCCGCCCAACTTTAATACAACGGCAATTAGGTCACTGGGTGAACTTGGCACATGAAATCTAACAACGGCAGTCGGATACAGATGCTTATATAGAGATTAACTAAAAAATGCATTCATTTAATTTCGGTATATTCTAGCGATTGGAAATTTTGAAACTATGTATTGTCATCCAAGATCTATCTATGGTAAAAATTTGAGCTCTCTAGGACCATCAGAAGTGGTTTAATTTTACCTTGGCAAATTTGAGAAATGGCGGACAGACAGACACGAAAGCAAGTTAATAAAAACGTGGTAAAATCAGCCCTTTCAGAAGCAAATATAATGGCCCAAAAATTAATTAATGGGAGTAATCTAAAGAGCTAAACAAAATGTATTTTAAAAAAGTCAAAATTTGTTTTGAAATTGTGATTTCACAAAAAGTGTTATTGAAGTAAAATGATGGTAATTTGTGTTTTCACTAAGGACCAAAAAAAATTTTTTTTTATCTTCTTCCTCTGTACTCACACAAAGTCTGTTTCAGAATAATTAACTATATTGATAGGAAGCATAGGTTTTGCCTAGGTGTCTTATGATACCAATTTTGTTAAGGGCTATTTAGATTCTTCACTGACAAAAGTCACTTATGACATACCTATAGGCTGTGAGCTACATTTTGGACAACTTTGATTTGTAAAATATATATAAATGTTCAGACAGCCAACACTGTCATATTTTGAAAGTAAGTGAATTTTTCTTTTTTCATTATTAAAGTTAAACAAGGAATATTGGGTCTACAATTTGCGAAATATAAAAGCTTATTACAGAATACGAAAAAAATTGATAAAACTTTGTCAATTTCCCAGTAAGTAATATTATTCAAAAAAAATCATATCTAATCTACTATCTACCTAGTCGATGAAAAAAATGGGTTAGTCATGTCAGTGCTCTCAATACTAGTTACAAACCTGTTCAATATCTTCACTTGTAATTGATGCAGTTTCCATCATCATCATTTCATCTTTTCCTCCACCAGCACTTGTAGATGATGGTGCAATTCTTAGATCAATAGTCTTTGGCTCTTCATCAAATACAACTCCTGCCAGAATTTCATTGATATCAAATGCTGAAGTATCATTTATGTCTACATCTGAATTGTCGCTGTCATCTTGTTTCTTGTCATTGAAAATTATCTTTTCTTCCTTGTCATCCTTAATTGCAGGAGCTTAATATGTGAAGAGATTAAATAAATTATTCATCATAAGTAACACATTGTAAGACAGACTTAATTTTTTAGAACACAGGGATGAGTAATCATTGGTACATCTTCAAAATAAAAAATAACAGCAACATAATGCCAAACTAAAAAATTTAATTTACAAAAAAATCCTGAAATTCTTATCTCACCAATTGAGATGTATAGTTTGAATTATAAATGTGTAGATCTAGGAGTGACTATGAAGAACAAGAAGCAATATAATTTGGTAAATAAACTAAAATAAACAAATGAATTTAATTGAGCTTATGAATGGCTACTTACCAAGATGAATTACAAATTGAGCCTCAATAATGAATTACATGTAAGTCTTTTTATGGGTTATAATAAAAAGTGAGACACTATTATTTAAATTTATTACAATTATTCTTATTGCGCATTAAATTCTCATATTACATTAGTCAATATATAATAATGACATATTGATAAAAATTTCTTCAGTTACTTCTAAAAATGTTTAAAGATTTTCTTTATGAGAGGGTAGGTTTTTTTTTATTACCATCAAAATGATCTAAATACAATAGAATACACAATAATATTAGATTAGTCAGCTTAAGGTGACAACTAATAATAAAATAAATGCTGCCATTATCTTTTCATATTGCAAAACTAATTATAAATTATGAAAACAAGGAAAACTAATTCTCACCTATGGGGCTAGAAATATAATCTGTAGCATCAGTTGTAAGGGGTGACTGTGATGAGTCCATTGATTTTACAGAGGAAGTAGTGGTTATGGGTGTGGTTGTTGGTGTTGTGATAGATGTCACTGAGTTTGTTGGGGTGGATTCTGAATCAGTTTCCAAAACTAAGGATTCTGTTGTTGATTCAGCAACTGTTACTGCAGCTGATACCAACTGTGATGAGGATGTTACTGTACCAGAAACATTCATAACAGGTGTCTCTGAAGGAACTGGTGTGTCTAAAGAAACAGGTGCATCTAAAGAAACTGATGTCACTTTAGGAGCTGGCGTCACTGTAGGAGCTGGTGTCACTGTAGGAGCTGCAGCTGTTGATGGAACAGGTGGTGGTGGAGCAGGAGCTTTTCGTTTCTTCTTGGAAGGTAATGTATCCATGTTTTTATTAACTAAAGGCTTCGACTGAAGTTCTTGATCTTCTACAATAGGGGAAATCCTAGAAGAAGGTTCTTGGATACCACTGTCCCCATTGGCATTTTCTGCACTCTCTATTGAAGTGGAATCAATGCTTGTTTTAAATTTACTAGCATTATGGTAAGCAGCTTCAGGTGACTCACATCCACTGAGTGTCAGTTCATGGTAACCACTGGAGTCAGAACTGTTTCGAGAATGAAGGCGGTTAAGCAGTTCATTTCGAGATACCTGCTGGGAAGAGATGGATACTCCAGAGGTAACATCTTGACTAGAGGATGTCAAGAGAGATGGACTATTATGCTCTGACCCAAGTGTTGTAGCTGGTTTAGTTTCCTGGCCCACAATTATTGAAGGAAGATGTGGTTCATGGTTAGCCACAGGCACAGGTGGCGCTGGTGCCCGACGTTTCTTTGGAGCTAATGCAATCTGGTTACCATCTTTAGATGTATGTGAGGTGTTGTCATCTCCTTGAGGAGAAGCCATGACAAACATAGACTTTGGTCTAGCTGCATCCTTCTGAAGATCAGATGCTCTTCTCTGGGATGGTGGTGTAAGAGGTTGCCGTGCTGGTGTAGAGCTCGAGGTTGGACCTGAATTGGAACTGGTCTCTGAGTTTTGTCGTACTTCCTAAAAAAATCAAAAATTAAACAATCAAAATACACATTTCTCAAGAATACATTTTGGTGTTATTAACTAACTCTATTAAATTTCATAATTTGATTGTATTGTATTGTATTGTGAAGTTAACTTACAAGGAAAAAGTTCAAGGCTGATTACTTCTAGTTATCTATATTGAATTTAAATTGTATCCAGTTTTTCTTTAATGTCATTATAAATTTTGTGGAAATGACTGAGGTTAAATATATTTATGTTATAATATTAATGAATTCAGCTTTTTATTTCCATAAAAAATTAAGTTTTTTTTGGTTGTAATTATTACCCTCATAATGAATCTTTAAAAATATCACACTTTCCAGTCATAAATTTTCCCATGCTTTATAACTGTACATAATTGAACTGAATTATGCCAAGATGTCATCATGCAGGTAACCAACATGGACAGAAGAGGAAATTAAGCTTGAAAAAGTGTCCTAAATGCAAAGCAATGATTATTGTCACTTAACAATTTAAATATCTTCACAGAATCCTCACTAAGAACTGTAGATGTAGTTCCAGCATTAATGAAGTTTTACTTGTGTATTAAGACTTCAGGGGCCGTCCATAAATGACGTCATGCACCTAGGGGGGAGGGGAGTCCCCACATTTGTGATGATGTGTGACGAGGGGGAGGAGGGAGTTTAAGAATCGTGACGTTACATCAAAACATGCTACTCTAAATAAAAGTTCCACTTAAATATTCGATTTTTTACTATTTATTTTATGACGTTTGTCATGGATTCACGTGTGTTATGATATTAAAGAGCAGCCTTACACTAAATACATACTCAAATAACAACAAAGTGTTTTTAAACATTCTCATTGTCAAATAGACAAATAGACCATACCGCTTTTAGGGTGGGGGGGGGGAGGCACAGCTTTGTGATGTCATATTGGAGGGGGGTTCTAAATTTTTGTGATGAAGTGTGACGAGGGGGGTGGGGGTGTTAAAAATTGATCAAAATCGTGTGACATCATTTATGGACGGCCCCTTATTTCTAATTATGTATATTGTCCTTCCATAAGGCTTAATTGAATTCATCTGTCAGAGACTGAGATATTAGAAATGGCCATTTATAATTAAATTAATGCTCCCAGAACTACATATCTATCTGGACTCTTTCAACAACTTACAGGTTTGTATATAATGGCAACTTATTAATTAAATTAATGCTCCCAGAACTACATATCTATCTGGACTCTTTCAACAACTTACAGGTTTGTATATAATGGCAACGTATTAATTAAATTAATGCTCCCAGAACTACATATCTATCTGGACTCTTTCAACAACTTACAGGTTTGTATATAATGGCAACTTATTAATTAAATTAATGCTCCCAGAAATACATATCTATCTGGACTCATTCAACAACTTACAGGTTTGTATTTCTTGTCTTTTTTAGACAAAAATGAAAGGAAACCTCTTCTTTTCTTCTGCTCTGTTGCAGGTGGGGAAAGGGGAGATAACCTGTCTTCTTTTGGAACTGGCTGTGACAAATCTGGCATTGATACTGTAAGGTTCCTGTCCTCAAGTCCTGGTCCTTGAATCAAACAAATTTAAACACTTTAGGACATGGTACATATACTGTAATTAAAATATCATGTCAAATAAATTGTAACAATAATTTGTACAAGGTTAAATAGATTGTCCAGTTGTAATACAGTAATTACATAATTCTTGCTTTACCACAGAATCTAAGGCAAATGTTGATACAATAAACAATAG
Organism: Ampullaceana balthica; assembly: GCA_944989445.1. Classification (NCBI taxonomy): domain Eukaryota; kingdom Metazoa; phylum Mollusca; class Gastropoda; family Lymnaeidae; genus Ampullaceana; species Ampullaceana balthica. The sequence continues at coordinate 28,089 of CALYLW010000223.1, forward strand.
TCCTCACTCATGTGCACACAGAATCTAAGGCAAATGTTGATACAATAAACAATAGTCCTCACTCATGTGCACACAGAATCTAAGGCAAATGTTGATACAATAAACAATAGTCCTCACTCATGTGCACTTTGAAAATTTATTAACAATGAGATCATTGTTTTAAAAAATAAAAATGAAACTATAAAATGTATGAGAAGATCAGCATTATGCTTGTTTACTCATTAACAAACTGTGCTTAATTAATTATCTGCAAGTACACATTAATTAAAGTAGACAAAACATAATCACCAGGAATAGATTCTTGAGTAGAGAATGAGCATATAATCAATTTAAAGTAAACTCAATAACAAGGACAACAAAAAAAAACAGACAGATACGAGCAAGATAAGGAAAAAATGTGTTTCAAAAGACTTGTTTCAAAAGACTTGTTTCAACTTACCTACATTGATGAGGTTCATCTCGTACACTCCCACCTGTTGAACGGTAGTACTGGGGTCAACAAGGACACCTGGTTTTCCTGGAATCTGCAAAACATGGCTTCGCTGGTCCAGGCCCTTGTCCTGACATACAGATGTGACAAGTTCTCCAAGTGTCATGGCTGGACTGACCCTTTGCACAGTTTTTTGACCTCTTGGAAGATTGACCGTGAAGCGATGGGTGACCTAGCAAGACGCCCAAGACCAATTACTAATAGTTATTAATGTAGTGGTAAACATATCTTCAAAGCAAACATGTTTCATATACAATATACAAAGAGCAAGTTCAGTTAGGTGAGATATTTGACATTTATATTTACTCTTATAAAAAGAATAACAAGTTATAAAATACATTAAGTAATTTCTGTGTTTTACAGTAAACCATAATGGCGTATTTTGTAGTTGAAATATCATTTGATGGTTTCCACAATATATGCTCCTGAAGTCCTGCCATGAAATGGTTAATGTAATTTCCTTGCTTAAAATTAAAATATTTCCATTGACACATTCAAACTTTTTAATATAACTTTGGTCTTCTCAATAAATGTGATATCCAGATGTTTCATTCAAATTCATTGACTTCGTCTTCAAATGAGTTTTTACAAATATTTTTAAAAATCTTTTTATAACTGCAGATGGGAAGAGGGAGGATTTGTGTTTGTTCTTGAAAATGGAACAAGAAAAGTGTTTTCATCTCAGTCTGAGTATTATAATAGATGGTTATGTTGTATCTTAAGGTAGAATTTAATGCCTCATCTATAATTACTACTTTGATTTTATTGGTATCCTATTGTGTTTCTAGGTTAAGTAAATTAATTAACGGAGTTACTCTATAAAGCTTTTAAAAATTTTGGATTTTGTAATAACTTCATTAACACTTATATCCCAAAATAATTTATCATTTATTATTTACTCCTAAGTATTTTGAATCTTCAGTTTGTGTTATTTGCATGTGTGTGTTTCTTCTTGTTTGATACTCAAGTTGACACTTTTCTGGTTTACCATTTTTGTAATTCATCTACCGGTAGGTCTTTTTGTTAGATTAGGTCTTTTTGTTAGATTTAGGGAATCTAGTTCTAACTCAATTGTTCTATGGTTTATAGTTTATACTATCAAAAGCAATTCACATAACTTTGTTCCTGGTGAGATGCTCCTGGGTAAATCATTTATAATGTAAATTAGGAGGATTAGGCGCCTGGAACAGTCTCTTGTTGATTTATCATTTCCTGAGTGCAAGGGTTTGGGGTTTCAAAAGAGGCAGTAATATGGTATGGATCAATTGTTACCTCAAATGGCTTGTCCTGATTGGAGGTTCTATTTTTAGACTTCCCCAATATCTCATCTTTGGTGAGAATGCGCACCATTCGGCCGCCTAGACCGCCGATGGTTTGGTTCGGTTTGTAGGCCAGTGGTTTGCCCGTGTCTTCAGCCAGGAGCTGAAGGGTCAGCCCCGACGGGTTCAGCTTGCATTGACCAGCTACACTCACCAGGAGGTCCAACATGGGCGTGCTGTAATAGGGGAAACCTTAAACTTTCACTATCAGGCTGGTGGGAACTATGTTGTCATAGAGCCACAGATTGGCAATTTGTGGGGGACCGTATCGTCTTGTGAGTCAGAGTTCTTGAGAAAACCTCGGGAGCTGCTTAAGTTTAGGACGAATTAATTTTGTATGGCAATCAGTTGCTCATTTAAATGTCGCATTGCCGAAATCAATATTTACGCATAGGAATGCCATACGTCCTTAATCCGTTATAACCTTAGTGAATTTATCATTGTCCTTGCTCAAACAAATATGGTTAACTCTTTAAACTATTGAACACGTTTAAAGTACCCATCTCAAACAAATATGGTTAACTCTTTAAACTATTGAACACGTTTAAAGTTCCCGTCCTATAAAAAGAGATATAACTGACGTTCGCAACGTGAATGTTTACATGAGTTGTCGGAATTTGTTTGAGCAGAGTGACAACAAAAGAAGACATGAAATTAAAATAACATATAACCTGAAATAAAGCAAAACAATTTTAGTTAGTGTCACCACAATTTTAGTTAGTGTCACCACAATTTTAGTTAGTGTCACCACCGGAAAGTCGCAGACGCAGAAGGAAACTGGAGGAAAGTGAAGCTTAGAAATGTCATCTATTACATAGCATGTTGTTGATATAGTTAAAACTTAAAAGATTTATCTCAAACTCCAGGTGCCCTTCGCTCACTTTGAATCTTGTTTAGTTCTTTCCCTTATTAATGATGTGAACCGATACTGAACTTGTGCATGTAATCTGGTGCAGTCGGAAACCCCCCCCCCTACTTGGGGAAATTATATTTACGACCATTATATAAACATGTAATTTTTATTTTATATTTTCCAAGTTTAAACACTAGCAAATATGTGTGTGTGTGTGTGTGGGGGGGGGGTTAAGTCAAATAGTTTTATAATAAATTGATAATGACACCCTGTCTGTGCTGTCCTTGAATATTTCATTGCTTTATTGTGTGTCCCTGACATTGTGTTTTGGAATGTTTATTGTTTTATTGTGACCCTGACATTGACGACATTGTGTTTTAGAATGCTTATATTTTATCGTGTCCCTGACATTGTGTACTCATTTGACTCGTTCTGAGGTTTGTGTTCAAAGAATAGGTCAATATCGATCTTACACTTACAGGACAACTCGATCTAAATCTAAGCCAAGCTCACCCACGTGACTAATGACGATATGGTAGTGACTTGAATGTTGGGATGGTCAGTAAATTTAAAGGCTATGACTATGATTTAAACTACCGGTAGATCATTTTAGATGGTGAGAAACTATACATTTATAAAAAATTTAATGTTTCTATTTATTTCAACAATATTCAGCAGCATTGGTGGGCCATTGCAGAATAACTCGAATAATTCAACTGGAAAAAAAACAAAAACATTCCTAATTTCAACTGATTCTTAAAGTGTATATTCTGAACTTAGGCCTAAACCTAAGTGCCCTTATGTTGGGCTTTATATATACCCCCTCTCAACCTAACCTCAGGCTTCCCTATTGGCCTATTGCAGTCAGGAATATTGACATCGTTTTAGTTTTAACATGGCATCATCGTCTACCAGTTCCCTTCTGAGTAGGCTACTCAACGCGGCAGCGTTGACGTCATTTCATCACCTACCTGGACAGGTGCGACGACAGGCCCCGTTAGGGTCACCTGTCTCCTTTTCTTCTTGAAATTAAACATTGCTTAAAATTTAAATCCAACTCGAGAAGACCGCATTAGCGGCCAGCACTTGACCGATTGGTCAAACCGCCATGACCATGACAACTACACACTTGTTGAATGGCGGACTCCAGCACAGATTATGAATGGCACCAGAAGAAAACATTCCACAGCGGGTGCGGGCGGGATGGGTTTGTTGTGTATAAGACAGTGGCCGAGAGCTTATCTTGAAGTTAGCCACCAAACTCGCACAGGAGAGCTGCGACACAGTCTCAATTGTATGTACACTACACGCTCGGGTTAGCGGGAGTGAGAGAGGAGGGGTATTTCAGTGGTCTCAGGTACACCAATAATGGTGGACTCTTGACACACTTGTTCCAGCAGACGACAAAATGCGTGCCCTGGCCCAGCGCAGGTATGAGGGGCACAAGACACTTGATATAATTATAGCAGAGGGTCTCTGAGAGACGCTTGCCTGCGATAACAGACACATGTACATAGTTTGAGTCAATACTTGTAAGGCGGCATTTAACAAACGTGGTCTATTAGCGCCCCCACCCCGGGTCGAAATGAGTGGCCAAGTTGTTATTTTTTAAACGCCCAAAGCTAACAACAGTCAACAGGACTGCGAACGAGCTTTAACCCTTTTAAAGAGAACTGATTACATAATGTTCTAGCATTTGGTTTATATTCTATTTCCTTATGCCAATACGGCAAGTCTGTATGTGTTCATGAATTATGTATAAAGGGTTAAAATACGGACAGTAGCCGCTACTGTAGCCACTAGACCACTCACCAACACTGGTGAGTCGGTGAGACAAACTGTTACAGCAGTTTAAGGTAGGAAATGCACACTACAAATGTAAGGGAAGACATCCTTCAACGAATGTCTTGAGTGGGCATATCGCTGTAGGATGTATGATGTTATCGCCTCAAGATCAAGGTGTGGCTGTTGGTTACAAATCTCAGCTAATCTTGGTGTAGCTTGTAAACAAATGGCCACGGTTTGTTGTTGACTGTAAATGAATTCACGTCATTATAGTAGCACACGTGTAATTAATAAATAAAAAAATTAAAAACATTTTATGGCGCAACATTTATGTATTTCTTTAAACTAAAAAGTTTTTGTCTTCTATAAACTCTCGCGTGATTTTCAGTTAGTTACACATCCAGCAATGGCTGCCTCAAGGACAGGACCTTAATTAACATAGACGACGTCAGCTAAGAATTTAAATGGGACATGAAATTAGACAGGCAGGTGTTGTAACAAAATAGATGTTTTCATAGACACGTTCCAGTTTCTATAGTGACTAGAGCGAGGGGTCGTCTGTTTTGTTATCAGTGGATGGAAATATTGTCTATGCGAGTGAGAAAAAATTTAGATATTAGTTTTAACATTATTTTTGCTTGATTTAACATATACGGATATAATATTGGAAACCCCGTCCCCCTAAAATTAACAATGAAATAACGTATATAAATACATATATAAATGTTCTACAGGTACGACAATGGTATTTCTTAGTGAAAATGCGCTTTTTAATCCACTTTCCTATTAGCTCATCCCCCCCCCCTAATCTCTCAATCCCTCCGGACGGTGCTGTAACCTTGTCGTCAGATGCGACCTTGCAGGCCAGCACGAGGCAGACTGAATCAACCGAGCGATACTGTCACGTGGCCCACGTCGTGGGACAACACACAATATGTCACAAACTTACTAAACTAAACCCATAAAATTGCAAGTAGAAGGTATTCTTAGCTAAATCACAAGATTTAAGAAGATCCGATTGTTAGAAAACCAGGTTGGTCTACTACTTGACCACGGTGCCAGCACCTCAATGCGAGGCTGTATAAAGAGACGTTACTTCGTTAACGTGTCACCAGTGATGTAGTGAGAGGGGAACAGACGCTTCATCTCCATCTCTCCACGACCCACTCAGTAAGACCCCTAGACCCCCGCCCTTGCCTTACATTCATCATTCCAAACGAGCGATTACGACAAATAAACCTGACCGTGAACCCACGTCGTCATGCCTTACCCCCCCTCCCCCCCCCCACACACACCTTTTTTCCCAGTAGCTTTGCCTTGTTTGACATCGTGTCCCAGACAGTTGAGACAGTCAGGTTAGCTGTTAGTTAATGGAAGACAGTCAAGTTAGATGTCTACTGGGGACAGTCAAGTTAGCAGTCTAGGGGGGACAGTCAAGTTAGCAGTCTACGGGGGACAGTCTAGTTAGATGTCTGGGGCATCAGTAGCTCTGGGGACAGTCAAGTTAGCAGTCTAGGGGGGACAGTCAAGTTAGCAGTCTACGGGGGGACAGTCAAGTTAGCAGTCTACGGGGGACAGTCAAGTTAGCAGTCTCGGGGGACAGTCATTTAGTAGTCTACGGGGAAAGTCAGTTAGATGTCTGGGGACAGTCAAGTTAGCAGTCTAGGGGGGACAGTCAAGTTAGCAGTCTAGGGGGGGACAGTCAAGTTAGCAGTCTACGAGGGGACAGTCAAGTTAGATGTCTACTGGGGACAGTCAAGTTAGCAGTCTAGGGGGGACAGTCAAGTTAGCAGTCTACGGGGGAAAGTCAAGTTAGATGTCTACTGGGGACAGTCAAGTTAGCAGTCTAGGGGGGACAGTCAAGTTAGCAGTCTAGGGGGGACAGTCAAGTTAGATGTCTACTGGGGACAGTCAAGTTAGCAGTCTAGGGGGGACAGTCAAGTTAGCAGTCTACGGGGGACAGTCAAGTTAGCAGTCTACGGGGGACAGTCAAGTTAGCAGTCTACGGGGGACAGTCAAGTTAGCAGTCTAAGGGGGACAGTCAAGTTAGCAGTCTACGGAGGACAGTCAAGTTAGCAGTCTACGGGGGGGCAGTCAAGTTAGCAGTCTACGGGGGGCAGTCAAATTAGCAGTCTACGGGGGTCAGTCAATTTGGCAGTCTACGGGGGACAGTCAAGTTAGCAGTCTACGGGGGACAGTCAAGTTAGCAACCTACGGGGGACAGTCAAGTTAGCAGTCTACGGTGGACAGTCAAGTTAGCAGTCTACGGGGGACAGTCAAGTTAGCAGTCTACGGGGGGACAGTCAAGTTAGCAGTCTACGGGGGACAGTCAAGTTAGCAGTCTACGGGGGGACAGTCAAGTTAGCAGTCTAGGGGGGACAGTCAAGTTAGCAGTCTACGGGGGACAGTCAAGTTAGCAGTCTACGGGGGACAGTCAAGTTAGCAGTCAACGGGGGACAGTCAAGTTAGCATGTCTACGGGGGACAGTCAAGTTAGCAGTTAATGGGGGACAGTCAAGTTAGCATGTTACGGGTGGGACAGTCAAGTTAGCATGTTAACGGTGGACAGTCAAGTTAGATGTTAACGGGTGGGACAGTCAAGTTAGCAGTCTACGGGGGACAGTCAAGTTAGCAGTCGACGGGGGACAGTCAAGTTAGCAGCCTACGGGGGACAGTCAAGTTAGCTGTTAATTAATGGTGGACAGTCAAGTTAGCTGTTAATGGCAGACAGTCAAGTATGCTGTTAATGGTGGACAGTAAAGTTATATGTTAATGGTGGACAGTCAAGTTAGATGTTAACGGTGGACAGTCAAGTTAGATGTTAACGGTGGACAGTCAAGTTAGATGTTAACGGTGGACAGTCAAGTTAGATGTTAACGGCAGACAGTCAAGTTAGCAGCCTACGGTGGACAGTCAAGTATGATGTTAACGGTGGACAGTCAAGTTAGATGTTAACGGTGGACAGTCAAGTTAGATGTTAACGGTGGACAGACAAGTTAGATGTTAACGGTGGACAGTCAAGTTAGATGTTAAGGGCGGACAGTCAAGTTAGATGTTAACGGTGGACAGACAAGTTAGATGTTAACGGTGGACAGACAAGTTAGATGTTAACAGTGGACAGTTAAGTTAGATGTTAACGGTGGACAGTCAAGTTAGATGTTAACGGTGGACAGTCAAGTTAGATGTTAACGGCACATCTTCTAGTATAGTTAAGAGATTAAAATGAAACGTAAATCAAGTAAAGGTTGGTCCACACCTCTCAAATGCTCGCGAGTAACTCTAACGAAATTTTCCTAAAGAAGGGGTGATAATCCTCGCATATTATACTCCTAACGCAGAGATTATCAACCGAATATAATGAGTTAATGAGTATTTTTCTACAATGTCAGCGTGGTTGTTTCAACATAGGGTGATTCCTGGGAAATAGTGTTTTCTGTCAATGTTATTTGATATAATCTGTAGATACATGGAGTTGTAATTGTTGTCTTCAGCCCACCAACTGGTTGAGCGGCGGGTGCGTGGCGGTTGAGAGAGGAGGGTCAGAGGTGTTTTGCTCATCAAGAAAAAAACGGTTAAGATATGCTAATTTCCTGGATGTTGGTCTTAATAGGTGTTTCGTCGTTATAGGTGTGTCGTCTTAAGAGGCGTGTTTTCCTAAAAGGATGTAGATTTAGTATGAGTAACAGTGGTTTAAGCTGCAGCTGACTCTGGTTGGTGTACACACACGCAGTTGTCTGCTTGCTGTCTTGTGACAAACGTAGTTGGATCAGTTTCAGAAGTCGGTCTGGATTTCTTGTGCGCGATTGTGACAGGGATCCCCAGTATATATATTTCTAAATAAAATATCGAGACTTTCTTCATGTCCTCTCAGTATATCTTTGTTCATGTCCTCTCAGTATATCTTTGTTCATGTGCTCTCAGTATATCTTTGTTCATGTGCTCTCAGTATATCTTTGTTCATTGTGTTGGAGGAAAGACATAAACATAAACTAGTTTAGCAAACAATAGTAATTCAAACATCCGACTATCGTTTCAAGTATTTTGAAGTCACTAAAATCATTCTGACCAAAACAACAATTGAATTTCATTCTCAATTTTGAGAACCTTCGTGTGTTTACTGGTAAAGGTATGTCAATGGTTTGTTGTAGGGGGTGGGGTTGGGGGGGTAGGGGCGCTTGGATGGATTCAAGAGAAATTTTAACTCTGACCAATAGGAGACTTTTGTTGACACGCCGAGTCGTCTGCTGGCATCAACAAACAAGTCGAGTCCCGCTACCTTTCAGGTAAACATCTCAGAAGACATCGCCTGGTCGCGAAACACACAGCGGGACATGTACAAACATAAGGAGAAGCACTGAAAGATACAAACATCTTGATGTAACGACCAACATTTTCTATCTGAAACTGAAAGACTTTTGTAGCTGGGTTGGTTCGTTCAGATAGACCAAGAAAAACAACTCTACGGTCAACAGATACATGTAGCGATATGACCTCTAAACTGTGGCGAAATGACCACATAAGTGTGAATATAATTACCAAATAGGAGCAGGATGACTAGCATTTGTGACAAGACCAAAGTAAAAATAAATAAATAATAAAAAAGTTAAAAAATTTAAAATCCAACAATTATAACACAATCACTGGATGAGCGGAAACGGATCAAAACTGTTTGTAGGAACAGTGTGTAATAGCTTGAATAAAAGGCAATATCATTGCTTTATGACCATTATTCATTTCAAGTTTAAATGGGGGCCCATCCTATCAATGTATGTTGTATTTATGCTTTCAATTAGTCTGACTAATTTTTAAAAAATAGCGGACTAAAACTTTGATAGTTGCCCATTAAAAAATAATGGAAATCCTGCAAAACATCAAAGTAAAGCTAACCCATTGATGCCCCCATAGAAACTAACCCAGTGATGCCCCCACATGATCTAACCAAGTGATGCCCCCTTCATGATCTAACTAAGTGATGCCCCCACAGGATCTAACTAAGTGATGCCCCTAGATGTTTAAGTTACACTGTCTTATCTCTAAGTTATACCAACCAATAATTTTGAAACAATAGGAATACGACCGGAGCGCAAACTTATGAAATAATAGAATAGATCTGTTTCTTATAACAAATTCTTGGGTTGTTTTGTTGGTTTTTTTTTAATTCGCGTCTCCTGAAGAATACATTTATCCCAAATGCCATTATAAAATATCTGATTTTCAAGTCCTTACATCTGTTGTTCCACTATTTCCCTCATACGGCATGAACCCAGACGTCATTGTATATAACATTTAAATTTGACACTGGATTACACATCCATAAATTGTCATGCATTTAAATTATCTGTGCATGACTGAGCATCCAACAGATTGTTGTATTGTTGACGTATGACGAATTGTCATGTCCATCAATTAGGCAAGCTGTAGACAACATGATATAACACAAGAGTGTATTTAAGTGATGACAGCTGGGAGAGAATAAAGGTTGAATATTACAGAGGTAAGGTTCAGTCGATAAGGGCTGCAATACATGGGCATTGACTCGGGGGGCTGCAATACATGGGCATTGACTCGTGGGGCTGCAATACATGGGCATTGACTCGTGGGGCTGCAATACATGGGCATTGACTCGTGGGGCTGCTGCCTGTTGGAGGAAATTGGCGTTGGAGGGAGGGCAATAGAAACAGTAATTTTAGGTCAACAATGAACACGTTAGAGGACATGTTATCTTTCAAAGTGTATTACAAACTGCAGTTAACCTGGAAATAACGCAAGCAAGTGAGAAAAAATGTTTAAGTTTGCAATAAAGGTGATATGTATGTACAGAGGCGTAACAACGACTTGGTATCGGGGCAGTTGCCAAGGGCGCCGAGGGCTAATCCTTCAATAATCAATTTATTCTGTACTAGACGCCCCGCGGCGTAGCATACGCCGCAGACTTGCTCATGGAGAGTTCTTTTACCCCTTTAATGCACCTTTTTAGGGCGCCTACAGCGCCGACCTTTTTCAAAAGCCCAACTAACTTGTCCTTGTTTGATCAATACGAAATATTAAACTTTCTGAAATGCACACAAAGTATTTTATAATAGGGGTTGTAGGGCGCCCCCTTTGTTTTTTGATGTTATAATTAACCATCATCAAATCCTCTTTTTACATTGTTCCCTTTTTACAAAATTAAAATATCAGCGATAACAATGACGTCATATAATTTTTTTATAGCGCATATTTAATTTGCACACCTTTGATGCATTGGTGCAGTAATTTGGTGAGCTGTTTTCTAAAATTAGTATCTGTTGAACATACTTGCAGCTTGGTGTCTCGCAGGGTCCGACCACGAAGAGAATTATATATATAGATAATTTAGTACATGTATTTTCCCTATTTCTCAAAGGCGCCAATAATGAATTATCAAAGGGCGCGGAAAACCCGGTTACGCTTCTGTATATGTACATTAAGTCTACGTTAAACAATCTTTCAGTGTCAGAGTAAATGCCAAGCTGGTTATTTTTAATTTTCAGAGTAAATTAATTTATAATTTCCTTCGAAATTGTTCACATGGTTGGAGACCGGATAAAATCCTGGCTCGCAACAGCCTAGCTTTGACACTTCTTTTGGGTATGTACTTATCGCTAACAATTAATATTTGATAGATGTCCTTATCTAAGTGTAAATATCATTGTAATGAACCGGTGTTTACACTGAACGCCTTACAGACACATAACTTACTTAAAATCCACACTGATATCCGTTCTCTGGCCATTGGGCAGTGTGACGTCCAGTGTAACAGGTCCGTCCAACTGATTCATGTTGACGTCATCACTGACTTCAGCCGGGAACCTCAGAGTGGAAGGGGTGCCATTTTGTTCCACGCCCTTTTTGTGGGACGCCCTTGGAGGTGTGGATGCCATGGGGGCGGTCGCCTTGTGCTTTACCGCCCCGCTAGTAGACTTACTGCAAAACAAAAGTTAACAACTTATTACTGCAAGCACAAGTTAACAAATAACTTACTGCGAACCCAAGTTAACAACGTTCTGCAAGCACAAGTTAACACTTTACTGTCAACATGACTTAACATCTTAATGTAAGCACAAGTTAACAAATACATTAGAGTACACTAACAAAGAGAACAAATGACTAAGAGAACAAAATGACTCGGAGAAAAATTAGTAAATCCACTGCCTAGAGTTTTGAAATGTATTGAAAATGTGCAGACAACAGACGACAGACAACAGATGTGATTCGTTGTGTGAGCTTAAGATTATATGATGGATGATTTTTCGGGTGGATGGTGCAAGTATTGCTGTGATGGGTGAATGGTGGTGGTGTTGCTTGTTGCAGGGGTCGATAAGATGGGTGAATGATGGTGGTGTTGCTTGTTGCAGGGGTCGATAAGATGGGTGAATGGTGGTGGTGTTGCTTGTTGCAGGGGTCGATAAGATGGGTGAATGGTGGTGGTGTTGCTTGTTGCAGGGGTCGATAAGGTGGGTGAATGGTGATTGTGGGGGTGTTGCTTGTTGCAGGGGTCGATAAGATGGGTGAATGGTGGCGGTGGTGGTGTTGCTTGTTGCAGGGGTCGATAAGATGTGTGAATGGTGGGGGTGGTGGTGTTGCTTGTTGCAGGGGTCGATAAGATGGGTGAATGGTGGTGGTGGTGGTGTTGCTTTTTGCAGGGGTCGATAAGATGGGTGAATGGTGGGGGTGGTGGTGTTGCTTGTTGCAGGGGTCGATAAGATGGGTGAATGGTGGGGGTGGTGGTGTTGCTTGTTGCAGGGGTTGATAAGATGGGTGAATGGTGGTGGTGGTGGTGTTGCTTGTTGCAGGGGTCGATAAGATGGGTGAATGGTGGGGGTGGTGGTGTTGCTTGTTGCAGGGGTCGATAAGATGGGTGAATGGTAGTGGTGGGGGTGTTGCTTGTTGCAGGGGTCGATATGATGGGTGAATGGTGGGGATGTTGCTTGTTGAAGGGGTCGATATGATGGGTGAATGGTGGTGGTGTTGCTTGTTGCAGGGGTCGATAAGATGGGTGAATGGTGGGGGTGGTGGTGTTGCTTGTTGCAGGGGTCGATAAGATGGGTGAATGGTGGTGGTGGGGTGTTGCTTGTTGCAGGGGTCGATATGATGGGTGAATGGTGGGGATGTTGCTTGTTGAAGGGGTCGATATAATGGGTGAATGATGGTGGTGTTGCTTGTTGCAGGGGTCGATAAGATGGGTGAATGGTGGGGGTGGGGGTGTTGCTTGTTGCAGGGGTCGATAAGATGGGTGAATGGTGGTGGTGGGGGTGTTGCTTGTTGCAGGGGTCGATATGATGGGTGAATGGTGGGGATGTTGCTTGTTGAAGGGGTCGATATGATGGGTGAATGGTGGTGGTGTTGCTTGTTGCAGGGGTTGATAAGATTAATTGCTGAGAGTTTCAACCCCACACCACCAATCCCCGAAAGAAATAGCGAAATTTTGATATCAAGCAATTATCAAATGTGTACCATCAAACAGAACATCAACGATGGACCATCAAATAGAATATCAAGGCTGTACCAACAAACGGAACATCAAAGTTTTACCATCAAATAGAACATCAATGCTCTACCATCAAACAGAACATCAAGGTTGTACCATCAAACAGAACATCAAGGTTGTACCATCAAACAGAACATCAAGTCTTTACCATCAAACAAAACATCAACGTTGTACCATCAAACAGAACATCAATGATGGACCATCAAGCTCAAATAGAATATCAAGGCTGTACCATCAAACAGAACATCAACACTGTACCATCAAACAGAACATCAAGGCTGTACCATCAAACAGAACATCAGCGCTATACCATCAAACAGAATATCAAGGCTGTACCATCAAACAGAACATCAAGGCTTTACCATCAAACAGAACATCAATGATCTACCATCAAACACATAGCATCAACGTGATAAAAAAAAATAAAAAAAAATATAAAAAAAAACACCACCACCATTAAACCATCATAAAATCAACGCAATTTAATAAAGTTCATAACTATCACACGAACTGTTTTCAACAAGGAATGTTTGAAATCGTGCTGACGACTAATTGAAAACAAACAAGGATTTCATCAATATAATTAAACTTAGATTGGGTGAGACGAAAAAGTATGACACGCCGTAAGTTATTTATTTGTGGGTTAAATCTGTGACGTATAAGTTAGGGGCGAGTCTAGTACTTGCTTCAAATGTTACAATTATGTAAGTTGATATGGTTAAAGTTGCTCATTAACGGTTACTGGTAACCGTGTAAACAAACAGCGGGCACCTAACAACTCACGTCAGCAATATGAAAGTATTACTTCTGTGGATGGCAGTGAATATCGTGTGATCAAAAATGCGAATCAAGAATATGGAGCGCAGGTTTTTCATTGACATTAGAAATTGATTCAAGGCGTAGAAAAAGTGAACGAGCATGCACTCTTATTTACTTTAATTTTTGGTGTCACGTATCCTTATATAGAATTAAAATAGCCGTTTATCTTGTTTCAAATAACTTTTTAAATAACCAGAGGAAATAGAAATGTTATTTAAAGAAAGTGGTGACTTTACGCAGACAGTTCCGGTAACTTTTACTGAAAGATAAAACCTGTTGATAAAATGAATTATCACCCTTGTTATTTATTATTTATTTATTTTTTTTAAAATTAATTTTTTTTTCTGTACCGCAACAATTAAATAGTTATTATACATTTTATTTTGAATCAATGATTACATTTAAACAATTAACCATAATCTTTCAAGTGTGCAAGAAAACGAATTTTTACATTAACTACAAAAAGAAACAAACAATTTTTATTAAAAGAATTTTAACATTTTAAATTGAATTTAACTAATGATAACAGAGACGTTGTCCAGAAAAAAATGGAACTTTTTAAAATATTTTAAAATCTTACTTAGTCTTGACATTAATTTTCAAAATCATTGGCACGCACTTCTCAAGAAACAATTTAGCATAATTAACTAAGGTAAACACATTTTCTTCACTGAACTGCACAAATGAAATAACAAAATAATAAGAATTTAACCTAAATTTTCGCACTGAGGTGTAAAAGGAAAATCTCCCTCAAGTAAAATACTATTCCAGACATTACAGCACTTCCTTCTTGTAAAAAATAGGTCTTGCCATTCTATCGCGTGCTGTTGGAGGGACCAAGGAAAACATTAATTACTTGAGCATTCCACAAGGTGAATAATGAATGGGTCAGTCTTAGACAACAGAGGGGCTGGGGAGATTGAGGCCAATTTGTAGCCTTACTTACAAGTTTCCCAGGCATCGGTCGGTGTTAGGCAAGGAGGAGCAGAGGTACGTTGTACAATCAGAGGTAGTGTATTACATTGATGTGTGCCGGTACAATCAGAGGTAGTGTATTACATTGATGTGTGCCGGTACAATCAGAGGTAGTGTATTACATTGATGTGTGCCGGTACAATCAGAGGTAGTGTATTACATTGATGTGTGCCGGTACAATCAGAGGTAGTGTATTACATTGATGTGTGCCGGTACAATCAGAGGTAGTGTATTACATTGATGTGTGCCGGTACAATCAGAGGTAGTGTATTACATTGATGATTGCCGGTACAATCAGAGGTAGTGATATTACATTGATGTGTGACGGTACAATCAGAGGTGTGTATTACATTGATGTTTGCCGGTACAATCAGAGGTGTGGATATTACATTGATGTGTGACGGTACAATCAGATGTGTGGTATTACATTGATGTGTGCCGGTACAATCAGATGTGTGGTATTACATTGATGTGTGCCGGTACAATCAGATGTGTGGTATTACATTGATGTGTGACGGTACAATCAGAGGTGGGATATTACATTGAAGTCTGCAGATTTCCGATTTGTGATGCTAATGATTTAAATTTTTATCCTGAACTATTTTTACTTTTACAATATTTTCATTAAAAAATAATAACATTTATTTAGAATAATCTCCTTGGTCTCATCTCTACACTGGCGTATCGAGAGTCGCGGGTTCGAGTCTCTGTGAAGGCGGGGATATTTCCCGTGGCTTAAATGTCCCGGAGTCCACCCAGCGCTGATGGGCACCCGCCATTAGTTGGGGTGAATGAAGGCCACACGAGCCCCACGTATGCCGTGGCCTGTGAATGCTGTGAATGCTGTGAATGTTGCTTCACTTGCCCAACGTTCTACGTACAATATATTATGTAATAAAGAACGTGGGACGAAATGATCTTCTGTATAGGAGGAGTGTCTGTAATGTATTTTTTTTAACGGTGGCAAACGGTGGTAAGGAGAGACATACTGTAACATTTACTTGGCTAAGCATTATGCTGGCAAACTAATTCTAAGAGAAGACAAACTGAACGAAAAACATCGTAGCTGATATGACATGGACAAAGTAAAACTGGAACACAATCAGACACAAGTTGCGCTGCGATTTAGTTCATCTATCTCACAGTCGTCTTGGCATTGGATCCAAACAGAAACGGATGACAGAGTGATGCTGGTGAATTGAAAACACTTACTTTTCCTAACTAAAAGTAAGGGGCCGTCCATAAATGACGTCACGCACCTAGGGGGGAGGGGGTCATACTTTTGTGACGATGCGTGACGAGGGGGAGGGAGGGGGTTGAAGAAATGTGACGTCACATCAAAAGGGTACCTTAAAATAAAACTTCCACTGAAATATTTGGTCACTTACAATTTATTTAATGACTTTTAAATCAGTGCTTCTCAAAGTGCCGGTCGGTAGGCCATCAGACGCCGGTCGGCGTAGATATCAAGAAATGAAAATTAAATCTAATTATAATCCTTAAGTTTGAGAACTCGTGAGAATTTATGAAATTGTTACCCTGCGTCGTTTGATGTTGACATCAAAGCATTTGTGATGTCACCGCCGCTCCATTCGGTTCTCTCACGGCAGTGGTCGGCGGTGTTGTTTTTTTTTGCCCCATACCCCAAAATATACAAGTTTCTGTGTGCGTTAACCCCCCCCCCTTTCTCCCCAGACTCGAGGTAGTCCTGCTCACATTACTAGTGGATTTGGGGGAGCGTCGTTAGCCCCCCCCCCTTCCCCGAAAATGCAACTGGTGAGTTTTACAAGCATGACAAGTGTCTAAAAATGATCTGAATAGGATTATGTATAGATATTTTAAGTCAAAACGACACGGAATATCCATTTTTTTTTGGGGGGGGGGATCTATTTGATGCAATTATAAACGTTTTAAGTTTGATATGATTGTTCGATTGGTTTTTGGTCAAACGCCAAGAGTTCCCTTTTTACCCCAAATTAGATAATTTAACGCTGTTCACAGACCCCTCGGTTAAACCGCCGGATAGCGGTAGCCATGTATTTTTCATTAGTTTATAAATTCCACAAAAGAATGCAACAATTTAAACACGCCTCGTCCATACAACCAAAAAGAACAAAATAAAAAAATTTAAAAACACCAAAAAGACTCGTGAGCTTCGGAGTAAAAGTTAGGATAATATTGGATATTTTATTAATGTCATAGTATTTGTCAGTCTTCAACTTGCAGTATTACTGTATTTTGCGACGCACAAGATGACACCCTACTTTCCTGTACAAATGTGGGGTTCGTACAGTACTCGCCATATTCCTCTTCCATCGCATACCAAATAATTTTTAGAAAACATGAGATTTGATATCAATGTGGTAATTTTATATCAAATTCCTTTGATGTGCATATACTTAGCAAGAAAACTGTCATTATAAGATCGAAATCAATTTGAGGAATCGTCCTGTATCTATATATTCTAGGTCTATTAACAATAAAATGATACTTGTAATATCAATAGTCACATTCGCGAGCTTAATCGCGAAGGATAATCACATCAAATGGGTTTTGACATTACCGCTGCATTGTTCGTTAGTTGTCTTGCTATGCCTTGGCAAACAAAAAAATTATTATTTTTTTTTAAATTCAAAACAAGCTGAATTCATACTTAATCTTTTAGGGCTTTAAGCCATGTAGGGGCTCATTTTGCTATCACGTCAGTACAGGGACGATCACGTCAAAACGGGAAAATAAATTCCTGCCGGTCGTCTAATACGAAAAAGTTTGAGAAGCACTGGCTTGCAATTTATTTAATGCCGTTTTACATAGCTTCACGCGTATTAGGATATTACACACTAAAAATAAATACTTAAATGAAAAAAAAATATTTGAAACATACTCATTTTCAAATGGAAAATAAGGTGTTTCTATTTTGTTTTCTTTTTGTTTGTTTTGTTGTTGTTTTTTGTTTTTGTTTTGGGGGGGGGGTCAAAGCTTTGTAACGTAATATTGTCTAACTTTTGTGACGACGCGTGACGAGGGGGGGGGGTTGAAAATTCAGTCAAATTTGCGTGACGTCATTTATGGACGGCCCCTAACTGTTCAACTCGAATATAGTATGTTTGTTTGTTGTTTTTTCTGTGTTTGTTATAATCCGATGGAAAGACAAACGAAATACATGTCAAATGTTTTATAACTATTTTGCTCTTTGTTAGCAATGAAAAACGCCACTTATTTTCACTGCATCCCAAAAGCTGGGGTTGCATTCTGAAAACTAATGAGGGTAAAATAAAAATGGACCCAAATTGCTTTAAAAAGGAGTTTATGAAAAATAAATGAACAGTGTAATTAGAATTGCAAAACACTCTGTCAATCTACTAATTTCTGTTAGCTGACAAGTTATTCCCCTTGAAGGGAAATAACAGCTTTATGTTTCTTTTAAATCTGGCAAAACTGTCAATATTGAAATGTTTTCAGTCAACTCATCCGAAATCTGTTCAAATAAACCAACTTGTCAAATCGGATGTTGTTTATAAGCGTTGCCATAACAACCAATCTTTACGGTGGCACTCTAAACTGTCCCGTTGATTCAAACGTTTGTCAGATGGATTCTGTTGTATACGCAGCACTAAACCATTGCAAGATTTGATTTCTATTGTTTGTCTCTATTGATTAGTGATGGCGGATGATGTTCTTCCTGCTTCTCTTGAGCCATAACACTGCACTGCATGGCTCTGCATCACTTAGTCTTAGCGTGGATAACAAGTCTCTATGTCACAGCTGGGCTCAAATTCACTGTACCGAAAACAAGTTATATTATCTGCTAGTAACAATCTTTACACAATTCTAAACAAAACAAGGAATAGAGTGCATGGCTTCTCAGCTTTCACTTAAAATTTTGGTAACGTTGATTTTATCGTAAGTACATCTAAGTTAATACAATCCTATATAATAATCTTCTCCTATATAATAAAAGGCAATGTTCTGTCCGGTCATCGATAGCGATTGGTCCCTCAAACACACATGACTCCTACATCCAATCATATTGAACACGTTTATGCGGACGTTCAAAACTAGTTATTTTTGGTGCAGTATTTTTTTCCAAGACTTTATTTTGAGTTATGCGCGTTGGGATTTATAGTCAAAGGCTCTGTTTTTACGAGTTATTTATTTTAACTGTAATTAATAGTATTTTTGACGTGATGCACATGTATGCCCGTCGAGACGGCTGTTGGAGGGGAGTTACAACAACATGGCACAGAACGGTGGCGGAACGTCCGGGCGCTTTTTAGGCGTTTGGCTAAAATGATTAGGGTTTACAAATGACGAGTAAGAAAATGAGTGAATTGAATTAGTTAAGCCTGAGAAGCGCCCGCCCCACGTTTTTAGTCATATTACATCATAGTACTTGAGCATATAAGTTTGAAATTTTTATCAATCCAGAAAAAGATTTTTACATTACAATTCTGTGGAAAAAAAATATTTTCTTCTTTTTAGTCCGCTTATAAAAACGTGGTTTTTAAAAATCTTTTTTTTTACTTCTATTTATCTACATTCTACAAGATTCGACTGCTCTGCCAGAAGCTATAACATATTATTAAACATATGCACTTACCTTATTTAAACATTTTATTTATTTTCATGTTCTAATTTTCATAAATTGTTTTCCAATTTTGTTTTCAACAACGAATTTTAATGTACGCGCTTTCGCCCCTGTTTACCAAAGAAAGAAAAAAAGAAAAAATAATACCGGTAACTCTTGCCTAACAAAGAGCACAAAGAGAAAACAGGTAGTACAAAGTAAACAATCATAATGACCAATTTAGCTTGTAGTTTTAAAAAAAAACTTTTTAAAAAAAAACTTTTAAAAAATTTGGTACCATTTTGTTTACGCTGTCCTTTTATTTTTTGGAGGTCGGCTTATGAACGAACGGGCTATAGAACAAGTATATATGGTATATATACTATAATGACATTACTATTCTATCGAGGCACATTTAACACCCTTACTGTTTATAAGTTAAAGTGCTTATTTTCATTATTTTGAAATTCTATCAATTTACAACAATTTAGTTGCAGAACTGAGTGGGCAGTGGGCAGAACTGTTTTTGCCTGAAAAAATTACACCGGACCGTACGCCATTTATATTAAAAGAACACTGCACTAAATCACACACATAGTAACCAGGGTTTGTAAAGTGTTTCGGCCCGTATCATATTACAAACACTTCAGTGATTCAAGATTCAAAATACAGGTTTTTGGTTTATTTATGGTCGCTTCGAAGTATTAGCTGCTCAGTTTCTCTGTAATATAGTTTCTGTACAAAATAATCATGTATCTTATCTAGATAATCTGCTTTCTATTTAATACGAGAGTTAGTGCTAACATGAGCAGTGAATTATATGCAGCAGTACAATATACTTAGAGTTGTGTACAGAAGTCTTTAGCCAAGCTAGAAAATAGTCAACTTGTTTAATTGCCATCAACTCAGCAGATGTTCATTTAATTCCAACTAATGACCCAGATAAAAATGAGATCCAAAAGCCAAGCCCAATGAATATGTGTACCCACAAGTAAAACTAAATTAAAGAAAACGACTTAATCCTAGTATAGATTATTGCGCGGTTACAATGATTCTCACATGGATTAAGTGTTATCAACCAAATAGCTTATCTCTGTTGGATGTCATTAAGCTTTCACAGCCCCCGCTCTCCACCCTCCCGATACACTTAATTCGTGGCATAAAAGGGTACAGAGGTTCACTTGGCATTCAATGTTTCAAATAACCATTATTAAGAAAGAAAAAGAAAATTTGATGGGCATTTTTGTGCTTTTTCCCTAGGCACTCCAAGCACAGCGTTTAATTCCACGTATTTCCATTTAACTGCCCGCCAAACCTCTTTAAACCATCAGACTTCAAAAGGTGATTACTTCAATTATCAGTCTCGTTGTAATGGCAAGTCATTTCAGATGCATATTGCAGATCAATCATTCAGCACTAAGTGCGGTCTCATGGAAAGATCAAATACAAATAGATGCATGGGTTGAGGAAGGTGCTGTGCTCATGCATAAGGAAATAACTTTGATAAATAAAACATATTCAGTGTTGCGGTTACGACATCCAGATTTAAGTGCCTACCTGCCGTAAGTGTATCAACAGTTCAGCGCGATTCATTGTTGTTATCTTTAATTATTTACTTTGGTATGGACAACTAATTAACAATATTTCCATAAATTAATTTGCCAATATGGAAACGTACAATCCGTCAATACTTAGTATTTTTAAATAGAATTTATTCTCGCAGTTTCTTGTAGTTATTTCAAGGCCAAAAATCACGGACTATAAAAAAAGAGAATGTCAATATTAACCAAGTCAATGACAGACCATTGGTAGTAACACGTCCGATCCGACTGCATTGAGGGGCAATTTTTAAGACACTTGTGGCGTTTCGCTAAGCTGTTTTATGGACAGATACCAACAGGAAAGACCAGAGCCAACACTTGTTCAACAGCTTGGAGACACGAGAGATCCAAGTCGTTTGGAAGTGAAAGGAAAGTCCACTTTATCCTTACACATACATTGTGTGGCCTATGAATGGGTTGGGGGACTTGTTCATTACCTTTTTAGGGGCATTTTCTGTCAGCATCGGCCTTGTTGTTATTTTGTTTTAAAAAGGGCGGCAAAAAGCTATGAACCTCCCCTTCCCCATCGTCTGAAGTAAAGAATAGAGTTGTCTATACACAAGAGTTGTTTTCAGTAAGCTAGAGTTGTCTGTCAGTAAGCTAGAGTTGTCTGTCAGTAAACTAGAGTTGTCTGTCTGTAAACTAGAGGTGTCTGTCAGTAAGCTAGAGTTATCTGTCAGTAAGCTAGAGTTATCTGTCAGTCAGTCAGTAAGCTAGAGGTGTATGTCTGTAAGCTAGAGTTGTCTGTCTGTAAGCTAGAGTTGTCTGTCAGTAAGCTAGAGTTGTCTGTCTGTAAGCTAGAGTTGTCTGTCTGTAAGCTAGAGTTATCTGTCTGTAAGCTAGAGTTGTCTGTCTGTAAGCTAGAGTTGTCTGTCTGTAAGCTAGAGTTATCTGTCTGTAAGCTAGAGTTGTCTGTCTGTAAGCTAGAGTTATCTGTCTGTAAGCTAGAGTTGTCTGTCTGTAAGCTTGAGTCGTCTGTCTGCAAGCTAGAGTTGTCTGTCTGTAAGCTAGAGTTTTATGTCTGTAACTAGAGTCGTCTGTCAGTAAACTGAGTGCCAATCGCACCACTACCCTGCATGGCGAGTTATGAAAACATTTCCTAGCTCATTCGGGGAAAAAACCTCAATATTTACTTTAAAAATCGTTTGGAAACAAATATTGGATGCTTGTCAGCATGCCACAAGAGACAATGTTTGTGAGTTACAGGAAGGAAAAAGTGTTTTAATACTGAGGAAGGGGAGGTAATAAACAATCATTTTAATTGGTTTCTGTCTGTATGAGGAGAGGTGCCACAGTGACAATATATATGTAGCCGTGTCCGCCACTTTTTCAGCCCACAACGCATTGCCCCTCACCAGTAACAGTGGTAGGTAGAGCAGTGGAATAACCCGAAGTGTCACAGAGATGTACAGGATGGCGGAAAGTCACAAGGGGTGGGGAAGAGTTGTCCTTTGAGTGACCCAGGGTCTCAGTCGGGAGAGAGTAAAATAGGTGGACATGGTCTATCAGCACATTTAAGTGCGTGTGGGGGTGGACATGGTCTATCAGCACAGTTAAGTACGTGTGGGTGGACATGGTCTATCAGCACAGTTAAGGTGTGTGGGGGCTGGACCTGGTCTGTCAGCACAGTTAAGTGCGTGTGATGCTGTGAGAATGGGGTGGGTGGGACAAGGCGAGTGTTAGGTTCAACTCTGACAGACAGCGTGGCATCATTGACGCAAACATCCATATCAACGTATTATCTAATAATAAATACAGTTATTCTGAGTTATTCACTGGATTTGGCTTACATCTCTGTAACGCTATCCATTATATACATTGATTCAAGTCCATAGTATGTCACATAAACGTCACCGTTACAGCCTGCGAACTTTTTTACCCTCTCACGTGACTCAATTTAAATGGTATTATAGTCTTTCCGAGGGGTTCAAAAATTATACTTCTTCAAGGCTAGATGACTACCAAAACCTTATCAATAGCTGCACATAACCGAACCATTGTAAACTCATCAGTGATGAAGCTGAGGGGAGCGATATAAAGTTATTGTCCTCGAACTCTACCATATGACTGATCTAATAGCTCAGGGTATGTAGAACTACGAAGTTTAAGAACCGCTGTCGTGCCTCACCTCAGTATCAGAGGTTATCACCAGACAACTGTCTCGGTGCGGTGATAAAGACCGTATTGAACACAGCCAAAACGTTACCGCAGATGATACAAAGCAATATTTGTTGTATAGAAATAGACCACATTCATGCTGTCATGTTCTCAACACTGGTTTAATGGCTTGCTGGGCAAGTTATTCATCTCATTCCGGAGACCTGATGGAAGAACGCGGGCCAGTGGGAGAATCGTTGAAATGCTGTAGAAGTGATTCAGTGCGGAGTTGAAACTAAAATAGACTTGCGTTGGGATGTTGTAACGACGGAGTCAGCAAAACTTGGAGACACCTTTAGGTCCACTCCTCATTAGCTGAGGCTCTTAAACATGTAGTTAGGATTTTAAAATTCTCACTTGCATTTTTTTTAAAAAATTAATTACTTTTTAAAATACATGCATGTGAAAATTGATTGAATACATTAATTAACTATAAAAAAAAATTGCTTCATTTTTAATACAAAATTTTAGAAGAAAATATACTTTGGCTGAAAACTGATAATAAATGGAGGCCAGAACTGACAGTGGAGGCCAGAACTGAAGGTGGAGGCCAGAACTGGCAGTGGAGGCCAGAACTGGCAGTGGAGGCCAGAACTGACAGTGGAGGTCAGAACTGGCAGTGGAGGCCAGAACTGGCAGTGGAGGTCAGAACTGACAGTGGAGGTCAGAACTGGCAGTGGAGGTCAGAACTGGCAGTGGATGTCAGACCTGACAGTGCAGGCCTGAACTCACAGTGAAGGCCAGACAGTGGAGGCCAGAACTCACAGTGGAGGCCAGACAGTGGAGGCCAGAACTCACAGTGGAGGCCAGACAGTGGAGGCCAGAACTCACAGTGGAGGCCAGACACTGGAGGCCAGAACTCACAGTGGAGCCGAGAACAAATGAATAATGTATTAAGACAACAGCCAGACTATTTTGATGTAGGAAGAATTTACGTACTTTAAAATTAAAAAATAAAACAAACCCGTAAAAACAAAGTTTTTGAATATAAATCCCTTATATATGAGACATAACTAACAGTATTGATTATTTTCAAACATTTACAGACTGAATCTGTCTTAACTCAACTTTGCATCATAACCCTAGTGGGGGGGGGGAGGGGTGGGGGGAGCGGTGGGGGAGCGGTTAGTGGATGGGAGAGGGGAAAAAGTCTGGTCACCGATTCGCTTGACCGAGCTCAGAGTGACACGTAAAATGTAAACAAAAGCGCCCGTCGCTTCGTTGGGTCGCCTCAATGAGTCAGCTCAAAATTTCACGTGGGAAAAAAACAATAACAAACCGTGAATTTAAATTACACACCTCATATAAGGATAAACTAAAAATGCATTAATTTAATTACGGTACGTTCGATCGATCTGAAATTTTGAAACGATGCATTGTTAGGTTAGACGGGTCCGTGTGCCAAATTTCAGTTCGATCGGATCATGGGAAGTGGGTCATTTTTTACTTCTGTTTTTCCGCCCGCCGAGCCCAAGACAGAGAGAGACGGCCGCGAAGTTAATATAAGGGATTTAAATAAAACAAACCCGTAAAAACAAAGTTTTTGACTATAAATCCCTTATATATGAGACATAACTAAAAGTATTGATTATTTTCAAACATTTACAGACTGAATCTGTCTTAACTCAACTTTGCATCATAACCCTAGTGGGGGGAGGGGTGGGTGGGTGGGGGAGAGGGGAAAAGTCTGGTCACCGATTCGCTTGACCGAGCTCAGTGTGACACGTAAAATGTAAACAAAAGCGCCCGTCGCTTCGTTGGGTCGCCTCAATGCGTCAGCTCAAAATTTCACGTGGCAAAAAAACAATAACAAACCGTGAATTTCAAATTACATACCTCATATAAGGATAAACTAAAAATGCATTAATTTAATTAGGGTACGTTCGATCGATCTGAAATTTTGATACGATGCATTGTTAGGTCAGACGGGTGTGTGTGCCAAATTTCAGTTCGATCGGATCATGGGAAGTGGGTCATTTTTTACTTCTGTTTTTCCGCCCGCCGAGCCCAAGACAGACAGAGAGAGAGAGAGATGATGAGAGAGATGATGAGAGAGACGGCTGCGAAGTTAATATAAGGGATTTAAAAATAATAGCTTTTCGTCTCTGTATAGTCACATGAAATCAACCATCGGATGTAGTGTTGTTATGTACGTTTCGGAATGCAGAACTTTTAGCCTCGATCCAACGGAGCGCTAGTTAAACAGCCAAAAATTAAGTTCACCTTAAAACACGTTCAATCATCCCCCACTCTCACACTTTGCTGCAAAATGTTTATCCATCTTTCAAATAAAAGAACAGTGATATTCAGTCTGTCAAGTAGTTTATATTTTGTATACATCCCACAAATTGATGACGTCATCAAGTACTCTTGAGCCACTTCTCGGGAGCTGGATATATTTATCCCATGCTGATGTAACATTTAATTGGTTTCTTATTTCTTCGCTAATAATTTGATATAGAGGCTGAATGAAGATTCGAATATAGGAACTGACGATTGTAAAAATTGATATCCTCTCGATAGCAACTACTAGTGATTGTACTACATAATATCCTCGAGACCAAACCGTATATCGAATGCCATGCTGTTTTCAAAGCTAAGTTCAAGGTTTTATTGATTGCTACTGTTTATTGATTGCCCCGGTTAAATAAATGAATCAATTGAATGATACAATTGTAATCAGAGAGTACAGGCAAATTATCTGATCAGGTTTTACATGTCCTTTTTTAAAAAACCAACATATCTAAAGATAACTTCTCTATGCTATAAATACACGTTAGCCTTATTACCGACGTCTTACAGAAACACGATATGGGCGGCGACTGGGTCCGTGCGGGCATTCAATGGACCTGATACAGACACTGGTAGAGAGACAAAACTGGGGGAAGGGAGGTGTGATTCACGCCCAGCCTGGCAGAAATGTTTTTTTCAACATAGAAGAGGGTGACATTTTCCGCCAAAAAAGCTTTGAGAAAATGTTTTAAAGTGCAGGGCGTTAATTTTTTATAATTCAATTTTAACATGATTTATAAAATACTAAAACTCTTTGACAAAATAGCTTTCTTTTTAACGGCATGTTTAGCCCGAGTATACCATTACTTCAATATGTGCATGGGAGTGGGGAAAAAAAGCTTTAACTTATTTTGAGATTACATCATTCCGATTATTGTGGTGGTAAGGACAATCAAGCTTAGTGCCTGCAAATTTGGCGGCTTAATTTTTAAAATAAAACAAACCCGTAAAAACAAAGTTTTTGACTATAAATCCCTTATATATGAAACATAACTAACAGTATTGATTATTTTCAAACCCGACAAACATACAGACTGAATCTGTCTTAACTCAAGTTTGCTTAATAACCCTGGGGGGGGGGAGGGGGAGAGGGGAAAAGTCTAGTCACCGATTCGCTTGACCGAGCTCAGCGTGACACGTAAAATGTAAACAAAAGCACCCCGTCGCTTCGTTGGGTCGCCTCAATGCGTCAGCTCAAACTTTCACGTGGCAAAAAAACAATAACAAACCGTGAATTTAAATTGCATACCTCATATAAGGATAAACTAAAAATGCATTAATTTAATTACGGTACGTTCGATCGATCTGAAATTTTGAAACGATGCATTGTTAGGTCAGACGGGTCAGTGTGCCAAATTTCAGCTCGATCGAATCACGGGAAGTGGGTCATTTTCGACTTTTCTTTTTCCGCCCGCCCAGCCCATGAGATGATGAGATGATGAGACGGCCGCGAAGTTAATATAAGGGATTTAAAAACGTAAAAAACAAAGTTTTTGACTATAAATCCTTAATATACCAGACATAACTAAAAAAAATTTCATCGCACGACAATCCAAAAATCCAAAATTTTAGTTAAAATATGTCTCATACAATAAGGATTTATAGTAATAAAAAAAAGCAAAAAAACTACTACAGTCTGCCTGAAATATTTCAGCTCGATTTTATTACGGAAAAATGGTTATAAAAACATGTTTAATATAATGCGCACCGCGCGACAGACTAGCATAAAAATCTACAGATCGGGAATATATTTTTTTTATGTATCGTCAATATAATACGCACCGCACCGCGAGACAGGAAAATATTAAAAAGGTTGTTCAATATAATACACACCGCGACAGTCTAGCACAAAAATTTACATGCTGCATAGAGATACATAGAGATAATCTAAAAATTCATTAATTTAATTACAGTACATTCGATCGATGTGCAATTTTGATAGATCATTTTTATCGTCGCTACAACTCTGCCTGCAAAATTTCAACTCGCTAACATACTTGGAAGTGGGTTACAAAATCGATCCAAAGGTTTTTGCGACAAGGATTTTAAAAAACTAAATGCAATTTCTGCTATTTGGCAGGGTGGGGGGCGCAATTATCCCAGATGGAGACGGTGTGTTGGCTGTCAATTGTCCAGACTGCAGTTTTTGAGAATGCGAGAACAAACCTCCAACAAATTTGGTTTGATGGCTATATTTCGGAAACAGGGGGGGGATACAGTTTTCTCTTAGCTAGTTTCGCTTTGTTTTTTAACATAACCATCATTAATTGACTTCTTATCTCGTTAATATTACCATCATGTTTTTAATTGTCATATAACAGGACACTGAGTTTGAATGTTTGCTCCAATGAATTGTATTAACATTGTACACACATTTAAATCTATTTTAGTGAACAGTAAATGACCAGCACTCCAGCATAGACGTGATAATTTTATCATCTCCCAAAATAAAAGTATAAAACTGACTGACCAACGAAGAAACTGTTTTGGGTAAATACTGGTGGAGGCTATTTTTTCATTTACAATTCAAATTACAGGCCCTTGCGTTTGTGAGTTGTGAATTATTGACAGGACAAACAATATCCTTTGTCCAGCAGTTACGTGAAGAATGCACTGGACGATGCGACAGGTCAAGTTTACAGTTTTTCTTTATGTAAAAATAGTTTTTAAAAAACGTTTATTTGGTGTCCACGAAATTGTTCGGACGGCATGAGCAGACGAGTCAAACAGTTAACTAAACACACGGCCACCTTCCGTCACGTGTGGAAACATCCTCCGTTCCCGAACTTCATTGCCACATTCGGCGTGCAGATACCAAAGTTACGTTTGTAGTGTTTGAACAATGGGCTAATGCCTGTTTGCCAGTTGTTTAAATACTCGAGCAACTAGTCAGCCCAACCCTTCACAAACTGGTTGGACCAAATGATCTACCAAACTGGTTGGACCAAATGATCTACCAAACTGGTTGGACCAAATGATCTACCAAACTGGTTGGACCAAATGATCTACCAAACTGGTTGGACCAAATGATCTACCAAACTGGTTGGACCAAATGACCTACCAAACTGGTTGGACCAAATGATCTACCAAACTGGTTGGACCAAATGACCTACCAAACTGGTTGGACCAAATGACCTACCTAAGAGCAGATTTCAATGAAAGAAAGACATGTACGGATCACCTTTTGGGGAGAAAAAAAACGTACAACAGATTTACTTACAGCTCGGATATTAACAAAGAATTTATTTTGTCCCCAAAGCTATTGTTTCCACATGCAGATCACGTCTTACATGCCTTAAATCACATGCCACATTTCACGGGCTTCAAAATACAGGTCACATTTTACATTTCACGGTCTCAAATACATATCACATTCCACAGGTTACACGTTATTGGTCCCATAAGGGTATTACGAAAATATAGATTTGATAATATATCACGTCTTGTAAGAGTGTATAATAAACTCTTAAGTGTTACTTGGCTTTGAAGTCAGCTATGAACATATAATTATATGTCCACAAAATATAATGATGGTTTCGTTTAATAGAAATCTTTTCGATGCGCAACAACCAAGCACCACGAAACCCTCATTACAAATGTCAATACTCATCAAAGGAAAGATTTTACCACACAAGAGGTTAAATAAAAAGCTTTGGCTACTCGTGATTATGAATATCTTTATATATTATTCACCAAAGCGAGTATGTGCAAATGAGCATGACGAATGACCCTCGCTATGGGATCGATCAATCAGTTTATGGTTGGCAAGTCTCGATACCAAACAATGGTTCTTGCATTCACTTGAGTTGTTCCTTCACAGAATAACACGCGATTCGTAATGTACTGGTTATCACGTCCGCCTTACATGCGGAAGGTACTGGGTTCAAGCCCCAGCGAAAATATTATTTTTTAATTTTAAAAATGTTTATTTGTGCCCGTTCTTTTCCCCCTGTTTTGCGAACATGGCTGACCCTCATTATGGTCGGCCAATCACAGTTTATGTTTGGCAAGCTAGGGTGGTGAAGGGTGGTTGGCTGGTACTGGTAGAGTCTTGAGACTAACAATGCGTCGGTGGTTTCTCCCCACCGACGTTCACTCGCATTGTTTTGATTTCTTCGTGCTGTAGTTTGTGTCCGTTCTTTCCCTCCTTTCTTTGCACTATCCATGAGCAAGTATGCGGCGTATGCTACGCCGCGGTGCGTATCTAGTCATATTTAAATTAGAGAATAATCGAACGAGTGTGTGATTCTTAAAACGGTTGGATAAAAAGTTTGCCTTACAATAGTCAATTAAGAAGCAGGAGAGAAGCTGTGCGGTAAACTGCATGTGCTGGGAGGGGTGTGATTAGAATGTTGTTTAAGTAGAACATTTCTGAAGTCTCTAATTTACCAACCAGTTCGTGGGTCACTATATTTCCCTACGATGGCTGGTTATGCTGAACTAGATACACGACCACCACTAGGCCTCCAAGGGGTGTGGTTAATTTCTGGTAGATATACAATTCTTTGCTCCATTTCGCGCTGACACTAACTGACCCCTGACCCCACCCATCACTGCCAGTTAGTCACGCCACTTTGAATGTGTCAACAATTGGCCAGACTAATGACAGGGCGAGCTGTTACAACGTGTTGTCTCGCCCGTGAAACCTCCTCTAGTGCCACACAAACTGTCACCGCCCCAAAGTTGGTAGAATATTTCTCGGGGATTTGATGTAATTATACGTACATAGATGGAATTAACATTTCGCGATCAACTGACATCATCACATCTCTCATACAAAAACTTAGATCACCCCATCTCTCATACAACTGACATCACCCCATCTGTCATACAACTGAAATCATCCCATCTCTCATACAACTGACATCACCACATCTCTCATACAACTGACATAATCCCATCGCTCATACAACTGACACCGTCACATCTCTCATACAACTGACATCACCCCATCTCTCATACAACTGACACCGTCACATCTCTCATACAACTGACATCATCCCATCTCTCATACAACTGACATCACCACATCTCTCATACAACTGATATCACCACATCTCTCATACAACTGACACCGTCAGATCTCTCATACAACTGACATCACGCCATCTCTCATACAACTGACATCATCACTTCTCTCATACAACTGACATCACCATATCTCTCACGCCACAACTGACATCACCACATCTCTCACACCACAACGTTACCGACCTGTCAGGAAGCCATTAAATCTTCAGGGAAGAGATCAAGACGACCGCCAATAACCTGGTGTCACGGAGGTCATTTCACCTCATGATTGGGACAGGGCTTCTCAAACTCTCTACCATCTCGTGGTTTAATACTCTAATAATTAAGGTCCGTGTTGCGTTAGGAAACTTTAACTCATTGGTGCGAGTTTTAATATGTGTTCTGTTGTAAAGATTGGACATAGAATCTATGATAGATTCATTCTATGTTTTTTTTTAAGTTTTAAAAATTGTCTGGTGTGTCTTGATTGAGAACCATCACAAGAATGAGCATAAAATAATCTGACTAGTAATCACAATTCAGTTTTAATGTTTGTGTGTGTAACATCGACACGTGACCTATTTTTTTGTTAGACCTATTTTTAAGCAAGTTCCTTTGCAAATGTCCAGAAAAATCCACCAAACAAAAAATAAAAGTTTACTTTGATCCCACTGGATAAGCAGATTTCTTCTCTATATCATATTTTTCTTTAGGGGCATACACATAAGTAACAAACTGAATGACTCATCGCAGCACATTTATACAAAACACATCAATGATATCAGCTGTTGACGTAACTCAATACGTTGCACACCGCCCGCCCCAGCCCCCGCAACTAAAACATGTTTTCCACAAGATGGATTGGAAAAAAAAATGTTCAAACACTTAAGACTGTATATAAGGACAAGAGCGTCTGTAATGTATACGATAAAATAATATACAAATAAATATAAGATAAGACTATTTAATATTATATAGTACCAAATTCAAATACTGATTATTAAATTAATTTTAATTGTTAAAAGTTTTCGAGAAGTGTATTACGGGAGAGAGTTCGTACAGTAAAATCAAGGGCACAATATTCTCAATGATCTGCTATTACTGATTTGAATAGACCTTTAAATTAATGATTTAACTAATTATTTATTTTTTGTACGGTTCATTGGGAGAAGAAAGCGGTTTCTATGAAAAAGAGATATATTTTAAAAATATGACCGCTAATTTATCGCCAAGTCACAGACCCCTAACAGATGGTAAACAAACAGCTGACCACTGAGTACTGAGCTGACCACTCGCAAACCCCAACAGGTAACAGAACAGTACACAAATCCATCATTTTGTCGTGAAAAGTGTAAGACAATTTGAAAGCGAAGATAAGAAGGTAAAATACTAGCAGAGTGTTCATACGTCAGGTGTCGTATAAAGTAGCTTTGAAAACTTACCTGTACCTGGCCCAAACTCAGCTGAAAGCGATACAACAACAAACAATGAGGCAGGGCTCATACTACACACCAGCAGCATACCTGTAAACAAATCAGCTCCTGCCAAACAGCTGGTAGCCCAGAGTACTTTAATCCACAGGAAACACTTCCACACACCAATAGACCAGAACTGGTTTGATGTCGTGAAAAGCACACGGTCGTTTTTATCAAACATGTGATATCCGTTTTTGGTTGATTTTAGTTTTAGTTGATGAGATCGATGCACAGGTGTTGGTGGCTAGTAAACATCCGCACGTCGATTGGTTCGGCTGGCGACCCCCGCGCAGTACTAGCAGACCATTACTGCTGTCATTCAAACCCTCCACGCCTGCCTCAGGGGGACAATAGATTCCTCATCAGCTGACGGCTGTGGCCAGCTAAACAATAGAACCGAACCTCTCACGGGGCCAGCGTCTATACGGGTGGTGGTTATCAGTTTGTGTCTCACGACTGTGTCAGAGCCGACACGGTGCATGTGTCAGAGCCGACACGGTGCATGTGTCACAGCGGACACGAGCTTATCACACTAATAAAGACGTGACAGAGTTGCATGGCATCAGCTAAACAAATCTACGTGTAGATCAAATAATGAAGTTCTATAACGGGAACAGAACTGATAACATATTATTTTCGTACAAGTGGTCCTCACACTTGTGCCATTCTATGACAGTTGGTGCTAATTTTAAAATTCTCTCACACCCTCAACTGCCAATGACGTGAGGACATTTCATTGTTTGAATGTAGTTTCATATATAAATTCATTAGTACTCATGATCTGATGTTGCAACCACTGCGCAGCGTCAGTTGATTTCTGTATCCCAGCCTGAGAATCCCTGATAATTACTAACGGTGTTATCAATGAATTTATCTCCCCTTGGCGGCAGCTAGCCTCGCTATTAAGGAAGGGTCATGACCTCCTCGTGTTATCATAGTCCAAAAACGTGATGTCCTTTAACGTTTGTTCACTACTTGCGTAAATAACTGGAATACATTGTCTATAGAATGAGCTGGACTTTGTACACTACTGAACTGTATAATTAATGGAGGTATATAAGTAGAGGTTAAAAAATATATTTTTTTTTAAACAACACGTTATTATAAGTGGACTAAAAGAAGAAAATAATATAACACTTATAAGTTGAAGTACTTTTATTTAATATGACTAAAAGGTTGGGCGGGTGTTTCGTACGAAAGTTACAGATTTATACTTTAGAAGGCAAAAGAGAGATCTATGAGAGAATGAGTAAACTGCATATGTAAAGCCTCATAAGCGCCGGCCCCACGTTTTTAGTTATATGCAATGAAAATACTTGAACTTATACGTTTTAAATTATTTTCTTTTTTTAGTCAAATATAAAAACGTGGTTTTTAAAAATCTTTTTATACCTCTATTTGTTTTATTCTTTTTAGTCTAAGTGTATGCTATGGTGAGTTTTGTTGCTTCCTTTTGATTATTGAAGTATTGATTATGTTTAATATAATACGCATTATTTATTATTGATTATGTTCAATATAATACGCTTCGCGCGACAAACATTTATAGGCTGAACGTGACTGATCTCCGTCCTTGCTGTTAAACACGGGAATGTGGTCATCGATGGCTGGGGTGAACTCCTGTGGCACGTGGATGTCAACAACAGCAGACGGATACAGATGCTATATAGAGATAAACTAAAAATTCATTAATTTAATTACGGTAAATTCGATCGATCTGAAATTTTGTAACAATGCATTGTCATCTAAGATCTATCTATGGTAAAAAAAAATTTAGATCTCTAGGACCATCAGAAGTGGTTAAATTTTACGTTGTAAAATTTGAACTTTTGCGGACAGGAACGAAAGCAATGCGGACAGGATCTAAAGCAAGTAAATAAAAACGTAGTAAAAAACGTAGTAAATAAATGACCAAGGACCTACTTGAGTCCTACACCACATGAACACAGACACCTAGCATTATGCCATAACATGGTATAAATTGATCTCATTGACAGTCGCCCTAACTATTCCTTCTCAAAACATGAAATTGTGAAGTATCCTGCGCCCAAATCACTCTATCGACATAACACTCTAAGTCCTTAGGTCCTATAGGTCCTCTAGGTGAATGTCTTAAATTTTAACTTTTGTCCACTAACTTCAAAACTGTAGCGAAAAAATGACATGTTTGGAGCTTCGCAGCTGGCGTCGTTTTGAAAAGACAACATCAATATTTAGTTTTTGTTTGTTTGTTTGATGTTGACTTCTGCACGGATCAATTGGATGCTGGCCATAATCACGTGATACCACGTCACATGACCTTTTGGTATGAGATAGCGTTAAATGAAGTTGATGAACAGACAAGACGGAAGCATACGTGTACAGGAATGAGCAGTGCGGACATTGATGACACGTGAAGTGACTCTTGGGAGACAGAAAAGCGAGGGGAGGGGGGGGCGGGAGGGGAGGGCTTATAAAATATAACATGGTAATACTCTGCCGCTGACACATTTATAAAGGAGAAAGCAAACGAACAATACAATTGATTCCAACTGTAACTAACACACCCGGAATGTTATTAAGGGCATGACGTTTAGTTCGGTTCTGGTACCGTAACTAATTTCTTTTTGTCATCGCGAAGACAGTAGAGAGCAAGGGAGATGACAAATGCTTCCAAGTAATTTAACCTTCAACTCCAAATCTTTGTCTATAAATAATATTCCGTTACGTCTACAGTTTGTTCACATGGTTTGTTCAATGGGCATAGACTTCAACACTCGTAGACATTCAATGGGCATAGACTTAAACACTCTTAGACATCCAATGGGCATAGACTTATACACTCTTAGATATTCAATGGGCATAGACTTAAACACTCTTAGATATTCAATGGGCATAGACTTAAACACTCGTAGACATTCAATGGGCATAGACTTAAACACTCGTAGACATTCAATGGGCATAGACTTAAACACTCTTAGATATTCAATTGGCATAGACTTAAACACTCGTAGACATCCAATGGGCATAGACTTATACACTCTTAGATATTCAATGGGCATAGACTTAAACACTCGTAGACATTCAATGGGCATAGACTTAAACACTCGTAGACATTCAATGGGCATAGACTTATACACTCGTAGACATTCAATGGGCATAGACTTAAACACTCTTAGATATTCATTGGGCATAGACTTAAACACTCTTAGATATTCAATGGGCATAGACTTATAAACTCTTAGATATTCAATGGGTCAATGGGCATAGACTTAAACACTCTTAGATATTCAATGGGCATAGACTTATAAACTCTTAGATATTCAATGGGCATAGACTTATAAACTCTTAGATATTCAATGGGTCAATGGGCATAGACTTGAACACATTATTTATAGTGCAGTAGTATGAATGTTTATATATTAGTGCTACCGAATGTACTGGATAAATTAGTGCAGTCGTATGATATATTAATGTAGTTATATAACTGTTGATATATCAACCATATCGTATGTTCTGTTCAAATATTAGTATTTCAAAAAATACTGTTGGATATGTTAGTATTAATCACATTACTAAAATTATTAACGCAATTCAGAAAATTGTAGACTACAGTGTTTTAGGGACAACACAACTACAATGTCTTAGTGACAACACAACTAGAATGTTGTTGCGTACTGGGTGTGACAACACAACTACAATGTCTTAGTGACAACACAACTACAATGTCTTAGCGACAACACAACTACAATGTCCTAGTGACAACATAGCTACAATGTCTTAGTGACAACACAACTAGAATGTCCTAGTGACAACATAGCTACAATGTCTTAGTGACAACACAACTACAATGTCTTAGTGACAACATAGCTACAATGTCTTAGTGACAACACAACTACAATGTCTTAGCGACAACACAACTACAATGTCATAGTGACAACATAGCTACAATGTCTTAGTGACAACACAACTACAATGTCTTAGTGACAACACAACTAGAATGTCTTAGTGACAACACAACTACAATGTCTTAGTGACAACACAACTAGAATGTCTTAGTGACAACACAACTAGAATGTCTTAGTGACAACACAACTACAATGTCTTAGTGACAACACAACTACAATGTCTTAGTGACAACACAACTAGAATGTCTTAGTGACAACACAAATAGAATGTCTTAGTGACAACACAACTACAATGTCTTAGTGACAACACAACTAGAATGTCTAAGTGACAACACAACTACAATGTCTTAGTGACAACACAACTACAATGTCTTAGCGACAACACAACTACAATGTCCTAGTGACAACATAGCTACAATGTCTTAGTGACAACACAACTAGAATGTCCTAGTGACAACATAGCTACAATGTCTTAGTGACAACACAACTACAATGTCTTAGTGACAACATAGCTACAATGTCTTAGTGACAACACAACTACAATGTCTTAGCGACAACACAACTACAATGTCCTAGTGACAACATAGCTACAATGTCTTAGTGACAACACAACTACAATGTCTTAGTGACAACATAGCTACAATGTCTTAGTGACAACACAACTACAATGTCTTAGTGACAACATAACTAGAATGTCTTAGTGACAACACAACTACAATGTCTTAGTGACAACATTGCTACAATGTCTTAGTGACAACACAACTAGAATGTCTAAGTGACAACACAACTACAATGTCTTAGTGACAATATAGCTACAATGTCCTAGTGACAACATAGCTACAATGTCTTAGTGACAACATAACTACAATGTCTTAGTGACAACACAACTACAATGTCCTAGTGACAACATAGCTACAATGTCTTAGTGACAACATAACTACAATGTCTTAGTGACAACACAACTACAATGTCTTAGTGACAACACAACTACAATGTCTTAGCGACAACACAACTACAATGTCCTAGTGACAACATAGCTACAATGTCTTAGTGACAACACAACTAGAATGTCCTAGTGACAACATAGCTACAATGTCTTAGTGACAACACAACTACAATGTCTTAGTGACAACATAGCTACAATGTCTTAGTGACAACACAACTACAATGTCTTAGCGACAACACAACTACAATGTCCTAGTGACAACATAGCTACAATGTCTTAGTGACAACACAACTACAATGTCTTAGTGACAACATAGCTACAATGTCTTAGTGACAACACAACTACAATGTCTTAGTGACAACATAACTAGAATGTCTTAGTGACAACACAACTACAATGTCTTAGTGACAACATTGCTACAATGTCTTAGTGACAACACAACTAGAATGTCTAAGTGACAACACAACTACAATGTCTTAGTGACAACATAGCTACAATGTCCTAGTGACAACATAGCTACAATGTCTTAGTGACAACATAACTACAATGTCTTAGTGACAACACAACTACAATGTCCTAGTGACAACATAGCTACAATGTCTTAGTGACAACATAACTACAATGTCTTAGTGACAACACAACTACAATGTCTTAGTGACAACACAACAACAATGTCTTAGTGACAACACAACTACAATGTCCTAGTGACAACATAGCTACAATGTCCTAGTGACAACATAGCTACAATGTCCTAGTGACAACATAGCTACAATGTCTTAGTGACAACACAACTACAATGTCTTAAGTGACAACATAGCTACAATGTCC
Source organism: Ampullaceana balthica (assembly GCA_944989445.1). Taxonomy (NCBI): domain Eukaryota; kingdom Metazoa; phylum Mollusca; class Gastropoda; family Lymnaeidae; genus Ampullaceana; species Ampullaceana balthica. The sequence continues at coordinate 65,601 of CALYLW010000223.1, forward strand.
TAGTGACAACATAGCTACAATGTCTTAGTGACAACATAACTACAATGTCTTAGTGACAACACAACTACAATGTCTTAGTGACAACATAGCTACAATGTCCTAGTGACAACATAGCTACAATGTCTTAGTGACAACACAACTACAATGTCTCAGTGACAACGTAACTACAATGTCTTCGTGACAACACAACTACAATATCTTAGTGACAACACAACTACAATGTCTCAGTGACAACGTAACTACAATGTCTTCGTGACAACACAACTACAATATCCTAGTGACAACACAACTACAATGTCTCAGTGACAAACGTAACTAAAATGTCTTAGTGACAACATAACCACTATGCTTATCATTGACATTAAAAACTTGCCTATCTTTAACGCCACGGCTTCGTTTAACTTTTGACCTTTGCATTCTTTCGTTATCTCTATTATTTTTATTGTTACATTAAATCCTTGTCATAACTGTTCCACTAAGTTAGCGATACAAAAAAACGTTCTATTTCTTTAAATCTGTTGTATATTCGTTCAGGTCACTGGTTGGCAGACATAGTTCAGTTGCTCCGTTATATCATGTGACGAACGGCAAGCAAAGGTGACAGAGGCTCATTGTGACGTTGTTAGCCCATGTCACCTTTACAGAATACGTGTGTGCTGTATAACATAACAGAGATGCAAATAACTGGAATTGTTTTACTACCACTGAGGCGGACGTGAAATTACTGTCCACATGACGTCAGGGACTGTCTACATAAGATCAGGGGCTGTCTACATGACATCACAGACTGTCTACATGACATCACGGACTGTCTACATGACATCAGGGACCGTCTAAGTGACATCAGGGACTGTCTACATGACTTCAGGGGCTGTCTACATGACATCACGGACTGTCTACATGACATCACGGCCTGTCAACATGACATCAGGGACCGTCTAAGTGACATCAGGGACTGTCTACATGACTTCAGGGGCTGTCTACATGACATCACGGACTGTCTACATGACATCACGGCCTGTCAACATGACATCAGGGACTGCCTGGCCTAGAGATCACCAGTGTCCAGACCTAGAGAAACACTTGCACCAAGTATCGGCTAACTGTATACGTAACATCAGGGACCGTCTACATGACATCAGGGACTGCCTGGCCTAGAGATCACCAGTGTCCAGACCTAGAGAAACACTTGCACCAAGTATCGGCTAACTGTATACGTAACATCAGGGACCGTCTACATGACATCAGGGACTGCCTGGCCTAGAGATCACCAGTGTCCAGACCTAGAGAAACACTTGCACCAAGTATCGGCTAACTGTATACGTAACATCAGGGACCGTCTACATGACATCAGGGACTGCCTGGCCTAGAGATCACCAGTGTCCAGACCTAGAGAAACACTTGCACCAAGTATCGGCTAACTGTTTACATGACATCAGGGACTGCCTGGCCTAGAGATCACCAGTGTCCAGACCTAGAGAAACACTTGCACCAAGTATCGGCTAACTGTTTACATGACATCAGGGACTGCCTGGCCTAGAGATCACCAGTGTCCAGACCTAGAGAAACACTTGCACCAAGTATCGGCTAACTGTATACGTAACACACAGTAGACGTCACGTCCAAGCGATGAGGTAATAAAAAAAGTACCACTGCAACAAAAACACCAGGCTTCTGGTGACATGGGCTCACTTGGTAGGAAGTAAGAGATGAGTAGCCTCCCTCTGAGCTACCTGGCTACTTCCTTACAAGTTTCGTAGGTCGAAGCCATTGTGTCTCATTTGTAGAGTGGTTAGTGGTGGGACGGGGGACTTAGGCTAATCTCATGACAGAAGACGCTGGCGACAGTTGACATCCCATTCATAGGAGACGCTAATTTACCTCAAGAGTTGAACCTGTCTACAAAACCAAGATACAAAATCTACCTTTTAAAACTGAATCACATAGCATGTCTGATACATTCTGTAACAGATGTTACATTCTAAAAAAAAAGTGGCATTCTTCATGAAATGTTACATTCTAAACCACAGTTATTCTAAACCACAGTTATTCTAAACCACAGTTATTCTAAACCACAGTTATTCTAAACCACAGTTATTCTAAACCACAGTTATTCTAAACCACAGTTATTCTAAACCACAGTTATTCTAAACCACAGTTATTCTAAACCACAGTTATTCTAAACCACAGTTATTCTAAACCACAGTTATTCTAAACCACAGTTATTCTAAACTCGAAAATTTAATTCAAACTATAGAAAATTTATTTCTAACATGTTAAGATAGATAAAAAAAATCAGCAAAGATCATAGAGTACACAAAGATCATTATTATTATGTCAAAAAGACTAAATCTAAACTATTGGCATCACCCCATTACAGTTTGTCTCTGGCCTGGGGGTTAGTGACGTCGTTGTAAGTGCATAGGGAGTGTTCAGTGTTCATGGTGCTGTTGACTTTTATATCATTTAATTAAAGGCCGCAAATTTTTAACTGCATGCTCAGAATGTCATATGTGAAATTCATTACAAGGGAAGTTATTTAAATACAACCGATGACACCATTGCATTTAAGTAAAAATAAAACTATAGATGGTGCAATGTTATGATGTTGACTGCTGTCCATGAGAGGACACCTCGATCACGTGACCTCACTATCGATCTCCTCTCTTTGCTATCAATCACAATAATTACTAGCGGTGTTTGCATTCACATTTATCCGCCTTTGTCTCCGATCATGTTGTCTGATATTGATCTGATTAGCTGGGGAAGGGGCGGCCCAATGGAGGGGGTAATTCTATTTATTTGTTTGTTTGATTGTTTGAATGAGTTAGGTCACAACGAACCCATACTTCTCCAATTCATTAAAAGTAAATAATTGTATTTTGATCAAGACAGTAGCAAATAAAAACTTTCTTGAGATCAAGAGTCTGAAGTCGCGTAAGATGAGACAAAATTCATAGGCTACACTTCGATTGACATCTAGTGAAACAACAATGACGTCATTCAAAACTATTGCTATTTAAATTATAAGATATAGCTAAGACCCCCCCACCCCAAGCCCGACAACACAGACCTCCAACAACAACACAATACACGCCTTCAACAGCACCTCCAACAGCAATGTCACACAGACCTCCAACAACAACACAATATACGCCTTCAACAGCACCTCCAACAGCAATGTCACACAGACCTCCAACAACAACACAATATACGCATTCAACAGTAACGCCAAACATAAATAAACTCCACAACAATAACACATTAAAGACCTCCAAAAACATTACAGACCTCCCAGATGTTCACGACACCGACTCACTAATATAAAACCTTAGTTTATGTTATATCCTAAACTAACCTTTCAGACTTGGTCCATTTCAGCATGCTGCAGTTTTTTCTATGACGTCTTCTTTGTTAATCCAAATAACATACAACAATAATCTCCAAACCAGAACCAGATTTCCTACATGTTCACAGTTGTTCTTCTGATATGATGATATAATCCACAGAAATAAAATGTGCACTTCCCATTTAGTTTTTACTTTTTCATCAGTAATAATGTTATAATCCTTTCATTTACTAGCACTTATCCACGGTTCGCTAATGATTTTAACAATATCATTCTTGTTCAGGATGGGATCTCTCTGTAAAAATTAAAATGCAGGCAATTTATCGTAAAAAGTTTGTTAAATTCTTTACCACTGTATTCACCCTGCTGAAATTCCACATATTCGAGGAGAGCGATCCAAAAGGGAGACAATTTTTTTTCCAAAATTTAACGCTTCAAATAGCCTACACTACCCACCTTCCTCGACACACCATTAAAAAATCCTATGCACGCTGTTCGTTTGTCTTGCTTCATTGAACCAAAGAATCTCCCCCTCCCCCAAGATTACAAGCCAATCCTCCCTCGGGCAATGACAGCTACTTAACAAAATTGCTTAAATCAAGTCTATTTATAATTCATGTCTGAGTCAACTTTATTTTTAAAATTAAAAAAAAATACAATGGCATATCGCTTAAATTATGTAAATACTTAATCAGTAAATAGAAAGAAATAAAACGGGTGTTAAACATCATCTAATAAAGATCCAGAAATCCAGTCATCTCATTGCAGATCTGATCTATAAATAACTCACTCTAGCCCTACAGATAAGTACGGGTGGTCAGGTTTTAAATGACTCCGTTGTTAATCTGACTTGTGACTCAAATCCCTGGCATAGTGACAGAAAGTCAAGTCTCGCTGATCCTACACTGGTACCAAGGACGGACTTTTCTTGAACCTGCCACAGGGTGAAAACTAGCGTCGAGAGACGTTCAATAGACTCATCAAACCATGGAGACTGAACACATTGGAACAAACGAGGTGGTCACGCTTGGCTACTTGGTGTCTAGGCCGTACCTGCAGACCTGCAGCTTATTTGAAAACTGTAAACACTGAAACTGGTTGTGATAGTAACTACAACTTTGTCCACATGTGGTCAGAATTTTACTCAAAGTTATAAATTAATGTGTATGGGGTTTTGTTAAATTAGACATTGTTAATATACACTTGGTCTACATTTAGATGATGATCGTCAATGAAAAGTTTCGTATTTGAGTATTGTTACTTCAGTGTTGAGGTAGAAATTTTTTTAAAAGTTTCTAGTTACAGAAATATGGCTCTCACTTTTCGGAGATGACTTAAAGCAGATGATGTGTAGAACCTTGTTGTATTTTTTACACGTTAAGCAGATTTATTATGAAAAATTAAATGAAATTCGTAACAATTTTAGTTTTGGTTATATAAGATGGCATGTGTCCAAATTAAGCAATTTTAGGGACGATATTCAAGCCTAAATAAAACTCTAAATTTTTTTAAAACTTTTATTTAAGTTTTATTTTTCACCGCACTTAGTTTAAATACAGTCCAACCCTTAAAGGGACAATTTTATTGCCATGATGTATTATGACAGAAAACAATGAACTACTTTCCGCACACTAACCTACCCTGTGGCACGCTGACCTACCCTGTGGCACATTGACATACCCTGCGGCACATTGACATACCCTGCGGCACATTGACATACCGTACCCTGAGGCACATTGGACTACTCTTCGACACACTGACCTACCCTGTGGCACATTGACCTACCCTGTGGCACATTGACCTACCCTGTGGCACATTGACCTACCCTGCGGCACATTGACCTACCCTGCGGCACATTGGACTACTCTGCGGCACATTGGACTACTCTGCGACACACTGACCTACCCTGTGGCACATTGAAATACCGTACCCTGAGGCACATTGGACTACTCTGCGGCACATTGACCTACCCTGCGACACACTGCACTGACCTACCCTGCGGCACATTGACCTACCCTGCGGCACATTGACCTACCCTGAGACACATTGGACTACTCTGCGACACACTGACCTACCCTGCGGCACATTGACCTACCCTGCGGCACATTGACCTACCCTGAGGCAAACTGGACTACTCTGCGACACACTGATCTACCCTGTGGCACATTGACCCAGTGGCGTAACTAGAGGGGTGCGGTGGGGGCGATCCGCCCCGGGCGTCACACATTCAGAGGGCGTCATTTTTGGGCATTTGAAAAGTACAGCCATTTCCGACAACCGCCGGGTGCTTCAAAATCCCATTCTAATTTAGAATCACGTTTTAATTATATTAAATCAAAGTACTTGAACTTGTAAGTTTTAAATTATTTTCTTCTTTATAGTCCGCTTATAAAAAAAGTGTTTTTTAAAATCCATTTTTATCTCTATTTATTTTATTCTTTTTAGTCCAATTATAAAAAAAAACACTACACTAATTCATATTAAGACTGATTTCTTATGCAATTTGCTTCACTTATTGAACTTACCTTTTAAAAATATTTTTTTTACCTCTATTAATTTTACCAAACACCTCATAAGCCCCCGCCCAACGTTTTAATTCCACGGGGATGAGGTCACGGATTAACTCTGCTTTTTTCGTGTGAACAGTAGCAGACGGATACAGATGCTTATAGAGAGATAAACTAAAAATGCAATAATGTAATTGCGGTACATTCGATCGATCTGAAATTTCATACAATGTATTGTCATCCAAGATCTATCTGTGGTCAAATTTTGAGCTCTCTAGGACAAACACCAACGCTTATCAATTGAAAACACTACACTAATTCATATTAAAGACGGCTTTCGTATTCAATTTTCTTCAATGATTTAACTCCCCTTTTATTATTTTTCTAATGGACCTTTATATTTATTTATTTTACCAAACACCTCATAAGCGCCGCTCAAAGTTTGTTTTACAAGGGGATGAAGTCACGGGGTTATCTGAGTTATCACGTTCAAAAAAATAACAGACGGATAAGAGATGCTTATTTAGAGATAAAGTAAAAAATGCAATAATTTAATTACGGTACATTCAATCGATCTGAAATTTTGATACAATGCATTGTCATCCAAGATCTATCTGTGGTCAAATTTTGAGCTCTCTAGGACCATCAGAATTAGTTTAATTTTACATTGGCAAATTTTAAAAATTGCGGACAGACACTAAAGCAAGTTAATAAAAACGTGGTAAAACGTGGTAATAAAGGTAAAAAAGGATTTTTAAAAACCACTTTTTATAAGTGGACTAAAAAGAAGAAAATAATTAAAAATTAAAAGTTAAAGTAGTGTCATTTAATATGACCAAAAACGTGGGGTGTGTGTTTGGTATAAAAATTAAAGATTTATAATTTAGAAGGCAAAAGAGCGATCTATAAGTGAGAGAATGAGTGAACTGCATATGTTAAACCTCATAAGGGCACGCCACATGTTTTTAGTCATAATTAAATCAAAGTACTTGAACTTCTAAGTTTTAAATTATTTTCTTCTTTTTAGTCCACTTATAAAAACGTGGTTTTTAAAAATCCTTTTTTATCTTTATTTATTTTATTCTTTTTAGTCCACTGATAAAAACGTGGTTTTTAAAAATCTTTTTTTTTACCTCTATTTATTTTACCAACCACCTCATCAGCGCCCGCCCAACGTTTTAATACCACGGCGATGAGGTCACGAGGTGAATTCGGCACGTGAATTCTAACAACAGCAGACGGATACAGATGCTTATATAGAGTTACACTGAAAAAGCATTAATTTAATTACGGTACATTCAATCGATCGTAAATTTTGATATAATGCATAATGCTCTCTAGGACCATCACAAGTGGTTTAATTTTACGTTGGCAAATTTGAAAAATTGCGGACAGACAGACACGAAAGCAAGTTAATAATTAAAAAACTTGATAAAAACGTGGTAAAAACGTGGTGATAGAGGTAAAAATAAAATATTTTTAAAAACCACGTTTTTATAAGTGTACTAAATAGAAGAAAATAATTTAAAACTTATAAGTTCAAGTACTTTCATTTAATATGACTAAAAACGTGGGCGGATCTAAAAAGAGAGATCTATAAATGAGAGAATGAGTGAACTGCATATGTAAAACCCCATAAGCGCTATCTGTGGTTTAATTTTACGTTGGCAAATTTGAAAAATTGCGGACAGACAGGACGAAATTAAGTTGATAAAAACGTGGTAAAAACGTTGTAAAACGGAGGGAAAGACCTCTTGATCTATTAAGATTTATTCAAATATTTCAACTATTGGAAAATTCTGTACCCAACATTGTAATTTGGCTAAGAATTTTTTCAACATTTGCTATCAGTGTCACTAGTTGTGAAAGGAGCTTCTCCAAACTGAAGTTATACAATTTCCTTGTTTGTAAAAAAAATAAAAAACAAAACAAAAATAAAAAAATATATAAATACAAAATAAAAGAATATTTATTGGTTATGTTTTTTTGGGTGTAATGTGGAATATCTTTTCTCTTGGGGGGGGGTGCCTGCTACCTCAGTAACTTTCTTGTGGCCTTTAAAAAAAGTATCTTGTATTTTTTAAGTATGTATTTATAGGTATATCATTTTATGCGGCCTCTTTTATTACTGCTTACATAAATAGGGCATGCAATGGTAACAATTTTTCCGACTTTACTTCGCTTCAATTACAATTATTTATTCATGGTTATTAATTTATAAAATTCATCATATGAATGACTTAAGGGGCCATCCATGAATGACGTATCGCTATTTTTGGCTGATTTTTCACCCCTCCCTCCTCGTCACACGTCGTCATAAAAACTTATACCCCTTTTATTCAATTTGACGCCACGAAGCTTTGCCCCCCTCCCCATATAAAAGCCGTTTTTTCTATTTGAAAATGAGCATGTTTCAAATCAAATTCTTTTGTCATTTAAGGCTGCACTTTAATACACAAGTGAAGCCATGTAAAACGTCATTGAATAAAGTTTCAGTAATCAAATAATGAAGTGAAGCTTGTATATAAAGTTGCGCGTTTTGATGTGACGTCACATTTATTAAACACACCCCCCCAATCATCACACATCGTCACTAATGTGTGAATCCCTCCCCACCCCTGGTGCGTGACGTCATTTATGGACGGCCCCCTAAAAAGGGCGGCAAATTGGAGACCGCCCCGGGCGGCAAAAGTTCTAGCTACGCCACTGCATTGACCCACCCTGCGGCACATTGACCTACCCTGCGGCACATTGACCTACCCTGCGGCACATTGACCTACCCTGCGACACATTGACCTACCCTGCGGCACATTGACCTACTCTGTCGCACATTGACCTACCCTGCGGCACATTGACCTACTCTGCCGCACATTGACCTACTCTGCGACACATTGATATAACCTGTAGTACACTGACTTACAAAATGTATCCAAACACACAGTGAAACGTCCCACCAAATACTTGTGTGTACTCCAAGGTTCACGGAAATCGGTCCCACCCAATTGGTAAAACAATGCGGTCATGTAAAACACTCGAGATTCATGAAGCAAATGTCGTTGTGTTTGAAGTGACTGCTGTCATCACACTGTGTCTAGTCAACAACTTCCCCAGCTAAGTCCTATCTGTAGACACTTGGTGGTAATAACGGCTAATCCAGAAGCCCCATGTGGGGGGTGGGTGTGGAGAGCAAGGGGATTTGCCGTTTTAAATGCGGGCTTAAAATTACATTTAGCCTGACAAAGAAATAGGACGATGAGACCCAAAGCCCTTTAAATCGTGACCCCGACCCCCACAGTACAATGTCCCCCGACCCCAGTAGTACCATGACCCTCAATTTCCCATTGCTTCCAAAGTCCCGTAATACCAAGACCCCGGCATCCTTAGGTATGGGGTACATGTGTTGTGGTATGGGGTACATTTTTTGTGGTTTGGGGGTATATTTGTTGTGGTTAGGGGTACATTTGTTGTGGTTTGGGGATATTTGTTATGGTATGGGGTACATTTGTTGTGGTTTGGGGTACATTTGTTGTGGTTTGGGGGATATTTGTTGTGGTATGGGGGATATTTGTTGTGGTATGGGGGATATTTGTTGTGGGATGGGGGATATTTGTTGTGGTATGGGGGATATTTGTTGTGGTATGGGGGATATTTGTTGTGGTATGGGGGATATTTGTTGTGGTATGGGGGATATTTGTTGTGGTATGGGGGATATTTGTTGTGGTATGGGGGATATTTGTTGTGGTATGGGGGATATTTGTTGTGGTATGGGGGACATTTGTTGTGGTATGGGGGATATTTGTTGTGGTATGGGGGATATTTGTTGTGGTATGGGGGATATTTGTTGTGGTATGGGGGATATTTGTTGTGGTTAGGGGGATATTTGTTGTGGTTTGAAGTTTCAAAGAGAGACTTTGGATGGTACGTATTGGAGAGATTTGTTTTTGGATAATATTTTTTTTGTACACGTATTTAGCTGAATTTGTTTTTGATCTCATTTTTATGTTAAATCTTCTTAGAAACTAAATTTTCGGCTGGCACGTGTTTGATTTGGTGTGAGGGGGAGGGGGAAGGGGATTGGGAGGGGGGCTTCCAATAGGAATACGGGTGGCTAAACAAGGTTAAAAAAACCTCTCTGAAGCACGTGACGAGGAGAACACTTGAAAATGGCAAATATCAACGGTTGTTCTTAACAATGACATAAGGGGCCGTCCATGAATGACTTTACGTACCGGAGAGGAGGTGGGTCACACTATGACGATGTGGGACGAGGGGGAGGGGGTGTTTAAGAACTGTGACGTCACATCAAAACTCGCAACTTTAAATAAAAGTTCCACTTAAATATTTGATTGCCTACAATTTATTTAAAGACGGCTTCAAGTGTGTTACGATACTAGTTACTAGAGTGCCGCCTTACACTATATACATACTTATATGACAATACAGTGATTTGAAACATGCTCATTTTCAAATAGGAGATAAGGCTTTTAAGGGGTGGGGGTACTAAGTTTTTGTGACGCGATGTGACTAGTGGGGGGAATGGGGGTGAAAAATCGGCCAAAATCGCGTGAAGTCATTTATGAACGGCCCCTTATCTTTGACTACACAACATTGAAAAATGTAAATACTGTAAAACACAATGGAAACAAGAAATTCGACCATGTCATTATATAAAATGCACTGAATTATCCCCTTGACTGGTCCAGTGAGAATGTGAAACTATAAAAGCAACGCTCCACTTTTCCGTTATGGGATGGAGCACATTAAAATTGACAAAGTGCAGTAGATCCATGCAAACATGCAAACCATGGATACATTTGACAAATATTATCCATATGTCATTCTGGCTGTCATCTTCAAAATAGGCTACCTCTGTGTCTTCGGATTTCGCTATTGACAAGTGGCAGCAGAGCTGGACTTACGCTGTAACGTGAACACTGGGGAAAAGCCTTTAATGTTTGCTTTTTTTTTCTAAAACCGTAACACACAAAAAAAGAGTCTTCCTATTTATATTTGTACTAGGTGTAACCTTACAAACAATGACAGCTAGTGATGCTCTTTTCTCCACCCACCAAACATAATAATCACAACAATTAGTTGACACAACTTGCAATCAAATCAATGGTTTACAGTTTAAACTGTGGCTTCATGTCATCGTTATATACATTGTTAAACGAGAGTAAATATTGCGTTCCAAACCCGGTTGTGGCATTTTAAAGAAACTTATTTAACTATATTATCGGGATTTTATCTGGATTGTTTACATTTTGCATGCTTTACTTTGACCGTCCACCCCGTAAGTTTGACCGTCCACCACGTTACTTTGACCGTCCACCACGTTACTTTGAACATCCACCAAGTTACTTTGACCATCCACCACGTTACTTTGACCATCCACCACGTTACTTTGACCATCCAGCACGTTACTTTGACCGTCCACCACGTTACTTTGACCATCCATCCCGTAAGTTTGACCGTCCACCACGTTACTTTGAACATCCACCACGTTACTTTGACCATCCACCAAGTTACTTTGACTATCCACCACGTTACTTTGACCGTCCACCAAGTTACTTTGACCTTCCAACAAGTTACTTTAACCATCCACCACGTTACTTTGACCATCCACCACGTTACTTTGACCTTCCACCACGTTACTTTGACCATCCACCACGTTACTTTGACCATCCACCACGTTACTTTGACCATCCACCACGTTACTTTGACCTTCCACCACGTTACTTTGACCATCCACCACGTTACGTTGACCTTCCAACAAGTTACTTTGACCATCCACCACGTTACTTTGACCGTCCACCACGTTACTTTGACCGTCCACCACGTTACTTTGACCATCCACCACGTTAATTTGACCGTCCACCACGTTACTTTGACCATCCACCACGTAAGTTTGACCGTCCACCACGTTACTTTGACCATCCACCACGTTACTTTGACCGTCCACCACGTTACTTTGACCGTCCACCACGTTACTTTGACCTTCCAACAAGTTACTTTGACCATCCACCACGTTACTTTGACCGTCCACCACGTTACTTTGATCATCCACCACGTTACTTTGACCTTCCAACAAGTTACTTTGACCTCCCACGTTACTTTGACCATCCACCACGTTACTTTGACCTTCCAACAAGTTACTTTGACCGTCCACCACGTTACTTTGATCATCCACTACGTTACTTTGACCATCCACCACGTTACTTTGACCATCCACCACGTTACTTTGACCTTCCAACAAGTTACTTTGACCATCCACTACGTTACTTTGACCATCCACCACGTTACTTTGACCATCCACTACGTTACTTTGACCATCCACCACGTTATTTTGACCGTCCACCACGTTACTTTGACCTTCCACCACATTACTTTGACCATACACCACACTACTTTGACCATCCACCACGTTACTTTGACCGTCCATCACGTTACTTTGACCGTCCATCACGTTACTTTGACCGTCCACCACGTTACTTTGACCGTCCAACACGTTACTTTGACCTTCCACCACGTTACTTTGACCATCCACCCCGTAAGTTTGTTCGTCCACCACTTTATTTTGACCATCCATCGCGTTACTTTGACCGTCCATCACGTTACTTTGACCTCCACCACGTTACTATGACCGTCCACCACTTTATTTTGACCGTCCATCACGTTACTTTGACCTTCCACCACGTTACTTTGAGCATGATTTATTTTGACCATGTTTATTCCGGAACACACATCTGTAACTGTAAGACTTAAGGCAGGGGTGGCAACCTTTATTACTTTGCCTATGTCAATATTTTAAATTTCAAAATAATAATTATTGCTGCGTGCCAAGTAGGCCCCACCAGTGACATAGCTATTCTGTAATGGCTTATATAGTATCATGTCCGTGACGAGCCAAGCAGAATGTTCTAGCTAGCCCACAGTGGCACGCGTGCCATAGGTGAATGCATCACCACTGACTTAAGGTTTCAACATCAAATTAATTTTGTCTTCTTTGTCTCATATTTCCTGGGGTAGGCATTTTATTGTTCCAATTTTTCAAGCTTCAAATATTTGGTTCTATTTACATAACTTGGCAATAAAGAAGTGTATCAAAAATTATTTTTTATAAAATATATATTCGTTATTGTGTTCGCATCTATTTATAGGAGTCTAACGGATCTCAATGTATGGAAATGTGTGGAAGGATTGAAACCTTTTATTTAAAAACCAAGATTGAAAGATATATAGATAAATAAATCAGCGATAAAAGGCTAAACCACACGTTATTTATTATTGATACGTTTAACTAAGAAAAGAATTTCAAAGTGCGTCTATTAGGAAGGGACATAACTAACCAGGGGAAGGTGAACACCGATCAATGTAAACTGCACCAAATCTGTGTGGAATTAACAAGTAAACATCGGGTGAGTTGTCCGTTCATAGATCATGACGTCACGTGTACACTTATTTCTATAAATAAAATTTGTAAACACAGCGGACGAAATACGAGTTTGCCGCAGTAAAATTTTAAAGGATCTACAATTGGCTTTTTTATATGGATTTCTCCAATCCATTTATTCATTCTTTAGCCTCACACCAGATCGTAACTTTAAGTCCTTCTTTAACCAGACATTCCAAAGCTGGAGACAATTCACCTGGTGTAGGGTCATCGCGTGGAGTTTAGATATTTCCGATTTTTTTTAAAAATCTGATCGTTTTACGTTTTCTCCACTTTTAAATGTTTTTCCCTTCAAAGAGATGAGAACCCCTGCAGTATCAGATGTTGCAGGGTCCACGTGACGGCTCTGCATTAAGGGAGCATTGGGGTCAAATAAAAATGGGGGAAGAGACGGCTTTACAACAATGAATGACGTATAAAAATATTAAAAATTTAACGTAACTCTTGACACGACTGGAACGCTATCTTTTTTTTTATACTGCTTTCTCTTTTATCACAAGTAATAAATAACTTCACAAGTTGACATTTCAGAACATGGAAAGGGCCTGAAAATTTAAAAAAAAGAAGAAGAAGAAAACAGATGATGTTTTGAAAGACATAAATCATAAAACTAATCTTCCTATACATTAATAAACCTTTTATAGCTACTGTCTTTAATTAATTTTAGAAATTTACTCCACGAAAACGAACCTGGTAGATAGCTTTACAACTAATATATTTTTAAAGTGTTGTCACTTGGGATATAAAGTCCGAATAGTGAGGTTCAATGTAACCAAACGCGAGATGCAGTGCAGAATAACCTATTCACAGCGAGTATATTATCACAGTCGTATATACTTTCAAGACAAGTCCGTGATTTACCTCAGAGCACAAAACACCGTTAGGTTTACACAAACTTTTAGAATGAATATCTGTTCAACACTGTCCACGTCCAGAATGGAAGTTAGTGCAGTAATTGCTGACCATTGGTCCGCTTAGGCCAATTGCATAAATCAATATCTGTAGGCCTGTTTATAGAGGGAGTTGGTCAGACAAGGGCACTGAGGGTGGCCCTCCGCCACAAATGACGTCAACACTGTAAACACAGCACATGGTGTCATCCGTGTCAACACAACACATGTTATCTTTCTGCAACCCAGTATACGCACGATGACACATTTGTTACGTTATACCATTAGCCTACTTTTCAACTTGTAATTCTGCTTATCTCATAGAAACATGCGTGCCAGAAGTTCAAACTGGTCATAGAGACATGGGTACTAACAGTTGAGCATTCTCATAGAAAACATGCGTGCTAACAGTTGAGCATTCTCATAGAAAACATGCGTGCTAACAGTTGAGCATTCTCATAGAAAACATGCGTGCTAACAGTTGAGCATTCTCATAGAAAACATGCGTGCTAACAGTTGAGCATTCTCATAGAAAACATGCGTGCTAACAGTTGAACATTCTCATAGAAAACATGCGTGCTAACAGTTGAACATTCTCATAGAAAACATGCGTGCTAACAGTTGAACATTCTCATAGAAAACATGCGTGCTAACAGTTGAACATTCTCATAGAAAACATGCGTGCTAACAGTTGAGCATTCTCATAGAAAACATGCGTGCTAACAGTTGAGCATTCTTAAAGGAAAACATGCGTGCTAACAGTTAAAAATTCGCTTCATTTTACGAGGTAAATAAAACTCTAATTATTGGGTTACTTTGAAAAGTAACGTTTGTCTAATGTTTTATATAAATCAATTTGGGAATGCTGTGTTTATATATATAAATATATATATATATCAAATATATAAAATTATTAACAATATAAAAGCCCAAGTCACTAACCCCGTAACGCTGAGGGACATAGTACAACAGTCCATGACGGTTATGAAACCGTGAGGTGTAAAATATTATATGACGTCATTGTTTGAGCTTATATCTTAATTTTGGAAAAGGGAACGATGTAAAAAGGGGATTTGAGGATTTATAATTATAAAATACTTTGTTTACATTTCAGGAATTTTATTATTTCGTATTTATCAAACAATTTACTTGGGCTTTTGAAAAAAGTGGGCGCCGTAGGCAGTGGCGTAGCTAGAGGGGGGTGTTGGGGGTCCAACCCGGGCCGCACACATTTAGAGGGCAGCATTTGTGGGCATTTGAAAAGTACAGCCATTTCCGAACACCGTCCTTTTTCTTTTGAAGGGGGTAAACCAAGGTGAAAGAAAAATATTCGTAATTTCGAATTTTAATTAACGAGTCACACAACATTTGTTTGATGACATAGTGGTTGTTATAAATAACGCAAACCCTTTAAAAAAATTAAGATCGCTCAAAAAAGGTATCGATTTGTTTGGAAAATTAACGGTATTCGTCGCAAATGACGCTTTTATATAAAAATTACACACAAAAACACATCACAACTGGGCCGAATAATATGTGCTATTAATATCGCCACGACTGTTTTTACGTGGAATTTTGACAATGATGCGCGAAAAAGTACCTACATGGCATGTGGTTCAAATATTGTGTTTAACTTCCAAGAAGTAATGTACATTACTGTTTCAGTTTTCAGAAAATTATTGTAAGGGAATTATGAATTATTAAAAAGTATTAAAAAAAATTATTTGCATCGAAAATATTTTTTTCTTTTTTTTTAAATTAAAATACGGCGATTCATTAAAAATTGTATGCCTATCCAGTTAAAGTAATGTATAAATAATTATTTGAATTATGACAAGAATATGAAAATATTTCAATTTCTCCGTTAATAAACACGACAATTGGCATAAATAATTTCGAAAATAAAAATACTTTAACATTTCAAGCGTCTTGGAAAAAAATTGACATCTGAAGAAGTAACTAGTAAAACGAGATCGGATGCTGGAATTTTAACTATTCAATGCAATCTTTTTCTTTTCTTTGTTACCTCAATTTATGGGAACCTATCTTTTTTAAATTAATGCAAATCCATTGCATGGAACAAAGAGATGTGCTAATACAAAAGGCTGTTATATCAGCCAAAAAAATTTGTGAAGAGTTGGAGATATCAACTGAACGCCGAGTTAGAAGGAGAAAAAATGTGAGTGGGGAAAATTCAGAAGACATGGTTCTATCTTTAGAACAAGAAGTGCAACGAGAATTGTTTTTATCAATGGATAGAATTATAAAAGAAAAGAAAATAACTCTTTGATCAGATGCATATCCTTGAAAGAAAATGTTCGTGTATAATACCATATAATACCATGTAACCCAGTGCTTCTCAAACTTTTTAGTATGGTGGACCGGCAGGAATTTTTTCCATTGCACCAGGGACCGGTGCACTATTTTCCATGCACTGACAATTTTTTGGTCCCTTTTTTTAGAACAACTGCGGACCGGCAGCAGATGGCCCACAGACGGCACCGGTCCGCGGAACACCACTTTGAGAAGCACTGATGTAACCTACTAAATGAATAATTTGAACATCAAATAAATTACTGTTTTGACAGTTCAATATTGTAAGAAAAAGGATTCAGGTTTTTATGGCTGTACCTACACTACAAGAAGAGGCATGACGTTAGAAAAACGGGGGTGGGGTTGGGGTGTGGGGAAAGACCCCTTGATCTATTAAAATATATTCAACAGTATAGATGGACAAATTATGTACCCAACAATGTAATTTTGCTAAGATTTTTTTTTCAACGATTGCTATCAGTGTCACTAATTGTGAAAGGAGCTTCTCCAATTTGAAGTTGATAAAAACATTATCTTCGTTCCACAATGAGGGATTTAAGACTACAAAATCATTCAGTATTGTCTATAATACACGATTGTCTATGAAATTTAGTAAAGCCAATGTATAAATGTTTACATAATAATGTATAAAATTTCTTTGTTTGTAAAAAAAAATCTATCGATACAAAATAAAAGCCTATTAATTGGTATTGTTTTTTGGGTGTAAATTTGGAACATATTTTGCGACCTCATTAACTATCTTGTGGCGTTAAAGAAAGTATATTTCTTTTTAATAAGTGTGTATTCTTAGGTATATTATTTTATGTGGCTTCTTTTATTACTGCTTACATAAATATGGCACGCAATGGTAAAAATGTTTCCCACCTTGACTTCACTTCAATTACAATTATTTATTCATGTTTATTAATTTATAAAATGCATCATATAATTGTCTTAAGGGGCCATCCATAAATGACGTCACGCAATTTTGGCTGATTTTTCACCTGCCGCCCCCCCCCCTCGTCACACGTCGTCATAAAATCTTAAACACCTCACTTTTTTCAATATGACGTCGCAAAGCTTTGCCGCCCCTTCCCCAATGAGCATGTTTCAAATAACTTTTTTGTCATTTAAGTATGTTTTTAGTGTTGGCTGCACTATAAGTATACTATCGTAACATGGGTGAAGCCATGTACAACGTCATTAAAGTGTCAGTAATCAAGTATTTAAGTGAAACTTGTATTTAAAGTTCCGGGTTTTGATGTGACGTCACATTTATTAAAACACACACACCCTCGTCACACATCGTCGTCGTCACAAATATGCGAACCCCCCCCCCGCCCCCCAGGTGCGTGACGTCATTTATGGACGGCCCCTAAAAAGGGCGGCAAATTGGAGACCGCCCCGGGCGGCAAAAGTTCTAGCTACGCCACTGGCCGTAGGCGCCCTACAATCCCTAATTATATATATATATATATATATATATTATATATATATATATATATATATATATATATATATATATGTATATATATATTACAATAAGATATGTTGCGGCTTTGATTTATTGACTAATATTTTTGGAAGTGCGATATATTAACAATAATCTTTGTCTTACTTTACACGTTCATCTGTGCTATGCTTAAGTTCTCAAAGCCCTGACCAATATCTAGACGACCAATTCCTTCAGCTCTATGTAACAGTGTCTGAGGGTAGAACTCTCGGGCCGCCCTAGCAAATGCGTCGACTACGAAGTCAACAGTGATAGTGATACACTATTTCAGTGGCGACGCTGCAAAGCCGACAGTTCGACTCCCTGTCGTGTTCTTAGCCTGTTAAGCTAATTTTTGAAGAAGAAATCATCGCTATCTGTGTCGCAAATCTCTGGTGATGGCGATTTAATGTCCACCATTGATCTGCCCGCCTCGGCTTGGATAGACTAATCTACTAGTCGAGGCATTCACTTTGACTTCTTTTACAAGAATGGTTGAGAAAGATCCAGTGTCATTCAAAACAACGAAATTTAGTATGAAAATGACGCTGACATGGTTGGTCACTAAAATTACTGTCGTCTCTGTTGATTATGCAGTTATTATTTAAACAAATGCCTGCCCCGTGAAAAAGTCATCAAGATAGTTTCCTGGTCGGAGTAACTTCCCATCACCAGATAATCAATCATTCGCGGAATATTATCACTGGTAAAGTACACCAAAAAATGCTTTCCCCTGATAATGTATCTTCAAGGAAGCGAATATAGTATCCTCTGAAAACAAAGATTCTCACGAGATCAGATGAAATCTTTTGACCAAACTTTCATAAATTTGAACAAACTTTTATAAATTTTACCAAACCTTCATTAATATGTTTAAACTTTCATTAATTTGACCAAACTTTAATAAATTTGACCAATATTTCAGAAATTTGACACCCTCCCCAAATAAATATATATATATGTATATATATATATATATATATATATATATATATATTATATATATATATATATA
The DNA here is from genome assembly GCA_944989445.1 of Ampullaceana balthica. Classification (NCBI taxonomy): domain Eukaryota; kingdom Metazoa; phylum Mollusca; class Gastropoda; family Lymnaeidae; genus Ampullaceana; species Ampullaceana balthica. Next base: position 84,620 of record CALYLW010000223.1, read on the forward strand.
TATATATATATATATATATATATATATATATATACATAATTTTAAAAAATAAAAAATAAAATAAAAATAAAAAATAAAAAATAAAAACATTTGAGCCTAATTCAAACTTACCGATCATTAAAATCCTAAACTTGTTATCCAGAGCAGATACATTTATCACACATGCCTAAAGTACCTTCTGTGTATTTTTAAAAAAAATTTATCCCCACTTCACAAAGTATTTATCATTGCGATTATTGTAATAAGATCTTCTCTTGACAGTGTCCTATCTCAAATGTGGCTGAGAAAAGGGCGTTCTCAGTCTGAGCAAAGGGCAGTTCTCAGTCTGAGCAAAGGGCAGTTCTCAGTCTGAGCAAAGGGCAGTTCTCAGTCTGAGCAAAGGGCAGTTCTCAGTCTGAGCAAAGGGCAGTTCTCAGTCTGAGCAAAGGGCGGTTCACAGTCCGAGCAAAGGGCAGTTCTCAGTCTGAGCAAAGGGCGGTTCTCAGTCTGAGCAAAGGGCGGTTCTCGGTCTGAGCAAAGGGCGGTTCTCAGTCTGAGCAAAGGGCGGTTCTCAGTCTGAGCAAAGGGCGGTTCTCAGTCTGAGCAAAGGGCGATTCTCAGTCTGAGCAAAGGGAAGTTCTCAGTCTGAGCAAAGGGCGGTTCTCAGTCTGAGCAAAGGGCGGTTCTCAGTCTGAGCAAAGGGTGGTTCTCAGTCTGAGCAAAGGGTGGTTCTCAGTCTGAGCAATTACAGACGCTCCTTCTTAACAGAATATTTTAACGAGCTTATGGGCCTCGGGTATTGGCTGAGGGGGTTGCTAGTGAACCTAGTAGCTGGACAACGCGGCGCCGAATGAAGAAATGTTTCCAGGCTTCAACAAACATGAATAAATATATGTTTGAATTTCCTAAAAGTTCAAATATCTAAGCAGCACTTTTATTTTATTTCAGAAAGAGCCCGTAGTTTCATATTTTGAGAACCAACGAAAATATTTGGGACCGAAGATTGACATGATTCCACTTGATGCTTCAAATAACACTTTTACATTTCTCCAGCCAATGAATGAATGGACACGCTGATACGCCATATACATTCGCCTCATCCCATATCATAAACACAGCCCCCTCCACACATACTTTCCATATCAAACTACACGCCCCCCCCCCACAATACCACAGAAAGAGTCAATCAAAACACCAACTTGTTCAACGACGCACCCCATGCACACCCACCCCCATCAGCGTTCAGAGATAGCATAGCAAGTACCATCGTCTCCACTCCATCGGCCCCCACCTCCCTCCCTCACGACTTCTATCAACAATTCCCCACTGTCATTCCACAATGACACTTGGGTCATGCATCTACTTTGGAATGCGACTGTTCTATTTTAAAACGCCTATGAAATGTTTTGTTAACCAGCTGATCGGGTTTCCGTACTGTCAGTAAGGGGCCGTCCATAAAATACGTCACGCTATTTTTTGACCCTTTTTGACCCCCCTCCCCCCCGTCACAAACTGTCACAAATCTCTGGACCCCCCCCCCTAAAGTACGTCACACTTTCGAAAAAATTTTTTTTAATTAACACCTAATTAAAATATTTTAATTTAATACTTAAATTACACTTCACCATTAAACTGTATTAAAATATAAACTTTCCAATTAAAAGTAGGGATGTACCAGATTCAAAATTTTGAAATCCGGCCGGAGCTGAATTTGGCCGGATTTATGAAGTGAAATCCGGCTGGCGCCGAAATCAGATTTCTTAAAATGGCCGGATTCCTGATTTGCCGGAGCCATTATGAATATATATATAAATTAGGAATCTACCGGCCAGCCGGATTTATAAAGTGAAACCTGCCGGAGTCGAAGCCAGAGCCGGATTTTTTTTAAATAGCCGGATTCCGGATTTGCCGGAGCTGGAGCCGAAATCCCGTACACCCCCACTTAAAAGAACTATCATATTATTAAAATGACTTTAATAGTAGAATAGTTAATTGGCAACAGTTGTCACAGTTATTCAATGAAATAGTAACTCAATCTAGATCAAATTTGAAAAGAAAAATTGCAAAAATTACACTTGACAATTGTATAATACACATAATTTCTCTGCTAACTTTTCATTTACAATGAGTGAGGTTAAGTTTTAGATAATCTTCCGATTATGCAATCTATTGACACAGGATAATAAGTAGATTAGCGAAACTTGACCTCACCCAGAGATTAAATAATACAAAGAAAACAAAACAATTTGACTTTTTAAAAAAAAAGACTAGATTGACAAATTATGTGACCAACTCTTGTGCTATATTGAATCTGTTTATTATGGTCCTATGAATTATGTTTCATTCAAAAATATTCACTGGACATCATCTTACAACGGTGAAATGAAGTTTTCATCCATAGTTACGACTGACATCATTCTTTCACCATCATCGTTTCCTGGAAGGATAATTGCAGACAGATCAACTCGTCCTCATCTAGCCACTCAACAGCCTCTGTATGTGCATTTTCTCTTCTGGCAATAACTGCCATAGGTTCTCTTTGCCTTCTAGAAGTGATTCTCAAAGGACGGATGCTTTTTATCTGAGTTGATTCTGGAACAGTTTGGGTGGGCACATTCTCCTGAGCCCGAGCTCTGTGTTGTCCTGTATGTTTCTTCAAAATTGTTTGTGAGGCTAAATATAAGTGACCTACTTTGCAAAGTAGATCAAATAAGCTGGTAATCATATGGTTGTACTTTGAAAACTCCTGTTGATCTTGGCATAATGTCATCAAATTTGAGAGTTTGTGCTACAATCAAGGAAGGACATTTATGAGAATCTGCATCTTTCTGAAGCTTTGAGTCCATCAACTATTTGGTTGATTGGGATTGGAGGAGGGGAAGAATCTTGAAGGTAAAACGTTGAAATATGAGCTTCGTGCTTTGTCGCAACATTTCATGTCCTGATATTTAACAATTTGAGTGAAGTATTGGCTGGTGCGAACATGATTGTCAAACCATACCTGATCCTTATATTTGTAATATTAGTCCTGCTGCATCCAATTCAGATTTATGAAGAACACATTCAGGAGATACGCATTTCATGCTATTTTGACATAAAACTAATTCTAATTTTTCAAAAAAAATTGAAAATTATTTTTAAAGCTATTTAAATTCTACTAAAAAATATAAATAAATTAGAAAAAAAAATAATTAAAAAAATAAATGTGTGACATCACACATGGCCTGACCCCCCCTCCCCCCTGTCACAAAGTGTCACACTTTCTTAGACCCCCTCCCCCCCCCTCGGAGCGTGACGTACTTTATGGACGGCCCCTAAGGAATTGGTGGGGGGGGGACGTTCAAAGATCTAGGAAAATTCGTATGCCGTCCTTTGATATTTGAAGTGTGAATGAGACATTACTTGTTTCCGTTTAATTTGAATATTGACACAAACATTTTTTTTTCAAATTTATTCCTACTACGTTTCTCAAAAACCATTATATTAAGCAGTGGACAACCTCAAAGTATGTGGCCGCTCGAAACAACAGACTTTTCATTCAGTAGAATTTCTCTGCCATTGTCACCATCTGCACTGTACCCAAAAGATAGAGGGTTTTTTTCCCTTTAAGCATACATAGAAACGTGTGGAATGTGTTCATAAATCTGGTAGAAATACGATCTCATATCAGTTTGATGGCTGCCTCTAAGTACGGATATTAAGTGGGCCAAACAAAGTTCTTAAGAAACTGTTATAAAAAAATTAAATAATATTAATTTTAAAATATTTTAAACGATGAAATTGATGTAAATTTTTTTTGGGGTTGGGGTTTAGAGTTAATGATTATTTAAAAAGGAAAGCAAGCTTTAATATTTTTGAAGTTAGACAGCAAAGCACAAAAGTATGCTTTGTTCAACTGTCACCACACAAAACAAGTCACCGCACATGTCAAGTTAACTTACAAGTCAAGTCACCTGGCAAATCAAGTCACCTGACAAGTCAAGTCACCTGACAAATCAAGTCACCTGACAAGTCAAATCCCTTGACAGGTCACCGAACCATGTCCCTGATATCACGAATAAAGTAGCTTCTATTCCCTTTGGTCTCCAGTGATAAATTGCACATTATTGTATTCAGCGAGAAGTTTTGGTGTGTAAGAAATTCCCAGAACTAGGATGATAAAATAATGTGTTTTAATTTTTTTTTAAACTTAAAATAAAAACCGAAATTTGTTGATTAAAAAAAATATAATGTGTGAACGGAATATAATTCCTTATTATTTTACACCAAATCTATATAGCTAACCGAAAATAAAGATCTTGCCGTTTTGGTAGAGCAATACAACGAAGATACAAGACGTATTTTTGACCAAATCATGTCCGACAAACAGAGGCGTAACTAGGTTTTTGGCGCCCTAGCTAATTTATTTTTGGCGCCCTTGATAAATTGACAAGTTTTAGCTTTTCGCTTTTTTTTAAGTGTTAGAAAAAATAATTGAGTTTCTTTTTGTTTATTTATGAGAATAATTACCTGCCGGTAGTCTGACAGTGACAGTCATATAACGTGAACATAAAAAATGCATACGACAGGAACAATACTNAATTTGCAGTTTATTATTTACAAAATAATACCAAATAAATTGGTGGATAAAACGGGATATTGTTGCGTTAATAAAGAATACAGCAAAACTAGAAGTAACATTTATCTATATATATAAAAATCAATGTATGTATGTATGTATGTATGCATGTCTGTTATAGCTGACTAAACCATTCATCCGATCGCCATGAAACTTTTGGAGACTTTTGAGTATGCTCCAGGGATGGAAATAGGCTACGTTTTTTTCAAAATTTAACACTCATGGGGCGCCGGGGGCCCATAATGAGAATTTTTTCTTATATGAGCTATATAAAAATTAGTTTAGGGCTTAGCTGCTTGGAAAATGAATGGATCTTGACCAAACTTGGTACATAACAACTTGATAGTCTATATTAAAGTATCATATGGCATTGAACTCCTAATGTCCGTTCCTTCGGGGCCGGGGGCCCAAAATCTTTTATTTTTGTAAGCGTTAAATACTTTATTCCCGTTAGCTGACTATACCATTCATTCGGTCGCCATGAAACTTTTGGAGACTTTTGAGTACGCTCCGGGGATGGAAATAGGCTACTTTTTTTCAAAATTTAACACTCATGGGGCGCCGGGGGCCCATAATGAGAATTTTTTCTTATATGAGCTATATAAAAATTAGTTTAGGGCTTAGCTGCTTGGAAAATGAATGGATCTTGACCAAACTTGGTACATAACAATTTGATAGCCTATATTAAAGTATCATATGGCATTGAACACCTAATGTCCGTTCCTTCGGGGCCGGGGGCCCAAAATCTTTTTTTTTGTAAGCGTTAAATACTTTATTCCCGGTATAATTTACACGATCTTGAAAAGCATTGACTAATATATCTATCATGATCCAGATTGAAAGGAACATGTATTTTAAAGTTAATTTCTTGCACCGATTGGGCCCGGGGGCCCTTAATGTTGTTTTTTCTAATCTTATATCTATATTCTATATATATAAGAATCAAAGTATGTATGTATGTATGTATGCATGTCTTTCTATAGCTGACTAAACCATTCATCCGATCGCCATGAAACTTTTGGAGACTTTTGAGTACGCTCCTGGGATGGTCACTGGCTACTTTTTTTTCAAAATTTAACACTCATGGGGCGCCGGGTTTAAGCGTTAGCTATTAGGCAAATTGTTGGATCTTAACCAAACTTTGTATATAACAACTTGGTAGCCAATATAGAAATACCAAAGGGACTAATTTCCTAATGTCCATTTCTTCGGGACTGGGGGCCCGAAAATGTCTTATTTCATAAACGTTTAATATTTTATTCCCCATTCAATTATTAAAGATCATGAAAAATATAGATAAATATATCCACAATGAAATTGATTGAAATAAACAGGCGTTTTGAACTTGGCATCTTGCACTAAATGGGCCCTGTGGCCCTTAATGTCGTTTTTTGCTTTTATGAGCTATATAAAAATCAGTTTATGCGTTAACTACTGAGTAAATGAATGGATCTTAACCAAACTTGGTATATAAAAACTTGGTAGCCCATATTAAAATAACAAATGGCACTGCATTTCTAATTTTTAATTGTTCAGGGCCGGGGGCCCCAAATGTATTTTTTCGTATGTGTTTGAGATATTATTTCCCATTCTATTTTAACGATCTTAAGAAATATATCAATGATGAGACTGAATTAAAATGAACAGCATTTTGAAATTTACATCTTACATCGAATGGGCCGGGGGCCCCAAATGTCTTTTTTTGTGTGTATACTCTAAGATATTATTTCCCACTCAGTTTTTAACGATCTTGAGAAATATATCCATGATTAAAATGAATTTAAATTAACATGTTTTCAAAATGTACATCTTGAATTGAACGGGCCTGGGAGCCCCTTAATGTAGTTTTCCTTATATCTACATATATATATAAATTAGTTTAGGTGTTAGATAATGAGAAAATAAATGGATTTTGACCAAACGCGGTATATAAAAACTTAAAAGCCTATATTAAATTTCGATAGGGCACTGATCTCATAATGTCCATTTCATCGGGGCCTAAATTTTACTAAATTTTTAATATTGTATTCCACATTCAATTTTACACGATATTGAGAAATATAGATACATATATTTATATTTTTGTTATGAAATTGATTGAAATGAACAGATTTTCGAACTTCATATTTTAAACTGATGGGCCTGGTGACCCTTAATGTAATTTATTTTTTATCTATATATATTCCTTTTTACTGAGATCGTTGCAACGCACGACGGGTCTGCTAGTTATAAATAAAAACAATAGTGTCAATGTGTCATACTCACTACCTCATGCATAACGATAGAAACTCAATAGTAAATTAAAATAACATTCCACCGACAACAGCTCAGCACTTCTGTTAGCTGGCGTATTGGCGTGTTGCTAATACAGTCGGACCTCTCTAAGTCGAACTCAAGGGGGAAAAAATTCGACTTACGGAGTTTTCGAGTTAGGGAAACTGGTGTAATAAGGCGCAAATTAATCAAGGACAATGTTGATATTTAGAAGGGGGAACAGCCATAGCGGCTAGAAGGCTTGACAGGAAAGAGGGGCGGTGATGTTTCAGATGAAAGGAGTCAACTTGCTTTGGCATACCGACACAAGCCCTTGAGAGGTGTCACCTTCCGGCCCCTCCACCACTTTATTCCCTCTACAGTGGGATGGATTTACTAAGATTTTTCTTTTTAAAAGAAAGACAGTAAAATTATATTGACATTTGTATGATAAGAAGCCCCGCAAAGGCCACAAACATAATAAAAAATATTATAATGGTTTTAAATGAAATTTTTTTTATAAATAATTAATTATTCACTTTATTGTTATCGAGGATAAACGTGAAATACAGTCGGACCTCACTAAGTCGAACTTCCCTAAGTCGAAAACCTCCCTATATCGAATTAATTGCTAGGTCCCGGCCAAATTACATAAGACTAATGTATTTTAGATATCCTTAACTCCAAGATTTTCTCTTAGTTGAATTTTCAAAGGCGTTTGGGTTATTATTCTGGAGTGACATTTCAGAACACGCGTTCCGTAGAGCCACGTAAATGGACGTAAAATCGTATCTTAGTGCATTCCACAAGGGATTAAGTGACCCTTGCAAGTACACAAAAATGACAAAGACAAGAAAATCGAGTGGTAACTAATTCCCGTCCCTTTGCTGGATGCTATGACTCCTATTAAAAATAAAAATCGTACTCCCCCCCCACATCCCACTGTGAAGGGAGTAAAATAGGGGAGGGGTAGGGAAAGGCTTGTGTCGACATGTCAAAGCTAGTTGGTTTCCTTTCATATGACACATAGACACCGCCTCTCTTTCCTGTCAAGCCTACTGGCTGGTATGGCTGTCCCCCCCCCTTCTCAATATCTACATTGTCCTGGATTAATCGGCGTCTATTACGCCATTTTCCCTAACTCAAAAACTCCTTGAGACGAATTTTTTGGGTTCCTTTTGAGTTTGACTTAGTGAGGTCCGACTGTATTTTTTTTAAATAAAAATTTAAAAATTAAAGATTTAGTGGCGCCCTTTTGAGCTGGCGCCCTTGGCAACTGCCCCGATGCCAACCCGTTGCTACGCCACTGCCGACAAAATCAGTTTTGTGAGGTAAAAACTTGATACGTTTACTGGCTTATTTGAAAATCTGAATTATTAAAATAAAATAATACAATCTATGAATGAAAATTTACAGACATAATCCGAGTAATTATATTTTTCAAATATTTTTTTAAAAATACTTTTAGGCCACCGAAGCAACGCCAAAGATTTTCAGAGGTGTGCCCACCAACGAAACAAAACTCTGTAGCTAATTAACGAATCGGTGACACATTTAACAGCGTTCCAGGAAATATTTCTATACACGGATCTGAAATTTGTCTGACTTATATGCCTAATTTCTATCGTAAAGTGCGCTGCGTTTCAGATGCGAGTGGTATTTCTGAAATTGTAGAATGACGGGACACTTAACGTAAAACTTTCCGGAGTGAAAAAAATCTTAGAAATATTATTATAAAAAGTCATGTGCCTATTATTAAAGCACACATTTGTATTAAATGTTGAAACCGTAAACGTTGCAATATATGTCCTTATGTCGTATGTGATTGAAATAGACAGCATCACTTTGCACCTTAAGAAATTTAAAATAAAAAAAGAACAAAAGAAATATACATAGTGAGACGGGTCGTCGACTGAATGATCGCTTTATTGAACGCCTTTAAAATTTTAATAAACAGATTAACATCCTGTCTCTATACATTTTCAACAGTGCAAACCATAACAGGATTTTGGTTATTGAAGTACTAATATTTTATTCACGAGCAATACACCCAATATGTTTTATGCATAAATTAGATTAGTAAAAAGATTTAGTACGTTGGTTTTGTTTGATTTGAACCAACCTCAATTTTACTTAAATGCAAAACTAGGGCTGCGGAAATTAACGACTAATTTCTCGATTAATCGTTAAAGTTTTATCTATTAAATATAGATTAAAATACTTTTAATCGATAAAAATTATTTTAAAATGTAAGTAAATATTTATTTTTTTTTCAATTTATTACAAAATTGTTAATTATTAATTATTTATAATAAGTTATATATTTTTTAGAAAACAAACTTCTCCCGCGTATTATTAAAATTTATTAATTTATGTAGAATTGCAGATGTAAACAATAAATGGCGACTAATGACAGCTTCAGCATAGTTAAATTTAAGAATATAAACGGAAAGTTGAGCAAACATTTGTTTTTTTAAGCTAACTGCGGACGGCAAAGAAGAAGATGGTAAAAAAGTTTACTGTGTTCAATTCCCTAAACAATTCGCTTTTAGGGGATCAAATACATCGCTGAGGTACCACCTTCAGCACAAAAATATTAGACAGGGGAAATAACTCAATAAACAAAATATGTCAATTCCTTGTTTTTGTTACTTCCCTTGAGATGTTCAGTTTAATGACGTCATAAATTTTGGCTTTCATCGAAATTAACAATTAATTAATGAAATTAATCGTTAATTTTTCAAAAGTTAACGATTAAATTTAAATTAATCGTTACCAGCCATATGCAAAACCTTTTTCAAGTTATAGTCTTTTTTAACTGTCACTTCTGACGGCTCCTTCCTGTTCTGTGATGTGCTTTTTGATAGGCAATTGTGACCATTTTCCTTTTCTTTTCTCTGCTTAATTAGGTTTCCATGGTATAGTAGGTAATATAAATTATATAAGTATGTAATTTAAATACTTTATTTACTTCTGTCCACTAACGAATGATTAATGCGTGCCAAAACGTCAATGTATGTATTTGTCCATTAATAATGCTTTACATTTATTGTTTTTAAATCCTTTATATTAATTCGTGGTGTCTGCGGCCGACCGACCGACCGACCTTGCTTGCTTGTCGCCAAAACTTTTGATCGATTTTTAACCCACTTGCTCGTAAGCTAGCGAGCTGAAATTTTGCAGGCAGTTTCGTACCAATAATAAAAACAATGTATCAAAATTTCAGATCGATCGCATGGACAGTAATTAAATTATTGATTTTTTTAGATTATTTTATTTATTCCTATGTATCATGCTATTTTTTTAGATAGAGCGTCGCGGTGCGTATTATATTGAACAACCTTTCTGTCGCGCAATAAGGTGCGTATTTTATTGACAGCTCTTTTTATAAACATATTCCTGATCGGTGCGCATTATATTAAACATGTTTTACGACACAACTGCAATTTATTATTTCTGGATGGTCTGGCGCTGCGTATTATAATGAACATTCTTTTAAATTCTTCTCGTACATAAAGGATTTATAGTCAAAAACTTGTTTTTTTACGGGTTTTTCTTATTACCACTCAAATCATTTCATTTGAAATTCTTTATCGCAGTACGATTCTGTAAAATGAAATTCCCCAAAGTCTCATTGGTTGTTCTCTAGATTCTGATGACGTAAGAATATTTTAGTATATATAATGTAAAATTGAGCCACTTATGTAGACGGACAATTTTGTAACAGTGGTTAAAATTTAAAAAAATTTTTAAAAAATTAACGGTTGAGTAGATGACAAAATCTTGATGGCAAACTTGAGTTGCATGCTTAGAAAAGTCTCAATGACTTTTTTAAAAATTAGAACTAAACCACTTCATTTATTATATGACAACTTTCTGAGTATGAGGCTTGTTTAAAATATAAATAATATAAAAGCCCAGGTCACTCATTCTGTAACGGTAAGGGACATAATCAGCATATTTTTTAAATGAAAATATAGACGTAAAATCATAATCATTTTGGTTTCGAGATTAACACAGCGTGTCGTGTTACTCGCCGTAAAATATTATATGACATCATTGTTTGCGCTTATATTTTAATTTTGCAAAGTGGAACGATGTAAAAAGAGCCATTAATAGTTTCGCTGACGTTAACGCTAAGGGACATAATCAGCATATTCTCGATATTTTTGCTGACATTCAGGGCGTGTAGAATTTTTAATGACAGACGGACACACTGATTCGAACGCATGCAATAACATTCACGTATGTTACTTGGGCTTTTCAAATAATGGGTGCCGTTGGCGCCCCAGAACAACTTAGTAATATATACGTTTCCTATAGTTTCAATCGGCATTTGTTCTTAATATTGTTTTTAAAGTGTATATCTATTTGATGTCATATTTTTTGTTATAGCACATCCACACACCTGGGTGTGTCATGTAAATCTGAGGATGGTATGGGTGTGTCATGTAAATCTGAGGAGGGTATCGGTGTGTCATGTAAATCTGAGAAAGGTCTGAGTGTGTCATGCCTCAAAAAGGTTAGCGGAGCGCTGGCCTACTCAACAAAACAATAAACATCCAGGACAATACATTTATCTACAGTCTGACCCGGGAAAACTAACAAAGGCGGGGAGTTAATGACTTCAGTCTTAAGTCGTTCTATAGTTACCTTGCTTCTAGGGCAGTGATGGCGAACCTTTTTGGGGCCGTGTGCCCAAAATTCAATTAAAACCTACTTATATATAGAAAAATGCGAACACAAAGTGCCAGCACAGTGGTTTGATTAAGGAAGTAATATTTTAGTTGCGTGCCGGCTGATGAGGCTCTGCGTGCTGCCTGTGGCATCACTGTTCTAGGGGAAGTAAATAATGCTACACGGGCTGTCTAGATTGACAGACAGACTAATGAAGGGGTGAAGTAGGGAAGTTGTAGATATCCTAGGGCGCCTGATAATTATGGTGTAAGGGGCCGTCCATAAATGACGTCATGCACATAGGGGGAGGGGGGTCAAACTTTTGTGACGATGCATGACGAGGGGGAGGGAGGGGGTTGAAGAAATGTGACATCACATCAAAAGGGTAACTTTACATAAAACTTCCACTGAAATATTTGGTCCCTTACAATTTATTTAATGACTTTTTTTTATAAATCAGTGCTTCTCAATGTGCCGGTCGGTAGGCCATCAGACGCTGGTTGGCATAAGCTATCAAGACATGCAAATTAAATCTAATTATAATCCTTAAGTTTGAGAATCCACAAGATAACATATGAAATTGTTACACTGCGTCATTTGATGTTGACAACAAAGCATTTGTGATGTAACCGCAGCTCCGTTTGGTTCTCTCATGGACTTTTTTGCCCGTTACCCCAAAATATACAAGTTTATGTGAACGTTACCCCCCCCCAACCCCCAGACTTTAGGTCCTGCTCACATGACTCGGGGATTTGGGGGAGCGTCGTTAGCCCTCCCCCCCCCCGAAAATGCTACTGGTGAGTTTTACAAGCATGACAAGTGTCTAAAAATGATCTGAATAGGATTAAGTGTAGATATTTTAAGTCAAAACGACACGGAATATCCTTTTTCTTTAAAAGGGGAGGGGGGAGGGAATTTATTTGATAGAATTAAAAACGTTTTAAGTTTGATATAATTGTTCGATTGGTTTTTGGTCAAACGCCCCTGGCCATGCTAGTCATCTAGATCAGTGCTTCTCAAATAGGTGGTCCGCGGACCGGTGCCGGTCCGTGGGCCATCCGCTGCCGGTCCGCAGATGTTCTAAAAAAAAGGACAGAAAAAATTGTCAGTGTAGGGAAAATTGTGCACAGTCTCTGGTGCAATGGCAAAAATTCCTGCCGGTCCGCCATACTAAAACGTTTGAGAAGCACTGTTCTAGATATAATGGTAAATGATCCCATTTAAAATTAGTCAAGTATTCATTAACTTTATTGAAATGCATCAAATTCTTGACATCGCAATTCGAGAGGAGCACAAAACAACTTTTCTTCTTAGCTCAGTTTTTAAGGCATTAATTTTAAATATCACAGAAAGGATACGTGATACAGACAAGTCATGTGGATAAATGAAAGTAGGGTAGATTTATGTGTCTTCGTATAGTACGTAGGTAAGAAATCTACATAGTTGTCAATTTTTTTTAAAATGCATTTTCTGGAAGGAACCGGTTCAAAAATGGGCATATGTTCCAAGCGTACTCGTACACATGACGTATTTTAATATATCTAGTGGATTTTAGTGGATGTTATGTGTCCCATATGAGTCTGCATTACCCCCAAGAATTCCCTTTTTGAACCCCAGATGAGGTTATTTACCTCTGTTCGCCGATCTCTTTCTTACGGGATGCCCGTCAGTCAATTGAGGGATTTCTTTAAAAATATATTTGTAAAATGTTATTTTTAAATAATTTTTTCTAAACAAAGGCGTAAACCGTGATGATTAATAGTCAATGTTTAATTTGTATGCATTAAAATAAAATATAATCTAAGGATGTTAATGCAGTTCGTTTTCTGAAGGCCGGTTAAACGTTTTAAAAAAATGCTTCACGCGGGTTACAATATTACAATGCAGATCTTCACTAAATAAATAATAAATACTTAAATGACAATAAAAGTGATTTGAAACATACTTTTTTTCAAATAGAAAATAAAGTGTGTGTGTGTTTTTTTTTGTTTTTTTTTGGGGGGGGGTCAAAGATTTGTGACGTATTTTTAGAGGGGGGGTCTAAGTTTTTGTGACGATGCGTGACGAGGGGGGAGGGGGTCAAAAATCGGCAAAAATCGCGTGACGTCATTTATGGACGGCCCCTAAACAAATGCTTAGATATTATTCAATTGTAGAAATAATGTGCTTAAATGCAAGTTGACCTTGCACAAAATTCCTCTGGCAAATCATTCTGATATGAGGCAGATAGCTAAAGCCAATGCGAATGTGTTTTCAGGACATCTACATGAACCATAACAGAAGAAAACGAGACTCTGGGGAAAATGACACAGGAGGAACAAAATTACCTTGGGGTGCCATGATGAGGAACTTATAAACAAACAGAACTAAAGAAAATGTTAAAACGAGAAAAAAATATGAAAAAATATCAAATTAGTTGTATTGGTTTAACACAAAAATAAGAAAGATAGAGAGGGTGGGTGTGGGGCGCTGGATCCGTGCAAGATGTAAAAGACCAACAAATAATTTGTTTAGATATTTTTATCGTTAAAATTTTAATAACTTTTGACTGCAAAAATTTGCATTTTTCCACATTCGTAATTTTAGAAAGGAAGTTAATGCTTGCTGACTCACAGATCCTTCATCTCAATAACAAACTAAGAAAGGAAAAAAAGCAAACAAATGGATTTGTTTTTAAAATGTTTACGTTTTTTTTATGAAATACAACTGCAGGTCTAAAATTTGAGATTAGCCTAATTATTTTTTTAAAGTTTATTTTTAAGATTATATATGGAATTATATAAGATACAGTAAAAGTTTTCTGGAGACTGGAGTGGACGCGTGCATAAACTGAAATCTATTGCATTGTTGCACTGCCGGACTGGCTATTGTACAGATTTGCCATTGAATATATATATCTTTTTAAATATTTGCGCTCAAAACACGGGTTAACTTTCGCAATACGAAGTTTCAATCCTATTATCATTTCAAGATTAATACAAGCTGACTATGAGTAGGTCATCTAAATTTAGAAACTGATTTGATTGAATCATACAAAAACACGGTATGGTAGTAAATTTGGTTCTTCTTTGAACAGAAAACCATATTAACAAGTTTGTTGGTGTCATTTCTAAATCAAATAATATTTTTAACATCTGGACGTAAAACTAAGACCTTCTATAAGACGAACTAACTTTATTTTTACCTGGAATATGAATAGGTGTTACTACACTGATGCAGGTTGGAAAGTTTCATGAACTGGTTGTCTAATTAGAGCCCACATCCAGGGCCGGATTAAACCATCTTGATGCCCAAGGCACAAACGCACATGGGTGCCCCCTTCTGTCTCGGGCCCCCAATCCTCCACTGACCGCTTTTATGTTCAATATTATGCACACACAAAATCTAACAAAGAAAAACAGTTTTAAAAATATATGTTTGTACTGCTATCACTCATATAAAAACCACAATATGGTATTTCTGTGTCGAAATCAATAGCAGAGGCGGTACTATTTATTATCATATTGAACAATTTTAAGCGAACGTTCGAAAAGTGTTATTTTTGGTGCAGCACTATAAAACAAAATCTATCACAGCGCCACCTAACAGCATTACAAATTTCGCAGCGCCACCTAACAATTGCATCCATACATACAGACAACGGGAATTATGTATATTGATGTACCAATATATGTCATAAGTTGATGTTACAAATGTTTAAACTAAAATGGGAACAGTATAAAAACATTTTGATAAATTCAATATAATTGATTAATTTTAACGTGTATCTGAATTTTGTTTTATGATTCATTCTAGACTTGTTTGGTGAACAGAAATAGTTTGAAGTATTTATTGGAATCAGTACAAAACACTTTAAATTAAAATAAGTTGTATGTGTTTAATTGTTTAAAAAAATTAATAATAATAATAAAAATTAAAAAATTAAAAAATTCACGTTTGTAATGATGCCTAACGGAACTTAACGTTATGAAATTACGGTCAATAAATTATGTTTTGTGTTTTCTGGAGATTAATTA
Organism: Ampullaceana balthica; assembly: GCA_944989445.1. Taxonomy (NCBI): domain Eukaryota; kingdom Metazoa; phylum Mollusca; class Gastropoda; family Lymnaeidae; genus Ampullaceana; species Ampullaceana balthica. The sequence continues at coordinate 100,163 of CALYLW010000223.1, forward strand.
AACTTAAATCTAAAATCATCATCATTCAGATCCAGTTGCCATAAGTCGTGCCCTGCTACAACGATGAAGGATTTGCACACTGTCTGCAGCAGATGTAATATGTTGGTATATATAGCGTGTTGATTTAGTCTGGTCTTATTTTATTAGGTAGATCAAATGACAATGTTGTTAAGTATAAAAAGAGATTTAATCATCTGTATAGAAGGAGCGTCTGTAGCAGATAAGATAAGACCCATTAGTTACTTTTATATTAAATCTGTGTGTATTTGGATGCATTTTAATAGATTTTTTCGGTCTAAGCCTGAGCTTAATTTTAAGTATGTTGAATTCTATGCTTTTAGTCTTTATCGTTCAATTAATTGCTTCTGTGGATGTTGCCCTTATATAATTCGTTAATTGAACCATCTCATAAACTTTTGCCACTCTTCTTTGCTATTTAGGGCCAATGTTAGTACACTGCTTGTGGTCAATTTTCCCTCTAAGGTCCGTTGGTCCGTGTTCAAACTGAAGAAAGTCGTGTGCAAATTGCACAGCATCCATTTTTGTGCAATATTTTACAAAAGGTGTGGCGCGGTTATTCTAAACTGCTGCGCGGCGTCGCTCAGACAAGTGCGCAACCGGACAGCTCAAATGGAACATTTCTTGTGGTATAGATCTCATACTCAATGAACTGAAATGCACATTTACTATATTCAAAGCTCTATATCACATATCCTATAACATATCTGGTTGCAAATTTGTCGTGTCAATGCCCACGAGGCACTGGTCAGGCTTAAAGAACATTTAGTCCACTGTTAACGTTGCTTTTTTAATTGGGTTAACAAATTTGTCTGCACCCCTAAATATGTAGGCTTTAACTATTTAAGCAGACGTTTTCATTGGTGGGCGGGTCGGGGTAGTGGACAGTGTAAGAATAAGTAAGATTCAGTTTGGCTTCCTTTAAAATATGACGTTTTGTGAAAACTTAGTATACAGGGAGGAAGACGGTGGTAGCACAATACTTATAAGCTCTGAAAGTGTTTCATCCCAGGAGTTCAGTGGCGTCGAGTTGTCTATAGCTTTAGACATCGTCTGCAGCCAATACGTTTCTCAATATTAGTCTTGCAATGGTTTAAGACTTGAGTATTACCCCCCCCCCTCGTAATGCAAAAAATCACCAGCATTTCGTTTAGGATTTTTTTAACCTGGTGCTTTTCAAGATTTTAATTATTGATAACCTATTGCCTATTGATTTTATACTTTTACGATTGCATCAAATATTTTTATATTTCTTTTTATCTTCATCTAGTTTGTCATTTTAATAGTACTTAGATTTTTGGTTGGGTTTCCATCTTTTACCACAGAGATAACTTTAGAAGTAGTAGAAGGATCCATCTATGTAAAGGTATAATTCTCGTTTAAAAGCAGTGGCGTAGCGAGGGGGGAGGGGGCGATTGCACCGGGCGGCACTTTGCCAGGGGCGACAAATTCCTAGTCGTTTAAATTAGTTAGTTTCTTAAAATGAAAATTTAAAAAGAAAGGGGAGTTTTTTAAATCAAAATTAAAGAAAAGCCTAATAAGAAATAAATAAAAGAAATAAAGGAACTATCCAAAAGTATGTGAACGTTTTTAACTTCCAAAACTTCAAACTCCTTATTGGACATAAATTCTTCTGATACTAATTCTAATTAAAAAAACAGAGGCTAAATTAGTATGAGAACGTGACACTGAAGTGGTGATAAATTCATTGATTCTTAAAATGTGAGAGCCGCTCCTGTTGTAAAATTGCAATTCATCGTTGTTAATAAGCTAATTGTTAAAACGTGAAAATAAATTTTAATAACATAAAAGAAAGGTCAAGATAAAAAAAAATTAAACCAAATGAAGAAATATATTAAAATAAGAAAGTGCTTCTAATGCCAAAACTTCAAACTCCATTTTAAATCTAAAGTCTTATGATACTAATCTTACTGAGCTGGAAAACATAGGGACTGACAGTATGACAATAATGTGCTGGTATATTTAAGTGATTCAAGTTTGATTTTAACGTAAGTGAACTACTGGAGAAAAAAATGTGGCGTATTTACATGCTTATTTTAATTTAAATTTCTTTTGTTTTGTGGCATAAACAAAAATAATAGAAACAATTGCTTATCGAGTGGAATTAAAACTTGGCACAAATTAATACAAAATTTGGGGTGGGGGCGGCAAATTCATCGTTGTTAATTAGCTAATTGTTTAAATGTGAAAATAAATTTTAATAAAAGAAAAGAAAAGCCAATATAAGTACTCAATAAGTACTCAACATTACCAAAGTTTTTGCAAATGGAAGGAATCAGAAATTGGATAAAAAAAGAATAGACTATTAATAAAGACCGACAATTAGTTGTAAAAGAGAAAACAAAGTGGCAAGAAGGTCTTGTTAGAATGTTTGACATGAATAAATTGCTGGCGAAATTGGATGTGATTTTTTTAGGTCACAAAGAAGGAAATACTGTTGCGAATAAAGGTAATATTCTGGAACTAATGCATTAGCTTGCAAAATACGATCGCGCATTCCGAGAACATAGTGGGAAAATGTCTAAAAAAACGTTTCATCTAAAATTCAAACTGATTTCATAGCAATTTTAGGAGATACACTTCACTAAAAATCATCTTTCTTCAATAACAAGATACCAAATATTGTTCCATTGTATTTGAAAGCGCTTCATGTATTTGACATAAGGATCAGTTGTGTGATATGTGAAAGATTGAAAATCAAAAAGTAGACGCTGTTGAATCTTTCAAAGATTTCATTCAAGCAAAAGTGAATCTGCTTACGACATTTCTGAAATGATTTTGAATGATGATATTAAATAATGGACTGCACAGGCCCAACGTGTGTTAATACTTCTTTAGGGCTGGAAAGAATACACGAGTTCAACAAAGGCACAAAAACATAAAATCTCATATCAAACTCGTTCAAACAGTTAAAACTAATTTGTTAACATGATACTGCAACTGAAAAGAATTCTCCAACTATTTTAGTACACTTGAGCGTTTTACGCATTCTTTTCCTAGTCCATAGCCTACACTGTTGGAAATACCTAATTGCTTCTACAAGCAAGGCGTTCAGACTTCAATATAACAAAATAGTGAATATACCGTGGAGCCATGTTGAGGTTACTTTGTAAGCTATAGAACTGAAAGATGCAGACAAAAGCTCAACACACGAACAGACGCAGGAACTTTAATGAGGGGGTTCTAAGTGACGGCTTGTCTCACAATGCTGGATGTAGGCTTTCTGACGGGGTGGCCAATCCATCTCAATCTGCGCTTATTAGCGCTTCCACTGGTTCTGGTTGTGTGAGTTCCCAGAGGTTCTCGTTGGTGATTACGTTGGGCCAGCGGATTCGGAGAATTTTTCGGAGATATATGTTTATAATTGTTTGAAGCTATTTTGAAATGGCTGCTGTTATTTGCCATGTTTCTGCTCCATATAGCAAGACAGGCTTCACGGTGGTGTTGAATATCCTGATCTTGGTCTGGAGGGTCAAGTTGTTGCGGCTCCAAACTTTTTTAGATTTTTAAATGCTGATCTTGCTTTGCCAATTCTCACTCTTACATCGGCTTCTGTCACTCCTTTTATGTCAATGATGCTACCGAGGTATGTAAAGCTATCCACCTCCTCAAGATTTTTTCCTTCCATTGTTAATGGGGTGTTGCTTGATGTGTTTATTTTAAGGACTTTGTTTTTTTCCGTATGTATGTTCAGGCAAACGGAAGCAGAAAACTGTGCTACATCGTTAGTTTTCTCCTGCATCTTTTGCTGTGTGTGTGGCAAAATCCAGATCATCAAGTTGTTTCCATAATGTCCACTGGATACCATTTCTCTTCTGATCTGTAGACCTTTTCATAGAATTTAGAAAACAGACATGATTTTTCGCACGACAGCTAATCTACTGGACTTTGAAATTTTGTCTTCAAAATAGAGTTTTCAAAATATCCCACATGACATAGTCAGGCAAGGAATATTTTAACCCCATGAATAGATTTTTTTATATTGAATTCAAGAGTAGGTGATTTATTTTAAAGATATTTAGGCTCGAAGTTACCCTGCCTAAAATAATATAATTAATGTGTACATTGCTTAAAACCAGTGGCGTAGCTAGGGGGACGGTGGAGGTGGTGGGGGCGTTCCGCCCCGGGAGGCAGGCAGTTTAGGGCGGCATTTGTGGGCATTTGAAAAGTGCAACCTATTCCGACAACCACCCTTTTTCTTTTGAACTGGGAAAACCAAAGTGAAACAAAAATTTCGTAATTTCTAGTCCTAATTAACGTATTCCCACAACATTTGTTTGATTACACTGTGTGGATGTGTGGATGTTATAAGTAACGCAAAACCGTTCAGAAATTTAAAATCACTAAAAAAAATGTATCGATTTGGTTGGAAAATTAAGCGGTATACGGTACGACCAGATGAAGCTTTTATAAGAAAACTACACAAAAAACACATCATTACTGGGCCCAATAATGTGCTATTAGTATCGCGATGGTTTTTGCGTGGAATTTCGACATTCGCAGAATGATGCGCGAACAAGACTAAGTACCTACAATTCATGGTGGTTCAAATATTGTGTTTAAACTTGCAAGGTGTAATTTATATAAAATATGGGTAATTTATATTACTGTTTGAGTTTTCAGAAAATTATTGTAAGGTACGTTATTAAAAATTAAATTTATTTTGTTTTTATTGCATTAAAGAAGCACAAATAATCTGTGTTTTTCATTAAAATACTGTTATTCATTAAAAATGTTACGCCTATCCAATTAATGTAATGTGTAAATAATTTGAATTCGTCTATTTTATGGAACTTTTATTAAGATTTATGGCAAGAACATGAAAATATTCAAATTTTTCCGTTATTAAACACCACAATAGGCATAACTACTTTCGAAAAAGACATGCTTCAAAATTTTAAGCGTCTTCGAAAAATTGACATCTGAAGAGGTAACTAGTAAAATTATATAAGATTACTCAATTAAATGCAATCTTTTTGTTTTCTGTGTTATCTCAATTTATGGGAACCCATCATTTTTAAAATAAAAAATTAATGCAAACCCATTGCACGAAACAAAGAGATGTGCTAATACACAACGCTGTTATATCAGTCAAACAATTTCTGAAGAGTTGGAGACATCAACTTAACGCTGAGTTAGAAGGATAAAAAATATGAGTGGAGAAAATTAAGAAGACGTGGTTCTATTTTTAGAACGAGCAGTACAACGGAAAATGTTTTTATCTATGGATGGAATTATAACCGAAAATAAACGAACGCTTTGATGAGTTGCAAGTCCTTGCAAGAAAATATTCGTATATAATACATGTAACCTACTAAATGAAGCATTTTTGAACATCAAATAAATTACTTTATTGACATTGATAAAGAACAGTTCAATATTGAAAGAAAAAGGATCCAGGTTTTTATGGCTGTACCTACACTACAAGAAGGCATTATGTTAGAAAAACGGGGGGGAAGGCCCCCTTGATCTATTAAAATTTATTCAACAGTCAGATTGGAAAATTCTATACCCAACATTGTAATTTTGCTATTATTTTTTCAACAATTGCTATCAGTGTTGCTAGTTGTGAAAGGAGCTTCTCCAAAGTGAAGTTGATAAAAATTATCTTCGTTCCACAATGAGCGATTTAAGACAACAAAATCTTGCAATATTGTCCATAGAGCAAGATATTAATAAAACAAACCCGTAAAAACAAAGTTGTTGACTATAAATCCCTTATATATGAGACCTAACTAACAGTATTGATTATTTTCAAACATTTACAGACTGAATCTGTCTTAACTCACGTTTGCTTCATAACCTTGGAGGGTGAGAGGGGAAAAGTCTGGTCACCGATTCGCTTGACCGAGCTCAGCGTGACACGTAAAATGTAAACAAAAGCGCCGCGGTGCTTCGATGGGCCGCCTCAACGCGTCTACTCAAACTTTCACGTGAAAAAAAACAATAACAAACAGTGAATTTGAATTACATACCTCATATAAGGATAAACTAAAAATGCATTAATTTAATTACGGTACGATCGATCGATCTGAAATTTTGATGCGATGCATTGTTAGGTAATTCGGGTCCGTGTGCGAAATTTCAGCTCGATCGGATCACTGGAAGTGGGTCATTTTCGACTTTTCTTTTTCCGCCCGCCCAGCCCATGAGATGATGAGATGATGAGACGGCCGCGAAGTTAATATAAGGGATTTAAAAATAATTTATTTTTTTTGTAGCATAATACACTATTTTCTATTATGGAAGTTAGGAAAGTAAATGTATAAATATGATTACATACTAATGTGTACAATTTCTTTGTTTGTAAAAAAAAATCATTTATTTATAAATATAAAATAAAAGAATAGTAATTGATCATGGTTTTTTAAAATGTAAATTTGAAATATGTTTTGTCTCATTTGGGGGGGGGGACCTGCGACCTCAGTAACGACTAATTTGCCATCCATAAATGACGTCACGCGATTTTGGCTGATTCCCCCCCCCTCCACCCTCGTCACTCGGCGTTACAAAAACTTAGACCCCTTCTTCAATATGACGCCATAAAGTTTTGACCACCCCCACCATAAGAGCGGTATTTTCTATTTGACAATAAGCTAGTTTCAAATCAAATTTTTGTCATTTAAGTATGTTTTTAGTGCAAGGGTGCACTCTAATATCGTAATTGCGTTTTACGTAAACGTCATTAAATAAAGTGTCAGTAATCAATACTTAAGTGGAAATTTTATTTAAAGTTGCGCGTTTTGACGTGACGTCACATTTCTCAAACTCCCCCCCCCAGTCACACATCGTCACAAGTGTATGACTCCCCTCCCCGCCCCAGGTGCGTGAAGTCATTTATGGACGGTCCCTAAAAAGGGCGGCACATTGGAGACCGCCCCGGCGGCAAAAGTTCTAGCTACGCTACTGAACTTACAACTGTCTTAAGTAATGAAAACATGTCTCCGAGCAATTCTCCGAATCCGCTGGCCAAATGTCATCACCAATGAGGACCTCTGGCAACGCACACAACAAGAGCCAGTGGAAGAGCTAATACGCCAGCGCAGATGGAGATGGATTGGCCACACTCTCAGAAAGCCTACATCTAGCATTGTGAAACAAGCCCTCACATGGAACCCCCAAGGCAAAAGGAAAAGAGGTCGTCCCAAAATGACCTGGAGAAGAGAACTGGAGGCAGACACAAAAATGAGCGGGCACAGCTGGGGGCAGATTGAGAGACTGGCGCAGGACCGGGATGCCTGGAGAGACTTTGTTCGCGGCCTATGCCCCAGATGGGACGAAGGGCGATGATGATGATGATGAAGTAATGAAAGGTGTTAAAAAGGCTTCTCTGAAATTATTTTAATGAAAAAATTAATGACGAATGATCAATTACGAATACACCAAAATTGTCTAAACTATTGCTATTTTGGCTAATGAGCATGCCATGGCTGAAACATTGATACATGAAAGATTGAGGCATGAGGAAAAACATAAAACCCTAATTTCATTAAAGAAATGAAGCCTTTCTTTTTAATATAAAAATATATATAGTTTACTTTCTAATTAGTTGGTTTTCCTTTACTTTATTGCGTTAACATATTTTTCGCGGCACATACCCACGCTACGCCGCTGTTTAAAAGCCATCTCTTGTATGTCGTCTTCGCTTTCGCTTTAGTTATGGCCTGATGTATAATTATTTTGTTTACCACATTTGGGGGAACGGTGTCCGAGCGGCATGCATACTCGGTTGGCGTATGGTCAAGGGTTGGAATCTCCGTGAAGGCAGAGAGACCTGTTCCAGGGGCCAATGGTGTTCTTGAGTCCACCCAGCTCCGAATGTGTACCTGTCACTAGTTAGGGAAACAAAGGTGGGTGGAAATAGCATGGATCCTTATAGCCGTGGCCTGTGAATACTGCGTCTCTTGCCAATAAGTTATTAGCAGAACGTAGGACGCAATACATCTGTTATCTATAATGTATGTTACAGTGTAACAGATACGACAAGACACATTTGGATTTTCTTTGAAGATTCACTGTAGTTTAAAAGGGTGGTAAAAATACATGTATTTATGTTTTAAGCGTGATTATTCAATTAAAAACTTTAATGCTAGAAATCATATTTTAATTTGGATAACGAATATTTGTATAGTCATGGATTGGTTATTGCATTGTTAATGATTGTTGGTTGGCATTTTAAAGTTAAAGTCTAGTAACTCTGTGCACTTTTAGCAATTTTTGTTCTTTTATCTCTCATTCGAAAGAGCTCTTCTTGGAGGTTCACATGAAACGCAGGAGTGATTAGCCCTGCCTACATGTAAACAAAAGAACATAAATGGAGAAGTTGGAGCAATATGATGAATTTCTAGATGACGAGAAAGAAGATTTCATTGCAAATAGCCGAGAATGGGTTAAATTGGACGAGGGCATTAAAAATGTAATAGTTATATATATTATTATGTTGATTGGTCTTACTTTGAATTTCTTAAAATTTTATTGTTAGTCATTCGCGACATTGGCGTCATCGACTCGACTCATACTCATAATTATCATTGGTTTATTAATTAATTTAAATTTATTAGTACTAGTACCGTTGATTAGTTTAAATATTAGTAGGGCTGTTAACGATTAATTTAACAGTTAACTTTTGAAAAATTAACGATTAATTAATCGTTAATTTCGATTAAATTAAAGCCAAAAATTGAAATGTATGTATAAGTAACAGTAACATTGACATTGGTAATCGGTAATCCCTTATTTCAGCGCATTTTAAATTTTTAGAACAAAATAAATAAAATAACTTACTTTTACTAATTTAAACACTTAAATCAGAAATAAAAAAAGTATTTAATGCTTAACAATTAGTTTTTCGTGTGTTTTGTTGAGTTTAAAGGGGTTTTTAACTTAGAAAAAGGTTTTTAAAAGCAGACTTCCAACAACAACAATGGCGCCGTTAGTCACAGAAGATAGTGAAATACACAAATTTTTATTTCGTACAAATCGTAAAATAGTAATTTTATTTCAACAAAAAAATAATGTTTTAATTTTAAAATAGATTTCATAATAATTATTAATGAAGTAAGTTTGAAAAAATGTTTTTTTGATGACTTGAAATATAAAATGCGCTGAAATAAGGGATTACCAGTAAAATTTATTAAACGTTCTTGTTGAAAATCAAAATAACACTTTGAATGTCTTCTTTATATGACATCTTTTAACCAGCAAACAGACAAGTGTATTGACATTATTTGGTTCAAGTGATGAGTGGGTCTTATTGACAATACAACCAGCCAAGCTGAACAATCGTTCACACAGCTTTAGATTGTCTCAGCTGAAGTTTCTGATACTGTAGTGGATGTTTGGTTTGCAGGTGATATGTAAATGTAAGCGAAGTGTTAGAACCATGGTAGCAATATTCCCTTTAAGCAGCATGGCTGCGAAGATATTTGACTGACGCCACGTAGTTTATATTTATCGGCCGAAATATTTTACTTTTTGACTTCCAGTACATTTATATGTGGTGGGTCGATTAATCGTAAAAAAAAATTTTTAAGACAATTTCTTGTTTACTTCTAGCGACTAGCGCCACGCGGCCATATTTACTAAAAAAATTTAAACTATCGAATAAAATAATAAAATAAATTAGAATTAAAGTAATTATATTAACTAAAATTAGCAGCGACTAACAGTTAAAAAGTAAGTAAGTAACATATTGACAAGAGAAACCAAATTTACAAGTAATATATAATGAATTTATTGATTTAAATTCTTCTGACCATAAGATCATTGCATGAAGAGTGTAGACTGTAGACGGTGGTAAAGTAAACAATAAAAAATACAGTCTATAATAATTTAATAAACCAAATTGAATGCCTGAAATTAAATTTTATTGGTAGAAAACGTGAAAGCCTAATACAAGGCCGTTATGGTTTTGCAAAATAAAGTAACCGCTAATCGTTTTCAAAACCGAAATTAATTTGGATTTCCGATTTTCATTTAACAACCCTAGAACTCGGATTCATACCCGGATCCGCCAAATAGTACATCTAACTATTTGGATTTGGTACCCGGTAGAAAATGTCTACCCAGTTGGTCCCTAGTTCCAAGCCACACAGAAAAAACACTACAAATTGAAAATATCATGGAAAATCGGAGAAAAAAAAGTAGGATTCTTCAATCCTTAAAAGTACATTTTATAAAATCAAATAAATGATAATAAATCAATGAAAAGAGGAAAAAATAAAGGAAAAATAATATGTACACAAATAAGTGACAAATGTGAACCCTTACCTTTCGAGTGAGGCGAAGTGTCAGAGGTGGTAAGGGAGGAGAATGGATGGCAGAAAACTATGTACAAAACACTTAACTTGATGAAAATATTACGTTATGTACAAACTTTGCATGAATTAATGCTAAATAAACACTTAAATTTAGTACAACTGTACACTAAACATATGTAACACAACTCTTAAACTAATTTTTAAAAATGTTTGCTTTTGAAAAATAATTTTGTTAACTTTTTGTTTTGCGCTTTCTAATTTTCTGTTTCACCTTTCATTTTCTTGGCCTCACTTCCACCAAAATCTTCGCTTACTAATGGTCTCTTAGCAAAATATTGATCCCAAAGAAGCTTGTTTTTTACTTCTTTTTAAAAATGTTACTGAAATGAGTAAAGAAAATGTCATAGAACTGCGCAACAACATGACCTGTTAGAACCTTTTCAGTCACATAATGCCCAGTGTTGTCAGCTGTGCATTCTCCGTATCTTTAAATTTTTTGTATCTTGCAACAAATTATTCTTCGAGTGGCTTTTCGTATCTTGGATTTTTCGTAACTTGAAGCATTCGTATCTCGAGGTACCACCGTATTTATATATGGAGCGCACCATTCTCTTTGCTGTCACCCTTACCCAAACTAGTCTAATTAATTTAAAATTACAGAGATTATAAATTAATAGTGCATCCTAGCTTATCCTAAATTATATAAATTTTACGTGTCTTGCATTTTTATTAGAGTTTCTAATATTGATAGTATATTTGGCACTGTTGGTTTTCCTGTTTTTTACTTACAACATACAACTTTAGTTAATGCTGTTTAAAAAAAATAGAATCACCATGGAAATGGAATGCCAACTGGAAACCATTCAGTTTTAGCATTATGCAGGGAGTAGGGCTGTCAATATTGTTGAAAAATGCTGCCCGGATACCCGTTCAAAACAGCATAATTTTCCCAGTCATGACCGCTATACAATGCTACCTAGCCACCTTCCATGCACCTCATTTCACACAGTAGCCACACGGCCGACGTCTTAGGGGCCGTACTTAAATGACGTCAAGCGATTTGTGTTCAATTTTTTACCCCCCTCGTCACACGTTGTTACAAATATGAGGTCACAAAGCATCGCCCCCCAATAAAAGCGTATTTCTTTTTTGAAAATGAGCATGTGTCAAATAACTTTATTGTCAGTTAATTTTGTATTTAATGTGAAGCTGAACTCTGAAAATCGCTACACGCTTAAATCCATGCAAAACGTCATTAAATACATTGTAAGCAATCAAATGTTTCAGTGGAACTTTTATTTAAAAGTTGCGCGTTTTGATGTCACGTCACATTTCTTAAACACATCCCTCCCCCTTGTCACAAATGTGTGACCCCCTCCTCTAGGTGCGTAACGTCATTTTTGAACGGCCCTTTATTCATCTTACACTGTCAGTAACTTATTTTTTTACTTTAAAAACTTACAAATTTCGGTGTATTATTAAAATCAGTTTTTGGGCAAGGCACACTGGGTAATGAACACAACCGAATGGAGAGAGGAGAGGGGGGGGGATAGATAAACAACATCGACAATCGGAAACCCAATGTCGGCGTATTTCAAAGATCAAAGTTAGTGTCAAAGCAGGGGTGTTTTTATTAACAAAAACAAACGCGGCCTCTTTCATCTCTATGCCGACGTCTTAATCATCTTACACTGTTAGTAACTATTTAATTTATTAACCTTAAAAACTGACAACCTTGTACGCATTATTAACATCAGTTTTTCTAGGTCAACACGTGTTAACGAACACAAGAAACACAAGCGAATTGAAAGGGTGCGGTTATAGTATAGGAGTGGATTGGGTAGATCAGTGCTTCTCAAGCTTTTTATAATGGCGGGCCGGCAGAAAATTTTCCATTGCACCGGGGACCGTTGTACTGTTTTCACTGTACTGACGTGGTAGCGAAATGTTATTTATTATTTTTTTTTCATTTTATGTTCTTGTAACGAAAATTGACATATTCTATAGGCTTAGTATTAATGGTTGCAAACAAGGGATTATAATTATGTTTTTTCTGTCCTTTCTTGATAACTTCTGCAGACCGGCAGCCGATGGCCCATGGACTGACACCGGTCTGCGGACCACCACTTTGAGAAGCACTGGGGTAGATAATTGTTAACAATCGGAAACCCAATGTCGGCATATTTCAAAGCAATGTTAGTGTCAAAGCAGGGGTGTTTTTATTAACAACAAACATGGCCTATTTCATCTCTATACAGTCCATCCTTATTTTCGGCAGAGGAGTTTTGTTTTCCTTATATGATTAATTCAAAGAACCAAAATCTTCTTGTGTTTGCCATTTCAGTTTCATTTTCAGAAAAAAAAGATGTATCAAAATACATTGTAGTTTGTCGAGACCGTATTTTATTTCCCGTTGACAGATATTTCTCCTGAGATGTATTTCACAGCATATATTTGAAACAAAAATTTTCATTTGATAAATTGTTTCGCGAGCCGTAAAGTAAACACAAAAAAGCTGCATGGGAGCCGAAGTTTGGTTAATATAGACATTGAAGCCACATTTTCACGGGTACCCGGGCGGAATTTTACTACCCGGGTAATCTCACGGCAACGGGTACCCAGGTCCCGGGTACCCAGGTCCTGGGTACCCGTTGACAGGCCTAGCAGGGAGTACTGTGTTCAGATTGTAAATATATAAACAGGATTTGGAGAAAACTTGAAGAAAGACATTTTGTATAAATTTTCAGCCAAAAAGTCTTACACTAAACAACTTTAGGCTAAAATAAAGAGAGGCAACTAAACCTTCTCAGTAATTAACATAAAGAGTTATGGAGCCATTTTTCCAGGGATTGATGTTTAGAATAATACTACTAGTCCCACCACTTTAGATTTATGTTATAGCTTACACAGGAAAAGCATGTTAAAAAAAGTGTTGTGTACAAAAGTTGTTATTTTTTTAAGCTAATAAAATAGAACAATTTTACTTTACCTTTATTTACAAATTTCTCTCTTTAAACTTATATTCAGATATATTCCTTACTCTTTTCATTAAAAAATCTTAATTTTCATTGAATAGATCTCATATATACTAATGTACTTATCAAGCTATTGAACAACTAGCATAAACAACTGGAAATTCATTTTAACTCAATATTTTAAAGATTGTATAAATGGCCTTTCCATGTTTCTTTTGCTTCTCGAAGGCTTAAGATTTTCCTAAATAAGAAAAGTTCATTAGAGGTGTGTGTTAGTAGTTCTATAATTTATTTCACTTATATTAGCCGAAACTACACAAAAAGGCTTACATTTACTTTTGAATCTAGTCCAAAGAAAATAAACCTACCTTTCTCAATTTCCTTAAATATCAATACATGTAAATTTAAATCTCAAAATAATAATATATAAATCTCATCTGTTACATATGCTCCTTCTATACAGAAGATTATTGCATACTAAATATAATTATATAATTGTGTATTGAGACTAATTTCATTTAAAAGTTAAAACCCACTCAAAATAAACTGAATTTAACTTTTAGTGTTTAACAACAAGATAAGAAACCCTTTTCTTCCATTTACTAATTCTGTACAATATTTTCCTTGTCTTTTTCACAGGAAGGGTTTCGAATTGGTAAAGAAAAGAATCAAGAGGAGTTTTTACAAAAAGGATTTAATGCTGGTTTTAAAGATGGTATAGATATGTCAATAGCTGGTGGGAAATTGCAGGGCAGACTATGGTAAATTTAACACAACTAGTACTAGTAATGTTTGAACATAGATGGCATTAAAATTTAAAAAGCATCTGATTTAAAAGAAGCTGGTTCTGACAATAAAGTATTAAAAATAAGTTTAATATATTTTAAAAAAAACAATAACAATATAAATTATTTGTTAATTTTGTTCCACAAAAACAAGTAAAGCACTTTTACAATTAGTATTCTTCCCATTAGAGCAATACATTGGCTATTTGGCCAAATATGGAGGGTGGTAAAAATCGGTTGTTAGTTAAAGTTCAAGTGTGGATGAGCACTAACTTCTCATTTTAACATCTGATTGCCTTCAACTTTTGCTAATTACACTACACTTATTCTTTATTGATTAGTTTGAGCTAGTAAAATAAAATTTAGAAAACACACTTAATTTTTCCTTGCATCTTTTTTTTTAACAGTGCATACCTGACCCTGGTTTCTGAACATGGGTTATCTCCTCAAGCTCATGGTGTGTTAGAGCAGCATGTTTCAATTTCTGATAAGAATTTATCTACGTCCCCAGTACAGAAATTACTTTTATCAACCTCTGAACTCTTGGCCCAGATCCCTAACATTTTATCCAATGATCAACTTCAAGACATTTCACGGCCTATAGAAGGCAGCAGCTGTTTACATGATGGCACAAGTGGTCAGCAGTGTTGTTCTGATGATACAAGTGGTCAGCAGTGTTGTTCAGTGCAGCACACAAACTCATCCTATGTGGATGAAATAAAATCAGGATGCTCAGCTATAAACACTGTTTCAAATATCAATAAAGACACTAAGGAAAGTCAATCATGTCAAGATGTTTGTCTTACTAAAGCTCAATTCTGGAGTCAGTTGGAAAATTTACAACTTCAAGCACCAGCTGCTGGAGTGATGAAGAATGAGTGATTAGGCATTAATGTTATCTTATATCGCTGAACTGATACAAATTCATTAAAAGGAAAATGTTGTTATGCTCAAAAATCAGTTTGAAAATATTTTTTTTTAATTTCTATCTTGCATTATATTTCTTATCAAGGGCTTATCTATGTACTTATTCATCTCAACCAAATCCTAATGTTAAAACCCAACAATATTTTTGGACAATATTCAGTATTTATAGATTTGATGATTTCTTCTACAGTGCTTTTATCAATATAAGTCAGGCCTTTCTCAACGCACTCTAATGTTCAAGAAGCTTTTTTTTTAATGTCTTCAGATGTTTCTTTATGACTGTTTACAATTGTTACAATCTCTTAAGGACTGTAGAAGACTATTTCATAACCACAGCATAATTATTTCAAAAGAGCAGACTCTGAGGTTCTTCTTTCTGTGTCTGTCCACAATGGGAACTTACAGAAAGGACTGTTCAGCCCATTTAAAAACATAAATATTTTGATAAAAGTTCTTCGAATAATCTTTTTTTTTCCTCTATATAGTTTGGAGAAAGAAAAAAAAATGTGTTCACTCATGCCTTTCATCTTTCTTATTGCTATGTTGGCAAATTAAACATGCCTGGGGCCATCCATATAATATGATAGCTAAATGCCATATTCCCCCCCTCATCCTGTTGCACCCCATAGATTTTTTGCACCATGCATTTATTGAAATTAGCCTTTTTACCCCTCTCCCGCATTTGAAAAATTAATATTGAATGAAAACTGTTAAAAGTGCTTGTTTACCAAACAACTAGATTATTGCTAAGCCACAAGACGAGTAAATCTCTCTCTTCCCTGTAACCTTTGAGTCAAAATAAGTGGAAAGGTCAAAACAGGATTTAGGTCCAAGAATGTATCCACTCCATCCTCTCTTCCTACCCAAGCAATGTTTCCTCTAAGCAGTGCTGTGGCACCCAGAATGGATAATATATGAGTGTAAGATGTACAAAATGTGTGTTTCAACGAGTGGAGGTATGTAAATAATTCTCTTGAAAAATTGCTCTCCAGTGAGAAAGTAATAATTGTATTCATATCTAATTTCTAATCTGTTTGATCTCAACCAGTCTCAAATCATTTTTTTAAATTGATACTTAGGCTACAAATTAATGTATCAAGTACACATAACACATTAATTATAAGACCCTTTCTCCTCTCCATATGCATCCGTACACAAAATTTCATAAATCCAACCACCCCTTTCCTCAGGGTGTACATAATATATGGTTGAACCCTCTCATTCTTAATCCAGAAATAAAACTATTACAATTCTTTTCTGGCCAATGTCTGAAAGTCTACAACATCATAACAGAAATTATCCTTACTTTGACGGCTGGATAGCGAAGTCAATAGTGTGCTCGCTTTACAAACTGTGGGGCGTGGGATCTTGCCCATGTTAAAGTCACAATAAAAATGTTGATGAATGACAATCGCTAAAAAAAGTCCTCCGCTGACCTGGAGAGGAGATGGGCACCGCCAAGGTCTACCAAGCCCCGAGAAGTTTCTAATCGGAACATTAGAACCCCCTACGACCACTAGGTTATGGGACACACACACAAATCCTTACTTTAATCGATAGTTGCTATAAAAAAATATTATTAAGCACAAGTTAAAATATTCAAAAATTTATTTTATGGTTATGATCAAATTCATTTAAGTCAAGGACAATAATTAGGGGAAATAACTAACTTTCAAATTGTTTAAATTTTGATTTTAATTGTTTGCAATACAATTACAAACAGTAACAACATTTGTTATCCATTCTCATTAAATGCATAAAATTTGTAAAAAGATTGAACTAAAATGAATTTTAATACAGATGTGATATACTCAAAGAGATTTTCTAGTTGTTTTTTAATTGCAATTAAGTCATCATAATTGAATTATAATTATATGTGTCCATTACATTAAAATGTCTTCTTTTAAATAAGAATATAAATGCAAGAATGTCTGTATCAAAATAGAATAAATAGTTATACAGTAGTAAGTTTCAGGTGAATTTAAATTAAAATGTGAATAACAAAAATAAAATCCCCTTACCAAAAATTAAGAGCATAGGTTTATGTTACAATTTGTAGCACAATAGTTATTGTTAAAAAGATGTAATCTCAGACTAGGATCATTTTCTTAATTATCACAGATTTCTTGCAAAGTGGGTTTTTAAAAAGTTATCACCTCTTGTTCTTCCTTACTCTTGAAAATCATTTGGAATGTATATTGTGGTTTCAAAATAGAAAAAATGAATTTTTAAAATAAACTTTGTATGGCAGTGGTTTTTTGGGGAAAACAATTACTGGTATGTTAATGCTAAGTACTACGGATTCTGATATCTATTTCTCTGTTCATGTTTAATGCACTGCAAATTTTTAACAACACTTTTTAAAATCTAATTTCTTTGCCATTATTAACAAAAAGTTTAATTTTATGGGTTATTTTTTAAGGAAAAGTTTAAAATTCTTATGATGAACTTTGCTTTAAAAATAATATTGCCTAATAAACAATTATTTTTTAAATATGACATATTATATGAAATAATGATTCATTTGAATATTTGGGTACAATGTAGAAAAAAACTGTCATGCCTTACAAACTTACAGTAACAGTAACTGTAGTTTTTAAAAAAAATTAAAATTGATGTCTGCCAATTTCATGAATATATGACATGTCTTATACAAAGTTTTACTTAACCAGCACCCAGGGTGCATCTTGTATGTGAGTGTAATATTGTTTTAACAAATCCTCCAACAAGCTAACCTCATACATTAGCATTTATTGGTCAACTAAAACTGGCAATGAAGCCTGTTTTACGTCTGACAGGTGCTAAAACATAGAAAAAATGTATATGTATGAAAGAGATAAGGAAGCCACTTGATATAAGTTGTTCAGTGCAGAATATGGCTACGCTGCAACTGCATGTGAATTATGTAATTTTTTATACACAAATTGTCAAAACCTACATTTTATACATGGTGGGTGTCTTATGTAACATGCTTTTTACACAAATCCTCAAAACCTGCGACTTGTATACGGTGCATCTCAATCATATGATTCTGTTGGGACTATATGTGTGAATATGCAGTAATCTTCACATTTGCAAATTTATTTTAAGTCAAGGACACAAGGAAATCACAAATTTGTAAAAAACAAAATTCAAATCAACCAATGCGTAACACCGGGAAAAATATCATTTAAATACAGTAATGCAATTTAAGTACAAAAAATGTCAAAATGTATTGGCCTTTAAAAAAATCACAACACTGCATAAAATTGTATAGTTCTGAGGTATCAGAATCAGAAACTGGGTACAGAATGCTCTCAGTTGTCAGGTGTGGTGAAACCAAGCCATCAGAGCTCATATAGTATTTAAGTACAATAATGATATACCGTATATACTTGTTTGCAAGCCGACCCTTTTTGGACAAAATCTAGGGGAAAAAGTGGGGGGGTCGGCTTATGAGCGGGTCATAGGTGATTTCTGCATGGATATTGAATATCCTTGTTGTTAATGTAGATTATCAATGTCCTTTTCTACATTCTACAAGATTCGGCTGCTCTATCAGAAGCTATGATATATTATTAAAAATCAGCACTTACCTTATTTAATCATTTTATTTATTTTTGTGAACGTTTTAATAAATTGTTTTACAAATTTTGTTTTCAACCACGGATTTTAATGTACGCGCTTTCGTCACTGTTTACCAAATAATTTTTTTTTAAATACCGGTAACTCTTGCTTAACAAAGAGCAGAATGACAAAGATAGGCAGTACAAAGTAAACAATCATAATGACAATTTAGCTTGTAGTTTTTAAAAAATATGTACCATTTTTTTTAAGCTGTCCTATTATTTTTGGGGGGTTGGCTTGCGATCGGGTTATACACTTTTAATACTTTTCCCTTCCAAAAGTGGGGGGATCGGCTTATGAACTAACGTGCTATAGAACGAGTATATACAGTAATTGTAATGTCTAATTTGTTTTATTTTGCCTAATAATAATATCATAAATTGGGACTAAAAAGGGATAAATGAGGGTTAACTGTATTAATTTTATAAAATGAAGCAAAAATAATTTACTGATACATCTTTGTTTAAAACCTTGACCTTTTATAAGATAGTGCAAGTTATAAAACAGAAGTAAATATTTCATTAGTCTATGAAGGGATGAATAGCCTGTAAATGTTTGATGTAAAACATCCAATAAGTAACTCAATCAATCAACATTTCCCATCAAATTCAATTCAGTTTCATTCTTTGGTGGTTCAACATATATATCTATACTACGGCCTTCTCCTATTGTGCCATAGCGCTTGTTGATATAGCATCTATTAAGTAATAGTAAAAAAAGAAATACACAAAACAACAATAATGATTCAGCTAGTAAAATATAACAAAACCACATATTAGAGACATTTTTCATTAGATAACCAATAATGAGTGGATTAATCATCATGCCAATGGAACTCCCAATAAGAATGAAAGAAGAAACCCAACCTGTTACTTTAAGTAACTCAGCCTCCGTCCATGAAAAACCAGCAGCAAAAACAGCTGACATTGATAAACCTGCCATGCAAGAAAATACCTTTATCATGTCAATATGGCCAAAAGTAGACGATATTGTAAATCCACCATACGCCACAATCATGAATAAAGTGTAAATGAAGACTACTTTTACAGCAGTAAGGTATTTTGATACAAAAATGCTAAGAAATCTGCCAGTAGCAAATGAGGCCCAGTAAAAAGTAGTGATATATGCACCATCTGATTTTGAGACAGAGTAATATTCTGTAACAACGAAAGTCATGAGAAATGAAGCAAATGTGTCCTCCACACAACAGTACACCATGTAAAAGAAACACAGAACAAGTATAAAGAATACATATAAAGGAAATGGGAGTTTCCTGTCATGGACACTCTGTAAATACACACCACTGGAGGACTTTGATTTCTTTTCAGTGAAACTCATGATTATAAAAGGTATGGATATTAGTAAACTAAGTATGCCACCTATAAGAAAAGCAAAATGAACATTAGTGGTTCGAGTTGGAGGTAACAAACCTGTTGTACTGTTATCATATAAACTCATAGTTAAGTTAGAGGTAATATTGAGACTAAGCTCTGAACTTGTCATGTTAAAGACTTGTGCTTCTGTACTATTCTTGATTTCTTTTGGAGCCAGGAAAGGCTCAGTATAAAGTGGTACTATAACTCCACCAAGGGCAAAGTTGAAGTGAATGACTTGAAGCAAAGAACGACCTTCACTTCCCCAAACTTTCATATGTTCAGCATTCACCACTGAAATAGAATAAACATAAATTTATCTATAAAAGAAAGGTGGTAACCTAAAATAATTTCATCAGAAATTTGTTTAATATCATTAATATATGTACAGTGCATAAAATGAGTTGGATAATAAATAACCAGGTAGTAATCAGTAATGAATTCAAAATTGACAAGAGTAACACCAATAGTTATATCATTTAACCTTGAAACTCTACAGGATAGAAGAACGAAGAATTAAAGTAGTATTAATACGTAAGGCAATTAATTCTAATTTGGAAATAAAACACAAAGATAATCTAATACAACCCTCAGATAGACAAAGGAATAAAAAACAAATTTATCATATTGGCTCCATATGGAATTACCCAAATTCATAATTTTACCTAACTGTAGAATCTTTTTCCCGTTGTGGTTTTCACTGTAACTTTTGATACTTCCTCCTTTTTTCCGATATCCTGTGTCATTGTTTGTTGTTTTTCCTTTCTTTTTATTTTACAGAACTCTTTAATGATATAGTATGTTTTAAGAATTTAAATATAATTTTATTACTCATGTAAGTACGTATTTCATGTTTATTGTACTCATGTAGGCATTAGCCAAAATGTTTACTGTCGTTTTAGTTTAATAATAAAGCTCAAATTTATTGTTTTCATTACACAATTTTTTTGTGCATTTGTGTATTTTTGTATGTGTATCTAGAACAGTTTATGTAAGTAGTAATAGAGAAGAAGTTTTAATTCACAAAGATTAGAGATTTCTGAAAATTCATTCTGAAGTGACAGATGCAGTGGTAGTCATAATTAAAGATAGCTCTAAGGATAGACAATCAAATATTAGAGATAAAAAAGAGAGATAATGCAGTTGTAATATATTAATCAATTGATCTTTATTTATAGCTCTTGCTGAAAGGTTGTTGGATGATTAGTGTAATGTGTTTTATTTTAGGGGTGTACCGGATTCAAATTTTTTTTGATCCAGTCGGAGCCGGATTTGGCAGGATTTATGAAGTGAAATCCGACCGGAGGTGGTACCGCAGACGGATTTGTAAAAATGGCAGGATTCCGGATTTGCCAGAGCTATTATATATATATATATATATGTATGTGTATATATATATATATAATAAATATATATATATACATGTATATACATATATATACATATATATATATATATATATATATATATATATATATATATATATATATATATATATTTTATGGCTCTACCAGCCAGCCGGATTTGGCCGGATTTATAAAGTGAAATTCTGCCAGAGCTAAAGCCAGAGCCAGATTTGTAAAAATGGCTGGATTCTGGATTTACCGGAGTCAGAGCTGAAATCTGGGACACTCCTAGTTTTTTTTTCTCCATTAAATTCAAATTAAGGAATAGTGAACCATCCCAGAGAGAAGAGACTCTGTATTTGTTTCAGTAACACCAACACCACTTGGTTGGTGACCATAAATGTAAGCCTCACCATCAATTCTGTGACAACTTTTAAGAACCACAGTCCCTAACTGGGCCTTATTTTTTGTGTATTCCATTCATGTGGTATAATTATATTTGTAACTGATATAAAATAAATGATGCACAATATTATTTTGTGTTGGCATTGAAACATCCAAACTAAAGTCGTGTTAGTATAAAAATATGCAACACTCACATGTGTCAATCCCTCCACAGAACATGTGGGTAGTAAATCTGATCATAATCATGAGGTAAAATGGTGAACAGTGAGGGGTGATGATAGATGCAGTACCAGCTCCTACATTTACAATAGCCATCAGCACATTGTTGTTGATCTGAAAAGGACATTTTCATGATTGCAGAAGGACTCTGTATGAAATATTTTGTTTAATTCTTTATGCTGATTATGATTTCATTATAATTATTGCTTCCTAGTTGTTACCAACTAAATGAATGCTGTGTTAATAATATTTATACATATATTTAATTTGTTTTTACTTATTGTCCCTGGCATTATTCCTATATCATTCATTCTGTGATATAGGGTTTAACTTTAAAGCAAATATTAAATTTTTTTCTAATCTTTGGAACAAAAAAAATTGACTTTTTAAGAATTCAATTTTAGAGCATGATGAAAATTTCCAGATTTCTGTTCCAACAGGGCTGTTTCAAGTTTATCGTTGTACTATTTAAAACTGCTTAATTATATTTTTTATCATCTGGTCAGCATGCTCTCATCTATTAGATGTTAAAGGTCACCTCCAGCTTTGTCAGAGCAGCAGTGTTAATAAGCATAAACGTTGCATTACTATCATTTCAGGGTGGAATAAACATTTTTCTGTGATAAGTCGTTTACTTAATTAATTTTTTTATTTCATAAATAAATAAATAGAATAAGTTTCAGCACTTCTAGCTTATCACAACATTGGTTTAATTTAACTCACAAGATTCCCCGCAGATATATATACATGCACAAAAATATAAATTATAAATAAATATTGGTGAGTTGAAAAAGATGCTTTAGAGTCATTATAATATATTTACGGGAAAAAAAAATGTGGTATTAATGTGTTAAATTCAATTGCCAGCCAAGTAAAGCTTTTAATTCTTTTTTAAAATATCAAAACATTTTCATGAGGCTGAGGTCTTTGAGTTTGTGATGCGTGGCATTAACTGTATGATGATTAACAAGTGACAGTAATAAACAATTTTCAATACTTATATTATTTGATGAATTTTTTTAAATGGTCAGTTTTGAAATAAATTGTAATGCTAATTCAAAAGAACAATTGGATTCTGCACTATTTTACCTTGTTGTGTACAATACCACTGATGAATGAGCCAACCATGTATCCACATGATGCAGAAGTGAAGAAAGCTGATGCTGTTTCAACATCTGTGTTGGTAATGATTTGTAGATCAAGAAAGGCCGGACCTTGCTGCCCAAAGACAAAGCCCTATATATAGAATTTTTTTTATCAAACAAAGTATTAGTTATTTTTGTTGATGTAAAAATAGGAAAATAAAGAATTTAAAATTACATCTTAGAAAATTTCTAGAGGTCAAAAAATTAGTAAGTGCTATTAATATTACCAACAATCAAATTTTTAACACTTCTGTTGAAAAAAATCAATAGTTTTAATGAACTATGACTATAACTAAAATTCTATCATCAGGCTTCAACTTGTGTTATTATTACTAATAAAACAATTATTTGATTAATTTACTAAATTTGGCCTAAGTGTAGTTAATACTAATACCAAGGTTAAACTGCATAGAGCAAGCCAGCATGACCGTATGACCCTTTCCCTATATGCTTCGTCTGACTTCAACTTTTCAATGACACCTGGAGGCTTCTCCTTGACTTTGATGTGATCCTCACTAATAGTATTAGTCGTGATATCAATGCCTGGGTCACCTTTTCGGGCGTCTTTTCCATCCATTTTATTTTAAGGTGTAGAGCCAGTATGGAGCACTACTTTGGGTCTCTCATCGTTTCATACAAACACACCGAAACAGTAGGCTAAGAGTATGTGGACCGAAATTCAACCCATGCTTATATTACTATGTTTAAGTATAACAGTTTGTTTGTAACTGTAATGTTACTACAAGAAAGTCAAGATTAGAATTAGACCAAGTCCAATAAGAAGATAGCAGATCATATCAAAGCCAATTATTTCGACACCTTGTTCAAAATAAATACGACAGATAACGAAGGGCATTTTTATTTTATTATGATTCGCAGTGAAAAATGAATACAGCTATAATTGGAGAATACTAAATTTGTTAATAATATTTAAACTATATTATATAATACCATACTGAGACTGTATATATTATATACTATGTCTGTTAGTTAGTGGGCGGGGCTTAGTGGTATAGTGTAAGTGTATGTGAAAAATTTTAATAAGTAAATTAGTAATATAATAGTTGACCTAATTTTAATGTTTCCAGTTGATTGATCATTAATTCAATGGCAATGCCCATATTCATATGCCAAATTAAAGTGCATTTAACTAAAGCCTATAGCCATGTTGGTGTGTTTTTTTAATAAATTAATTATTTAGTTAATATTTTATCCCAGTCCAGGCATGCTTCAATTTGAATATTCATATTCATATTTTTATTATAGTACCGGCGCAGATGAAGATCCTAATTGTGTGAAATTATAACGTTAAAAATTGTTTGAATTTGAGTGTTTCGTAAAATAAAAATATTTATTTTAAAAAGGAAACATAATTTTAGTAATATTCATAAATATAAGATACTGAAAATCGGTAAGACTTCACAGTGACTAGGCATGGCATGGCCGTTGGCCTAATAAGCCCAGCCCTAACTACAAATTTTTCAGTTTTATTTGTGCCAAAATATTTCCTTTCATTAGATTTGTTTTAGTTTAAATCTTTTAGTAATATTTTGAGGAAATATCTTAAATTAAAAAATAACCTCTTTCGTTTGGCTCATACTAATAAATTGTGGGCACAATTATTTATTTTAGTTTGGGGGGGGGGCAATTTTGATAAGCTACCTTTCTTGAAAGCACGGTTTCTTGAAAATTTAATTGGCACATTAGCATTCAATTTAAATCTGGAAATGCAAGGGAGTGTTCATTGTACTTTTAGTTGTTGCCACACGATCATCTCAAAATTGTAATTTCCTTTGATCTCATATAGTATTAATTTGCTTTATATTATTATTTTTAAAATAATCATTTTCCTTTCAGGTAAAAATCTTAAAGTAAATAAATTATTTTTTGTTTAAAGAATACAAATAGTCAACAAACTATTCACAAGATTTTCTTTTAAACATAATTTTCATCAGATGAGCAGTATAACAGTCTGCATCTGCATAGTTATTAGTAGGAGGGGGGAATAATATATTATATTCATCTTGTAGACTACCACCCTAGAGCCGTAATCCATTAGTTAAGATCAAAATTTAGGGCCAGATAAAATAATACTTCAGTTAACAAAATACGGGATTGCCGTTTTATATAGCTTATATAAGAGGGTAAAAAACGACATTAAAGGGCCCCGGGTCAATTTGTAAAGTTCTAGCCCCTGTAGATTTCAATCTAAAAGTTTAGGGGAACAAAATCGGGGCTCCCTGCCCTGAGGAATGGACATGAGGAGTTCAATGCCCTATTGCATTTTAATATGAGCCATCAAATTTTATGTAGGCTTTCCACGTTTGATAAGGAATAAAATTATATATTTATAGCTTAAATACGGAAAAATTAAGGGCCCCCGCCATTGAGCGGTAGTTTACAAATATTTTTTGCCAGTTACTTTCGCGGGAGTGCACTCAACTACTTCCCAAAGTTTCATGGCCATCGGATGAATAGTGTAGCAAGGCATAAAAGACAAAGTATAGATATACAGTGGAACCGTGGAACCTCGATTTACGTCCTTAGTCCGTTCCAGACCCTTGGAAGTATACCAAATTGGACTTAAACCAAATATATTTTTCCTGCAAGAAATGGAGGGAAAATTATTAATCCGTTCCCTTGGGAAAAAATCATATTGTTATTTACATTATATTGTACATTAATTGACGTGGTTGTGTAAAATAATTTAAACACTGCTTACTACTAAAAGACATAGTAAAAAAACTTAGAAGAAATGTTTTCTGCTTTCCTGTTATACAGATCCAGATCTGTATCCAGATCAAAAGCAAGTTTTTCAACATGCTCTAATGTCCCTGATCTTTGTTTTGTAATCGATTTCAACCCCTTTGCAACATTTGCCCACTTAATAAAGTCTTTGTTTTTCGCACTCAAAGAAATCGTCGATCTCCCCCGTTCGGTATGCTGCAACTAAGTAACTAAGTCACAGACACGCACTCCAATTTCATCCTTTAAAACAATCGCTTTTTTTTTCAACTCCCTATTCTTTAGTTTCTGGGCTCCTCTCATTAACTTTATTAGAACTCATGTTAAGTGAATTTACTCATAATTTACTCAACCACTTTGCCGTTTTCAGCCAGCCGCGTCTCCTGTAGACATGCAATGTCGATGCCGAGACGATAAAGTTCCCTGTCAATGACCGCTGTCTTCCTTATATCTTCCGCACATGAGGGGTCAGAGTTAAAACCAGTGCAGAGGGTTCTGACATTCCAGCTTGCTAAACGAAGTGCTGGTAACTTCTTTCTTATTTTTTCAGTTGGTGCTTGGGTTTATGGCTTGCTTGTTGAGTTGATCACTCTGAGCCCCATGCACCCAATGGGGCAGGCGAGCCATGACGGAACATTACCTTACTGGCTGGGGGCTGCCCAGCTTAAGGCGGGCGGTAGATGCTCAGTGAGACATGGCGATCTCTCCCACCGTCTGGAACGACCCCTGGCGCCTAGCTCTACGCCAATTGAGCAATGGCTTATAACCGGTAACTGCCGCTCCACGTGTTGTGTCTACGCCTTGCGGCGAAGCTGGAGTGACCTCTCCAGGATTGGGTCGAGGAGGTAGAGAAGAAAAAAAACAGGAGGCTACGATAGCCTAGGCAGAGCTTTAGAAAGACCAGCTGTTGCCCAGGCAGCAGGCCCTCTCTCTCCACACAGATGGTGATTCCAGGGGAACAGCTTAGCTGATACAACAAGGTGCCGTCTGCATCGCATGAGTTGCCAGAGATATAGCGCATCACAATAAAACTGCCTAAGGGACTCCGTCTCATGATTTTCTGTTAGGGTTTACTCCCTTAGTCTCTCCGTGAACAGGTGTGGCCGCGAGACAACGGAGGTTTGAGATTGGAGTTTCCCTCTCCTAGATGAGCTACCTATCAAGGTTAACGAGCCCCATCTGCCCGAAGCGGCTGGTTTTAAGGCGCCAGCGGCCCGCCTTCACCCCTTCTCCTGTCAGTTGAAACGTGATCCGCCAGACTTCGTTACAAGTCATACGAGAAGGCCAGGAGTTGGACTTTGGTTAGCAGAGGCTATTATGAGACGCAAGCTATGGGGATATTTCGAGAGGAGTGGGTGCTTATTTCCCACTCCCACCCCCGGCAATACCAACCTTGGACCACATAATTTACTAGAAATACACAAAATCACAAGTGATAATTCATTTATTGGGTGAGTCGTTTACTGTATCGTGTACTGAATGCTGGCCACACATTCCCCTGCTCGTTAGTGGTGGCTAAAAAAAATTGTGAACGCTACATCACTTGCCCCATAGTCCGACATGGACTGGAAAGGGGGTCATCATCGTTTACTGTATCATAGCAACTTTCATAATAACACACTTGAGAAACGCGCGGTGTCATTCCTACAAGTTACGTATGCGTGATGTGTCATTTTGACTCTTAAGAGCCGTCCATAAATGACGTCACGCACGGGGGGTGGGGGGGGGGAGGGTCACCACAAATTTTGTAACGAAGGGAAGGAGGTGTTTCAAAAACGTGACGTCACATCAAAACGCGCAACTTTAAATAAAAGTTCCACTGAAATATTTGATTGCTTACAATTTATTTAATAACATTTTAAATTGCTTCACGCGTGTTAAGATATTAGAGAAATTAGAAATAGGGCTTTTATTGAGGGGGAGTGGCAAACACTTTGTAACATCGTATTTTAGGGGAGGGAGGCTAACTTTTTGTGAGCATTTTGGGGGGTGGGAAATCGGCCAAAATCGTGTGACGTCATCAATGGACGACCCCATACAAATTCTAGCAAGTGGGTTGTATTCCAAAAAACGAGGTCGTAAACCAAACAAAGGTCGTATACCAAGCAAAATGTTTCGCGTCCAAACAGGACGTATACCAAGTTTGACTTAAACCAAAGCAGACGTATACCGAGGTACCACTGTACATTCATTTATGTATAGATAGATAGAGAAGTAGAAAATATACATCTCGTTATTCAACAACCATTCTTTTCTACCTAAACTGACTGCAGTCTCATTCCACTTTTTTCTACACAGAGCTGGCTAAAGGCGGGTACGATGCATGATCATCACACAGGCGCCAAGACGCCCACACCACCAAAGGTCGCTAACAAAATTCTGAACTTCTTTTCACTTTGCACACATACCAACGAACCTTAGAGGGAACATTGATTAGGACGCGTGTTAGTTCACATAGCCCCATGATCCATCAGTACATATAAGAGTATACTTGTACTAATATGACTACAATACCTAAATTCCCAGAAACATGACAAATGACTCTTCTGCATATTTTTTTTTCTTTTGATCAATTGTTAACACACTTAGAATTAGAAGCATTTGTCGTCATGTATGCCTTCAACTTCAATTATGGATATAATATAATTTAGATCTTAAAAAGAAATAATTAATTTGGACCCTTTTAAAAACATAAAATTCTAGATTGAATTTATTTACCACATCCCCCCAAATTCTCAGAAACTTGTGTCAAATGGCTCTTCTGCATATTTATTTTTTAAGCACGCAAAGATCTACACAAAATTTCAATACCTATAAAATTTCATTCAGGTTAAAATGTTTATCCTCCTGGTTGCCCATTCTGTAATTAATGGTTCCAGCTGTGTAGAATAATCATGTAAATACATTCAGTCATTCAGGCCCCAAATTACCAAATAGAAAGTTCAAAACAGCCCCATATTTAGACATATTTGATTCTGGATCATGGTGTTTGTTTGCAAAATTTGGTCAAGGCCCATGTAAGAATACGGGCTGTACAAACTCCTCTTGAATTACACACATATTTATGCCTGTGTGTATATATAATTTATGTATGTGTGCAATACTTTAGTTGGAAACAATTGCAGCAAAATGCCACCAGTACATCACCCATTATGCTTGAAGTAGAAGCCCTTGAGGAGGGGGACAGTTTTGTTTACCTTGGCAGCGTGGTAGATAAACAAGGTGGTACAGATGCTGATGTCAAAATAAGGATCAGAAAAGCAAGAGCAACCTTCCAGCAACTCAAGAATGTTTGGGTCTTTAACAACTTAGGCAGCAAGTTAAAAGTAAGGATTTTTAACGCTATGGTGAAACCTGTGCTGCTATATGGAGCCAAGACATGGAGAACAACGGCCGTAAATCTTACCAGAATCCAGTCCTCATCAACAATTGTCTAAGAAGGATTCTCAGAATTCAATGGCCAGACAAAATTAGCAACCGGGAACTGTGGCAGCGGACAAAACAGAAGCCCATTGAGGAAAAGATTCTCCAGAAGCGGTGGAGGTGGATTGGTCATACACTTAGAAAACCTGCTTCTAACACAACAAAGCAAGCCCTGAAATGGAACCCACAGGATAAGCGGAAAAGAGGCCGTCCAAGAAACACTTGGCGCCGAGCATTGGAGGCAGACATCAAGAGAACTGGCCATGAATGGAAGATCCTGGAGAAGCTGGCCCAGGATAGAGATGCCTGGGTGATACGTTTTTTAAGACATTGAATTTTAATGAAGAATCCAGTGCTGCCTGCTACATCCCTGGTACCATTATTTTATCTTCTCTTCATTTTTTTCAGCTGTAGGGAGGGTGGGGAATAACAGTTCTATCCCTCTACAAAAATATAAATATAAAAGTTTTCAATTACTTATCTTTGAATGACACAAAAGAAGACATTTGAGGAGGATCAATTGTCAAAAATGTTCAAAACAGGGCAATTTGAGCTGAAAATGTACACATTCATCTTAAAACTAATCAGAATTTCATTTCTGAAAGGCTCACATCTATTGTTCATTATTTTTTAACAGTGAAATTTTAAAAAATAAAATCAACTTGATACCTCAATAAATAAATTTATGAAATCATAAATTTAACTATAATATCCTAAAGTAATCTTTCCAATGACTTTGTTTTGCATGACAATAGATAGTTGAATTATAAACAGATAATGTGGGTGGAGATGGATTGGTCATACACTAAGACACTAAGAAATCCTGCCTCCAATACAACAAGGCAAGCCCTGAAATGGAACCCCTAGGGAAAGCGAAAAAGAGGTTGTCCAAGAAACACCTGGCGCCAAGAATTGGAGGCAGACACCAAAAGAATTGGCCATGACTGGAAGACCCTGGAAAGGCTGGCCCAGGTTAGGAATGCCTGAAGGTCTCTTGTAGGTAACCTATGCCCTTGGAAGAATCACAGATGCCAGCGATAATCGGTGGATGCCCCTTATGGATGAGCAGGCTCAACAATGTGGGGCTATTTTTACGAAACAGGAAATACTGTATTGTTGATGAACATATTCTGTTGAATGGCCCTCTTAAAAAAATAACTAATGTATATTTATTTGCAGTGCAATCCAAGAATATATTATCAAATTTAGTTAAAAACTTTTTTCACTTGGTTTAATACTATAACTGCACATTTAAATACCTATGCAATAGTGTGACTACATAAATATATTCTCAAATAAAAAATCGGAATTCGTAATTTATTAGCTGTAATTAATAGCTAGGCATCAGTAATTAAAGTACATTGTAAATGTAATATTTTAATAAATAATTAACGCTTATTTCCCTTGAAATGTATTTGTTATTTCCATTGAAATTCTTACTTTTAATATTTTTTTCTCTTTTTTTAAAAATATATTTCTTTTTAAAACTTTTTTGGGTGATATGAGTATGAGTTTAATTTTTCATGATATTGGTCTCAGGGTGATTAATGTTATGTTAATGCATGAACTTCAAAGAAAAGAAAAAAAATTCTTTAACTCAGCTGGAATATATTTATAGATATGTGTTTCTAATATTTTACTGCAGCATTGTATGGTTCAAAGATATAAGGTTTTGAAGACTTAAAAATATGATTTTTAAATTGATACTTAAAACCCAAGACTGTTAGTGTTTAAAGTAAACTGAAAATTTATTATATTTCTTTAAAAGAAAGAATACATATCAACATGCATTGATCTTTAAAAGTAATTAATAAATACCATAGTATAATGTAACATATACAAGGAATTTAGCATAGAAATTATGAAATAAACTGAGTTAGGTAATTATACAAAATCATGTATTGCATTTTCTTTACAGCATTTGCCGGCTTCCTGAGACAAGGAATGTGTATTAATTTTTTTTTAAATTACACATAATTTCTAATTTAAAAATAGAAATTAATTTCGAACATAAGAACAGCTTTATTCCATCATCATTAGATCCTGCATCCAAGTTTAGAATAGTCAAAATTATGTACTGCCAATTGCATGTAATAAAAAACAATTTTAAAAAAGGGGTTATAACAATTATACCCACTGTAAGTGTAAGTACCCATTCCAGAAAAGCTCTCAGTTTGTCAGAGAGCTCTCATGTAACAGCATATAAAATGTATTCATTTGCATTGAAGAGCAATTTGAATTATTTTAAAAATAGCTGTAAAAAGCAATTTTTATCATAAAAAATACTGACCTTGCACCAGTATAATGCAATTTCCTAGATAATTATGATAATGTGTTATTGACCAATAGATTGTTTCTTTCCTGTGTTATGTGAGTTTCTATTTCAAATTTTTTATTTTTTTTTATGGAAGTGTGAATGGACTTTTAGAAGTATCTTCATTTAGTCTATTTGCAATGCAGCTCTCCTCTTGATGAAGTCTTTCATCTTCCATTGGCTATGATCTATCATCATCTCCTCTCCATTATAAACACAAAGGACAGTAATATTCTTGTCATATTCCAAGTCAGGTAGTAGCTGAAATACACATTGAAAAGCCAAAATGTTTTATTGAAATGTCATATTTATGGACATGAAGTATTACATACATCAGAACTACAAAATACTAAACTGAAAAAAAGTTGGAAGAATCTGATATTTAAAAAGTGTAAATATGAGTTTGCATTTTTAAATACTTATATTTTTAAACAACTTCAGATAAAATGACTCATTTCCTTTAACCTCCAGGTTTCAAACATTTTTGGGGTACTTTCAGGTACTAAACAATGTTTTCTCCTTGCTTTTAATGATATCCATTCTTTGCAATGCCTAAGCAAAAAACTAAAAGACAGCCTAAATGGTTTGTTTTTATATTACATGGTTTCAGCATTTATATGGTTGATAGACCTTAATGAACATGTATTGATTTGTTTCAGAAAATAAAAGTACTAAGCTCACCTTAGGTGTCAGGAGAAAATATTGAGAGGCACTCAATTTGCAGACAGTTTCAACAACTAACTGGAAGATTTTCCTTTCATTGTTTGGGTCCATGCCCTGATTGAAAAGTAGAAACACTTATGTTTTAGCCTACTTAGGAAGGTTTCTCATTAAATGAGTCGATTATAGAAAATACATGACATTAAATTATTACTTGAATACTTCATTGCTTTATCATATATAATGCATTGCGTGTATTTTATTTAAAAAGTCAGAGATAAATCTTTCTATCTTACTTATTGAATTTGGACATATGAAGTAAAAAGCAATGGTTGTTAAGCTTGTTAATGGAATAAATCTGATTTCTCAATTGAACATGAATCAAAGTATAGCGGCAAGATTCATCACTGGAGAATATTGAAAATTGACAAGAGTAACAACTTTATTAAATCATTAAACCTAGAAACACTACAGAAGTGAAGAACAAAGAATAAATGAGTAATAATACAAGCAATTAATTCTAATTTGGAAATACAACACAAAGATAATCTAATACACTACTCAGATAGACTACCAAAAAAAAACTATTCTTGTTCTGTATGCAAGAGCAAAGACATACAAGTTGTTCTTCTCATTTGGAATCCAGGTGTGAAATGGGTTGCCTGAACAAACCAGGAAAAACAACACACTATTAATATTTAAAACTAATAAAAAATGCAAGACTAGACATAGGCTATGGATAAGCTTAGGATGCTATTTCCGCTATATGACTACATGTGACTACTACTACCATGAGTAATACCAAAAAAAATCACCCTATAATCATTTTCACACTGACGTAATTCAAATAAATGAGACTATTGTTTGAACGTATGCATCTGAGTCTCAATGACTGTAATTAATAAGAAATATTTACAAATATCAGCTCTTTTCCAAATATAAACAAAGAAATATAATTTTTACTTTGTTTTCTTACTTAATGAAAGAATCCATGTAATTCTCCCCTTGACAGCAAATCCAGTGATTTACATTTATTGAGAGTGAAAACCGTAACAGCCAAATATCAGCTGTTATGTAGCTTGAGGTTTTGATACCATGCAACACTACTAACTAAATTACATTCTTAATAATTATCTTTATTTAATAAATTATCTTAAGACCTTCAACCATAAAATCTTTATATGCTGCACAAAATATGAATGCATAACAAAATATACCTGATTGATTTCATCAACACATCTAAAAGGACACTTGGTAAGTTCTTGTAAAGCCATCATGTACAGGACAGTGGACACACTGCGTTCTCCTCCACTCTGATGGTGAGCTGTCAGTTCTCTGAGATTTTCATCATCGCGGAACTTCACTTTTATACTCACACCATATTTTTCATAGTCTTCCTAGATACATTTTTAAAAAAATTACTCTTAATTGTATAAATGAGAAACTGACATATAAAATAAAGAATTTCAATGATAGTTTGAATTACGAGTAAACAGTTAAGAATATTTCTATTAACTGGGATACTTTAAATTTTAAATGCAACCCGCTTACATCATAATGAACTATAAAATAAACATTTAAATAGTAAATACTTTGATTAAACGAAAGAATACTCACAGAATTTTCAGGTACATTAAGGCTGACCTCCCCACAACATTGCAAAGTGGAGAAAAAGTAGCTGAATTTTGTATTTATCAGTTGTATTAACTCTGTTAAAGGCTCGACCCACTGTCGCTTAATTTCACTTATGTTTTCTTGATGTGTTTGCCTATTAGATTCAGTATCATTGAGCCTTTTCTCTAAATTTTCAATTTCCTTCTGCCTTTTTTCAAAATCACGAACAACCTAAAAAGATTAATTTTTCAACTTTAAAAGATGTATATAACGGAGAGTTTCTAAGTGAATGGTTAACACTGTGAACTTCAGGTTAGTGAGAGCTTGTACTGCTAGAGAATCTGAGGAAAACTGCAGAGAAGTTATTAAAATACAAGTTAGGAATATAATGTATCTTATTCCTATTACCTATAGTGTACAATGATTCTTGATCATGTTCAGTGAGAATCCAATTTATTTTAAATTTTGTGTGCATCATCAAAGTCTGCATAGTCATTAGTATTAGGAGTGGAGAAATATTTTGTAGATTATCAGCCTACAGCCATTAGGTAACATCAAAATTTAGGAATAGATACAAGAATATCTCAATTAACAAAATAAAATTGTATTATTTTATCTATAAGTATAAGTTATAAGCAATGTTCCCATAAAAGCATCATATTTTCACTTTTTCAAAAGGAATTGCCATTTCTGAGGGCTGAAAGGATGTTTCCTATCATGCGTTGAAACTATCTCAGTAGAAAGGCTATTCAAAGAAACCAATGAGTGGTAATTTTTTTAAAAAATATAAATATGTCAGAAACCTTTGTGGTGGGAGTGTACTCAACTTCCCAATGTTTCATAGAAATCAGATGATGAAAATAATAATATATTTGTAGCTTATATCAGGAAAAAAATGACATTAAGGTGTCAGGAGCCCGATTGGTGCAAGATTTCAAGTTCAAAACCCCTGTAGATTTCAATCTAAAAGTTAACTAAATATTTGGGGCTTCAAGCCCTGAAAGAATGGTCATTATAAGTTCAATGCCCTATAGTATTCTAATATGGGCCACCAAGTTTTTATGTACCAAGTTTGGTAAAGAATAAAATAATATTTATATAGCTTATATAACAAACAAAAGGACCCCCGGCAGATCAATGAAGCTGCCATTTATTGTTTCCAGAATATAGATACCAGGTACTCGACACAACTGCTAATACAATAGCCCTGTGGCAGATAAAAATAAATAATAATAGTTGCAAGCCTGCCTTGGAAATATTTTGAATTAACTAAAAAATGGTAATGAAGCGAAGTTTACATCCCATGGATGATGAAACTGACAAATCTTCCTTGATGATAAAGAAACAGAAACCACTTGATATAAATTGCTCATTGCAACAGATGGCTAGGCCTTAAAAGTCTTATATTATTTTATTTAACACAAACTGTCAAAACCAACATCATAAATGGGGGCATATTATGTAAAATATTTTTTTTACACAAATGTCAAAATCTAACTCTTATATACTGCTGCATGTTACATTTATGAAAGAAAAAAAAGTTAGGGTTAAAGCAGGCTTTTCAGCACCTGGGCAACCAAGCATATACTGTTCAATAAAAATTTTAAGACATAAGATGTTTAATAAGTATTAAGTTTTATTGTTCACTGATTTCGACCGATCAAAGGCTCAGCTTTTTTTACACTCATTAAACAATTGACCAAAAGCATGAAATTCTCAATAGCAAATTCGGAGCATCAACCCATGCCCAAGTTACTCATTAAAAGCTTTAATAAATGAGGGGACATGGATTTTTATTACCTTTTCATCCACTTGAAACATAGATTCTGCTCTAGCTTGCATACGATTGATCTCATTATCAAGTTCATCTATATTTGAAGGAGCATTTTTAAAGTCTTCCCATATACCACGCTGAAAAAAAATTAATTAAGCTACTTGAGGGAATTCTAAAGGGAATTTAATCATAAAACCTCTCTTATTGAGGTATTCATAAATAATGAAAGCAACTTTAAAAACCATGGAAATTTTCAAAGCTTCATTACAAGATGTGAGTGTTAAACAAAAGAGAGGACCAAGCAAGAACATTTGGCATACCTCTGTCACAGAGTTTTGGAAACAAGAAAATAAAGCCAAAATATAATCCATATTTCCAGTGTTACAAAATGAAAGTTACCTTTGTTTAGAGATAACGAAAGAGTTAATTCTGTTGCTGTGACAAATTATGAATACAGTATTGAAGACAAGAAATCAACTGTCTGATTTCAAGGAAAAGTAAATCATAAAAGTAAATCTATGTAGTGATCTTTATTGGGAAAGTCAGCTCTGTGGGCAACCACCCCATTTCAGGTTAAGAAAATGTTGCTAGGCAGACAAGATATACAGCCTGAATAAAATATGAATCAAAACTTAAGTGATAGCATCCAGATATTATTTTCACACTGAACTCACTTTAAAGTGGGTCAGAAAACTCAAAACTAAAAAAGGAGAAAATATCCTCATTAATTAAGATAATTCTTAACAACTGAAGTTAAAACATGAATACTTATATGTCTAAAGAGAACACTTACAGCGGTGAGAACCTCTTCTAGATTTTGTTTATCTTGGTAACCAATGTCAGCTTTTTTCTTGGCTTCCATTAACTTTTCCCGAGCTTGCTGCTTAAGTTCTTGTACATTTTCTTGAAGTTCTTTCACTTCTTTCTGTTCTTGTCAGAAAAAATTGCAAAATCATTGTATTTTCATTGCAAATATTATCAAAAATGGTGAAGTACTTAATAATTCCTGTGTTAGATCTCAGTTTTCTATAAAATATTTAAAATCATTAGAATTACTAATACTAATACAGATCAAATAAATTAAAATCTCCTGAAAATTTAATTTTTCAAAATTTTAATCATTACAATTTTATTTACTCCTACCTCAAGACCTTCAAATTTCTGTTTTGCATTCCGCAGCTGTGTTTCTATAATGGAGAAATCCAGACCTTGTTCAGCCAGTTTTATACTTCGTCGAACTCTTTCTTTAGCCATAATGATGCAGTCCTTTTACAAGAAAATTATCCAATTAGTGAAAACTACACAACTAATCCTTTTAATTAAAAAAAAATTAATTGACTAGAAGAAAATAGAAATCCACAGCTTGCAATTTAGTCAGTATTATTCATAGAATATCATAAGAGCTTGTATTGATCTAATTAAGAAAAAGTAACTCACAGCCAAGATTTTTTTCATTATTTCTAAGCATTTGAATTTTTCTCTTATTATGGTCTTCAGCTGATAGTCAAGTTTCTGTTTCTCTGCTTCTATGTTGATTTCTTCTTTCACAACTTGCTGTATCCTGTAAATAATGTTTCATGAAAGGTCAATCAAACTAAATAAAAACAGTTTGAGAGTTTGTGAGTTACCCCTCACAAGTAGTACCATAAATCTCATTGTCTCGTATTGGTATAAGGCTCAAGTCCTTAAAAAATTTTTTTTCAAAAAGGCAGGATATATTTTCAAGTTAAGAGTGACAGCTCGGCTTATAATGCTAAATGAACTTGCGAAATATTTAACACTCAAAAACAAATACATATAGTGCTTAATGTCTTCATTCATTCTAAGATGTTTTTTAAAAGAAACCAGAAAAATAACACAGATATATAATAATTAATGAAAATGACAATTAAAAGTAAAACTATATTTAGCATCATCAAGGGAAAACGATATCTTAAAAATAATGAATAATTGAATTTTAAACATACACAAATATTTTCTTCTTGTTTTAAAGTTAATACCTTTGTTTCTTTGTTATAATTTGGTTTTCAACATTTTTCCTCTCGTCGCGTTGTTTCTGATGATTTCTCTTTGTAAAAGATATGGAAAAATTATTTTACTATTTTATCTAGTGTCATTCATTTGAATAATTTTAAAATTGTTATATAATTATATGGTAAAAGTTTTTTTAAATCATATGGTAAACTTTAATAGTCTATTATTGGGAAAGAATATTAACTGCTGTCATACAAATTTAAGGTAACAGTGACAACTGAGAAAAAAATGATATCAATAATTCACCTTCTGCTCTCTAAGTGAATTTATCTTTATCTCCAGCTCTTCTGACTTCTTTTGTAAGACCCTGTATTCATCTTCTTTGTTATTTTGCCTTGTAGTAGATTCCTAACAATATAAAAAGTTAAGTGTATCTTAACTCATGAAAATCCTTGATTATTAATTTTAAGATTCAACTTTTTCAGTTTAATGTTTATTTCTAATGTTTCTAAAGGATCATAATAAAGAATAGCTGTAAAATAATTAAATTGAATAGACATTTTAAATGGTGTTATTTTTTGATTATTTTTCATCAAGAAAATCACAATATGAAATAAAAACAAACCTTAATCACTCTGTGTAATTCTTTTTCACTATCTGCATCAATGGACACAGCCAGTGCTCTGGGTGGTCTGTTCAAATAATTAATATTACAATTATCCCTTAAATACGTGTATTCTTTTTATATCCTATAAGTTATAAATATTATCGCACAGGGAAAACCTATATAACTTAAACTTGCTTACTGGTACACAAAAGATCTGATGAGCTTTGAGGATATCAGAAATAATTTTAGGTGGCTTTTTTGTCAACAGGATGGGTTTAAGAGTGCAGGTATTAATGACAAACAAAATATTACCTTCTATTAAATAAAATATTAAATCTGCAGAAATTAATTTTTAAAATCCATATGCACGATGCTGATAATAGCTTTATTACAAGACTTTTATCAGGTATTGATGATTGGGAGAATGGCCTCATCATTTAAACAAGTGCTACACAATGAGACCTGAATAAACAGAAGTTCTAATATTTTGTAAAATCTAGTACAAAACAGATGAGATTTTCTCACTAAGCTGATGCATAATCAGTTGGTAATATATATATAGAAGTGATGTTTGAAATGAAAACCTAGATGAGAGACTAGCTAACTTGAAGATGTGTTCCTTGTCAAACCAGACATATATAATATATATGAGCAAAAATAATTTGATTCCAATGTGAAAATGAGATGATTAAGTAGCTTACTTTAACATTGTGTTCCTTGTGGATACATGCTTGCTGTATTTAGATCTTTTGACGGAATACTAGGAAGAAAAAAATGAACCATCTATCAATATCTTATGAAATCATCAAATTGCCACTTTAAAATATTTCTAAAATAGTCATAAATAACTGTACTAAATAAATAGTAATTTCATGAGGAAATCATCAAAAACATATAATTTTAACTTGGAAAATGTTGAAAGTAGAAGATACCTGCACATTTGGACCATAGAATCTATTTAATTCTGGACACTCTGCTATAATACGCTCAGTATTTCTCTTAATGGCATCAGAACCAATGGGAATTGAATGGACTTGATACATCAGACAAAGATAACTCATCACAGGATCAGGGCAAGTAAACAAGCTTTGCATGTATCTCTCAAATCCATATTTTCTGTGGGGGGTAAAAAAAAAGAAGAAAGAAATGTATTTGAGATTAAATTTTTATGTTATTTTGTATATATTTTTTTAAGTAGAGTAACATGAAAAACGTACAAAACATTTTTCGGAGAGGAAATTATTTTTCAAATAGGGGATCAACAAATTTTAATGCAAAGCTTATGTTTTGGAACTCAGAATATTATTTTATTTATATAACATTGGTATACGTCTTTCGATACACTTTCAATATGCGCAGAACCATGCGTGAACATGACAACAAGAAACGAGGTTCTTTACAAACAAAAGGGAGAGGTTGAGGTACCTGTCTATTATAGCAAACCCCCTTCTCACCAAATAGGTTTTAATGCATTCTTACTTTTTTTTTAAACCCAGAATCTGTATTTTAATAAACTGATCAGGCACGAGAGAAAATAAAACTTGTTAATCCAGAGCAGAAAAATATTCGCGATAAATCCAAAAGAGTGGCACCCCTGAAAACTGATTTATTGAGAGAAAAAAAGTAATGGCTTCCTATTGTCTAGCAGGTAGACAACGTCTTAACTGACAGCAGGAAGTATCCATAGCCGTTATGTATGCAATGTGATTGCTGTAGCAAAAGTTAGAAAAAATTTAATTCCTTTGCATGTATAAAACTTAATGAAGCCAAACCAATGGTCTTGGCACAGAATGACAGGTAGTGGGTAAGTGGTGGAGGAGAAGGAACATTTGTTTGGTTTAAGTCTGGCAGTAAAAAAAATCCTAAATGAAATTAACATTTCTCTCTTACTTATAATGGCTTATATCATATTTTGGTTGAAAAGTGTTGATATGCTGTGCTGGGGCCCTCACAGCATTGATATTTAGTTTAAGCTTTGTTTTTACTTCCTTCATGAACAGATCTAAATCATCTGGGTCCTCACAGACAAAAGATCTCAGGTCATTGAATGAAATGTGACTTTCTACCAGTCTGGCATCCTCTGGTCTCATCACATTCAGCTAAGGAAACAGTAAGATTGTTTAATCAATTTCATTTTCTCTAATTGTGAGCTAGCAGCTGCTCATAGTGTAGCAAGTTAAGAATTTCACAACCTATTTGAAGACTTCATTATACAGTTTAATGCAATTCAAATATTTGAATTTAATTTATGATAAGTTTTACATTACATTTCAAATAATATACGATCAAATATTTAGTTTTTCAATATCTGTCTTCTCTTTAAAAAAAAATATTGCAGAAAGTCAAAGACTAATTAATGTAAATAAAATTATCATAATCCAGTGCTATTTATAGTATAAATTAAGTTAAAGAAAGGCATTAAATACTCACACTTATTATCATCGGTTCATTGATTGTGTGTTTAAAGAGTGACTTGTTGGCTCTAAGCCACAGAACTGCTTCATGAGTATTAGCATGTAAGGAACGGAGAGTGCTGAGCCGTCTGTTATTTACATCTTGAATTTTTAAAAGCTGATTACTATTTTCTAATGAGAGAAAAAATTAAAGCACCAAATTATATTCATTGGTATACATAATTTAAAGAATAATATCTACCTATATTTTTTAAATCAGGTGAAATTTTTTAAAGATAACTTCCAATAACTAAAACATTTAAATGAACCAAAATAATCCAATGTTTCTTTTAATTATTATGAAATAAAATCAAGATTAATAAAAAAAAATAATTTAAACCTTTATGTTAAATAATTTAATTCCATACCTCTAATCTCAGCTTTTATTGCATGAATCTCAGCCTGTAAAGCTTGACCTTGTGTCTGCACTTTAGTCATATCAACGCTTACATTTCTTAGTTCCTCATTTACCTTGTCTATATTTTTCTGATGATAATTTTTAAGTTGAAAACAATGTTGATATTTAGTATCTATCAAACATGATGCATAATGGATATTTGAAAATACAGATTACAATGACTTAAAATCCAGATTTTCTTTTGTGAAATTCATTAAATTGACATTATTCCTATGAAATGTTAAAAAGGGGTGGTAAAAATCTTTAGAATTCAGAGACAAGTTTTAAAAATATACTGAGAAAAACATTTTCAAAAATTAATAATTGTGACAAGGATTGAAAAGTTAATTAGGGATAGTTTTGATTCCAGCCAACACTTAAAAAGCTCAGACTCAGACTTTTTTGTATCAAAGAGTAATATGTTTTATCTTCAGGGTTTAGGCTTGCTGTGCAAAAAAGTAAGCAGTAATAAGATAGGAACATTTAATTATCAACTTAAATTTAACACACAAAAATAGAATCATTACAGCAATTTTTAGAGCATCTGTGCCATCCATTTGTGCCAATCCCAATTCAAGGGCTTTAAGTTGCTCTTGAAGATCAATAAGTCTGCAAAATAAGAAATTCACATGTAAACTATAAATAAACAATTTGGTAAGTCAATATGATAATTAATAACATTTCAGTTAAACCACATTCTTTCAACTTTAAAAAAAAATGTCATTAGTAAGAAGTGTTTCATTACTTTTTCTTTCTTGCTTCTTCAAATTTTAACTTTAAATCATAGTCATTTTGTGCCTCTCCTATCTGAAATAAATATATACATCAGTGAGTGGTACAAAATTATTACTAACATTACAAGTTTACTTTAATAAACTAATTAAGAAATTCTCTAGAAGCACATTTTAAAATCATATTAAAAAGTTATATTATTTTTAAGATATATAAAAGAAATAGTAAACTAAATTGAATTTTTTTTTAAAAAGAGGGGAAAAAAATAATAAAAGAGAGAGAGAAATTTACCTTCTCTGTTTTATTAATCATAGCCTGACTTTGTTCTGTTAAATCTTTTGCCTTTGACCGGATCTTTTGAGACTTAAGAAATGAAATCACAATGTTATTTTATAAAATTATTGAATGCCCGGGGTTTCATTTTTTGCTGAACTTAACTCATATTTGTAACAACTTATGTTTACAAATTTCTTTGTTAATTTATTTTTGAAAAAAGCAACATCTATCTGTTACAGACGCTCCTTCTATACAGAAGATTATTGCGTCCTATGCTTATCTATGGTTTGTGTTTAGCCCTGCATTTTTATTAGAGATTTAAATATTGATAAAGTGTTGGTTTTCCTGGTTTCTTCAGGCAACCCATTCCACGCCCGAATTCCGGACGGGAAGAACGAAAATTTGTATGTGTTTGTTCTTGCATACGGAATAAGAAAGTTGTTTTTATCCTTATGTCTATCTGAGGGTTGTATTAAGTTATCTTTGTATTGTATTTCCAAATTAGAATTAATTGCTTTATGTATGATTACTACTTTACTCCTGGTTCTTCTATCCTCTAGTGTTTCAAGGTTTAATGATTTAACTAATGCTGTTATTCTTGTCAGTTTTGAATATTCTCCAGTAATGAATCTGGCAGCTCTTTTTTGAATTTGTTCTAGTTTATCAATGTTTTCTTTGATGGATGGGTCCCATACAGAAGATGCATATTCTAATACAGGTCTCACCAAAGTGAGGTAGCATTTTAGTTTTATATCTCTATTACATTTATAAAAGTTTCTTTTTATAAAGCCTAATGTTTTGTTTGATTTTTTAATAACTTCATTGACATGGGGATTCCATGATAGTTTCTCATTTATTATGACTCCTAAGTATTTTGCATCTTTAGTTTGGGTCAGTTCTTTTCCATGAATGAAATACAGTCGAAACCGCTTAAGTCGACGGCGTTGGGGTATGAAAAATGGCATCGACATAACCGATGATCGAGTTAAAACGAAAACCAATATGGCGGCAAAATATTAACATGTGCTTGAAATTTCTTTATGTACATGATTAATTAGTTAGCGTTAATTAGTGATGGGATGATTTATCGGAATCGTATCGGAACCCTAATATTTCTTCACTCTTTCCTAAGTCTAAGGTTGTAATGACCGTTCGTTTTTAAGGACTGTTTAAAATTTAAATATAACCATGGTTCCCACTCAGGAAAACGGGAAAAAGTCGGGAATTCTTAAAAATAAATTCTCGGCCTTGAAAGTCGGGAAAAGTTATGACTAATCGGGAATTTATATATATATATATACATATATATACACATGTATATATATTTATGCCGAAGTAAAGGACTTTGATTACGTCTCTGTCATGTTTCGATTCCATTTATTTAATGAAAAATAAGTTACCACTTTATAATTGTCTGCGCATGCGCTAAAAGGTCAAAGTTTACGCTTCGCCGTGTCACAGGCGCATCAGCGAATTTAAAATACAAATAAACAAATCAATATGGTTATTTTAAGTTTAATGCTTTTGATGTATATATATTTATGCCGAAGTAAAGGACTTTGATTACGTCTCTGTCA
This sequence comes from Ampullaceana balthica, assembly GCA_944989445.1. Lineage (NCBI taxonomy): Eukaryota > Metazoa > Mollusca > Gastropoda > Lymnaeidae > Ampullaceana > Ampullaceana balthica. Next base: position 143,788 of record CALYLW010000223.1, read on the forward strand.
TGTTTCGATTCCATTTATTTAATGAAAAATAAGTTACCAGTTTATAATTGTCTGCGCATGCGCTAAAAGGTCAAAGTTTACGCTTCGCCGTGTCACAGTCGCGTTTGCCGTCGTATCAGCGAATTTAAAATACAAATAAACAAATCAATATGGTTATTTTAAGTTTAATGCTTTTGACGTGCAGGATATCCGTTACTTAACTATCAGAACGTTCTCGAATTTCCTCAGTCAATCAAACTTGTAATATAAATAAAACTATTGTGGCCTTGACCGTTGATCACAGCACGCTGTGGGCTGTGTGTACTGTGTTAATCACGCGCGTGTTAGTGTCACAGTCACTTATCTTACTGGTAACAAAGCAACAACAACAAACTTTTAAAAGAATAATAATTTTTTAATTTTATTTAATTATATAAAAACCACCGTCGATTCTCGATACAAACCTTTATTTTCAACTGACAAAAATCGAGCTAACCAAGTTAAGTTGCAAATTTGGCCCTCTTTTGTGCTCGAGGTACTAGGTTTCGGCGACTTAGAAAAATCCAATTAGCCGATGAAAAAATGCTAAGACAAAGAGAGAATTTGGCGGTTCCAATAAAAAACGTCGACATAATAGGGTGGTCGAGCTAACCGAGCTCGAGGTAAGTGGGTTCGACTGTATTTTGAATTTATTTGTTTCTTTTTCTTTGTTACTCTTAACAGTTGGCACTTTTCTGGGTGGAAAGACATGCTCCAGTTAGTTTCCCATTTTATCAATTCATCTAAGTCTTTTTGTAAAATTTTGCTTAAAGTTAAATATAATTTTTTTAAATTCAGAAATGACATAAAGGGCATACAAAATGGAGCAGTATTAAATTATCCATACAATTATAAAGAAAAGATTAATTATTTTCTATGACGTTTGTATAGGGTAACTGAAATTTACATTCTAGTAATATATGCTTAACTTTTGTAGGTCCTTAATTGCTTTTGCGATTACCACATTTTAACAGTACCATTTTAAAAAGGTAAGCATTAGGAGAGCCTAAGTAAAGCTAAATGTTTTTTCCATTGCCTTTGAGAAATCTAGAAATTACACAGATAAAGTTAAAGAACAAATTCTTACCATTTCTCTGGTTTCTTTTTCCAGCTTATCTTTTTCCACTTTGAGGATATCATATTTCTTCTCTAGTGGTAGCAAGTGTTTTTTTTCTTGCTTTAATGCTTCTGTTTTTTTATCTCTTTCTGATTTTCCTCTTTCAAACTGATCCTTTAAGACTTGGTATTCCTGTTAATTTTAAAAAATGCTTTGTAAATTTACTTAAAATAGTAAGTGTGAGTCATATCAAAATGAATCAATTATAAATGTCATTTAAATGGCTTTAATTCAGTAGAACCCACTTATCTCGAGCCCGGTTAAGTCGTCAGCTCTATTAAGTCGACGTTTTTTATTGGAACAACCAAATTCTCTCTTTGTCTTTGCATTTTCTCATCGGTTAATTCGATTATTTTAAGTCGCCGAACCCTAATACCTCGAGCACAAAAGAGGGCCAAATTTGCCACTTAGCGTTGGTTATCTCGATCCCCATGACCAATGGCCAGCTTTTGAAAATGTTAGATGTGATTTTTTATAACCAAGGGAAGGCATAGAATATCTGCCTCGCCAGGTCTGCTGGTGACATCACAGCCCGCATGCGTTTAGCTCTCAGAGCTGTGTTGCTTCTGGTACTACATGTATACCAATCGCCAGCTTTTGAAAATGTTAGTTATCGATGCCACTCACCATCTCGCTACCGTGTTTTCGCGCTCATCTTATAAAATGTTTTACGATTGGTTACGTTTATGCTAGCTAACCAATAAAATTGATTGTTCAATAACAGTTCACGCGGCTTTAACGTTATTCACATTTTAACATACCCGCACTGTGTGTTAGTTCTCGTACTATGCTTCGTCAACTAAGAGAGTTTAAAAAAAAGAAAAAGTTCACTAGCCGTACTCATTTTTTAAAGCAAATATCAGTTTTGATATTAATGTGGTAATCTTACGTCAAATGGCTTTAACTTGCAGGAAAACTGTCACTAAAAGACCGAACTCAAATTTGAGGACCAATTAATCGCCCGGTATCTTTAATATGTCTTTCTAATGACTCTCGTAATATAAATAGTAACAATAGCAGGCGCGGCCTTGACTTTGACCTTGTTCATATCATACGCGCACTGTGTGTTAGCTCTCGTACAGTGCCTCAACAAATAAGCAAAGTAAAAAAAAATTTTAATCTTTCCTCAGCCGCAAGCGAACTAAACTAATAGTGATGACGTGTATATTATTTGTAGGGCGGAATAGTAAGAAAACGCTTTGATATCACGGTGGCTCGCGTATTGGTTCTGGTATTCTGCCGTAACACAACAAAATTTTAACTCCGCGTTATAAGTTTATACTGAAGTTACGGCTAACCGGTTAACCGTTAACAACCTTATCATGTACATAAAGAAATTTCAAGCAAATGTTAATATTTTGCCGCCATATTGGTTTTCTTTTAACTCGATGATCTGTTATCTCGGCGCCATTTTGCATACCCCAAGGCCGTCGACTTAACCGGGTTCCACTGTAGTATAAAATAAGATCAAACTAGTTAAAAATTAGGGAACTAACAAGTAAAATGACAACATGGACAGTAAACTAGAATATATTATTATATGCTCCCATTTTCTAAAAATGTTTAAAGGTACTGCTTATAAAGGCATTATTGATCACTAAAAGTAAAATAATGATTCTGTTTGAGACAATCTTTATCATTAATTATTAAAAATAACCTGCAGCATTATTTGGTGGCTTAACAACCTCTTGAAATGAGTGTGAAAACCTCATCCACTGAAATTACTTGATACCATATGAGTTCAAGTAAAACTATAACCCTAAATAAGAATACCAATTGGTGAAACACTCTCCTTCGAAGTTCTCTACTGCACACAAAATAAATTATGCACCTGTGTTATTTTAAACTTTTAAAATTATTAAGCAGATATCTGCATTTTTATCTGGATTATTTATAGTGCCATTGTCAGGGTATGAGAATCACTGCGAATGATTGTTGTGAGATTGTTGTGAGATTGTGGTGAGCCAGTGTGTGAGTCGGCTCAAGGCGTGCGTGACAAGAGTTCACTTGTGAATAATGATGTAATTGTATTCACCCGGTATGCAAGTTAGAGAGCCGTGTTGTGGATAAATAGTGGGTGTGTGACAGAGAGGAGAGAGACGTATGAAGACTGGCGAGTGCGGAGGTCCATAGCCCTTCTTAGGGCTGGACATTTAGTATAGAAGCGATGGAGTGATCGAGTGTAGTTCGACTAGCTGGTAACACATCGAGGTGTGCTCGAGGTTACAGCAAAGTGTACGCACTTAGGAGTAAGGTCCTTGTGAAAGATTACGTTTGTGTACCTGAAGCTATTGATGTACATATGTTGCTGACTAATAAAGATTATATGATCCATTGACAAGAGTCGAGACTTGTCTCCTTTTATCCAGAACCCAGAACGCAACATTGGGGTCACGTCCGAGGAATTTCTGGAGGCTCTTGTGGATGGTACGTCAAGTCACAGCATCTAAGTGAGACAGCGTCGACGGGCTTTTCAACGTCGGATAGTTGGTGTCCAGAGTCCCGAGGAGTGTGCCGGTGAACGGCTGTCCCGACAACAAGGCATCCGCCTCAGCGTTTGTGTACAGAGTTCGGAACGACTATCCGACAACAAGGCATCTGCCTCATCGTCGTGTCCAGAGACTGGGGTGTGTCAGTGAACGATTATCCGACAACAAGGCATCCGCCTCATCGTTGTGTCCAGAGACCGGAGCGTGTCGGTGAACGACCGTCAACAATGCACCCACTCGAACAGATTTCAGTATACAGTGTGTTGGACTATCCGTGAGAATATTGCTGGAAAGTATCATTGTGCTACAAGGATAACTGTTTTACGTTAGAATTCTATGGACACGTAATTGTGTTGTGTTTGTAATTCTGTAAATCCAGGCAAGTAATCATTTAAAATTTGATAAATTATTTTTTTCCCTTTTTTCCCCCTTCTATATATGACACTATAACTATTGTAAGTTATTGTAAAAGTAGAATGGAAACTAGAAGCCACAGTAAGAGTATAAACATGGACGAGAAATTAGAGTCGTTTAAAAAAGAAGGGGAAAAACTTGCACTCAGAGGGGAGAAACTAGAAGAATATGTGAGAGATCAATGGAAAGAATTTCAAACACGGGAAAGGTTAAGGGAACAGAGAGATTATGACGAGAGACAGAGACAGAAAGACGAACAAAAGGTAAAGGAACAGAGAGAGTATGACGAGAAACAGAGACAGAAAGAAAGGGAGCACGAATTGAAATTGGCAGAAATTAAAAGGAAAGACGTAACTGAACTGGACATGACAGGCCACTCGAGAGAAAACAAAGACCTTCGACAAATATTTAAAAATTTGCAAAAATTCGACGGGTCCCAAGAACTCGACGAATATGTGGCGACATTCGAACATGTAGTGACTCAGGCGAAAGTGCCAAAAAGTCAATGGCTGATAGAGCTACAAGTAAGGCTAACGGTTGAGTTACAATCATTCTTAATGACGGAAGACGTTAGGACAAAACTGCATGATTATGACACTGTCAAGCGACTCCTTTTGCAACATGCAGGATTTAATGGGGAGAAGTACAGGGAAGCGTGGAATAGACTAGCACCGGAGAGTAATAATTTTAGATTATTTCACTCAAAATTGGTTAGAAGTTTAGACAATTGGGTGGCCAGTACAAAAACAGAGAGAACATTTGAGGGGTTGAGGGATTTATTATGTAGAAACAAGTTATTATTGAACATGAATGAAGAGGCTGTTAAATGCATCCTAATGAATAATGCCCCCAAATGTGAGGACGTACTGACACAAATTGACCATATAAAGTCGGCAGGACAAGGAAGCGTTTCTTTTGTCCACAGTGAGCCGACTCACACACTGGCTCACAACAATCTCACAACAATCTCACAACAATCATTCGCAGTGATTCTCATACCCTGACACTCGAGAGAAAACAAAGACCTTCGACAAATATTAAAAAATTTGCAAAAATTCGACGGGTCCCAAGAACTCGACGAATATGTGGCGACATTCGAACATGTAGTGACTCAGGCGAAAGTGCCAAAAAGTCAATGGCTGATAGAGCTACAAGTAAGGCTAACGGTTGAGTTACAATCATTCTTAATGACGGAAGACGTTAGGACAAAACTGCATGATTATGACACTGTCAAGCGACTCCTTTTGCAACATGCAGGATTTAATGGGGAGAAGTACAGGGAAGCGTGGAATAGACTAGCACCGGAGAGTAATAATTTTAGATTATTTCACTCAAAATTGGTTAGAAGTTTAGACAATTGGGTGGCCAGTACAAAAACAGAGAGAACATTTGAGGGGTTGAGGGATTTATTATGTAGAAGCCACAGTAAGAGTATAAACATGGACGAGAAATTAGAGTCGTTTAAAAAAGAAGGGGAAAAACTTGCACTCAGAGGGGAGAAACTAGAAGAATATGTGAGAGATCAATGGAAAGAATTTCAAACACGAACAAAAGGTAAAGGAACAGAGAGAGTAGACGAGGACACACCATTCCATCACGGTAACGTAGTTACCAGGGCCCAGAATAAACGAAATAAAAGGGGAGGACCACAAATGAAAACGGTGATTAGTACAATCCCAAAAATATTTGAACACATCAATTTAGCTGAGGAGCAGGCAAAGGATAGTGGACTAAATAAACTATGGCAAAAAGCTAAAAGTCAGAGGGTGGAAAAGCACCAAACAAGGAATAATAACGTTTGAAATAAACAATAATATACTGTACAGGATATTTATTTCTAAAATAGATAACAGTGTTGAAAAAAAATTGGTGATTCCGAAACCATACCGACGATTAGTCTTAGAAACGGCTCATACAACAGCATTAGCCGGACACATGTCAGTCAGAAGAACCAAATACAGAATTTTTTCTCAGTATTTCTGGCCACGTATGAGCATAGATATCAAAGAATTCATTAAGTCTTGCCCTATTTGCCAAAAAGCACGTCCACCGGGGAGCATAAAACCCATTGAGTTAGGTCAAATGGAAGTGATCGGAACACCATTTCAGAAGGTTGCTATTGATATCGTAGGGCCATTACAATTAAGTGACAATAGGAATAGATATATCCTTACGTTGGTAGATATGGCTACTCGTTGGCCTGAGGCTATTGCGCTAAAAAATATAACAACACAAGACGTTTATGAGGCCCTATTAACAATATTCTCTAGAATGGGATTCCCTGAAGAGATCCTGTCAGATAACGGGCCCCAGTTCTCCTCCGATATGTACAAACAGGTGTGTGAATTGTTTAACATAAAATCCAGTCACTCTTCTATTTACCACCCACAGTCTAACGGGATGGTGGAAAGATTAAATGGCACCCTAAAAAGCATGTTAAGAAAAGTGGCAGATGAGGAACCCAACAATTGGGATAGATTTTTGCCGGCAATTTTGTTTGCATATCGGGAAGTTCCGAACGAGACAACGGCAATGTCTCCTTATGAACTCCTCTTCGGGCGAAAAGTGAGAGGACCAATGTCAATTTTAAGGAAAATACTGACAAATGAAAATACGACAGAGGAAGATAAAACAACATATGAATATATAATAGACCTCAAAAACAGAATAAAATCAGGGTTATATAAAACAGAGGCAATCACGAAAGGAAAGGCAAATAAATATAAACAATATTATGACCAAAGGGCTAGAGAGAAAGATATACAAATTGGTGACAAAGTGCTCGTGTTGAAACCTAAAAAAGGAAATAAACTCGCTCTGTATTCAGAAGGTCCATTCACCGTCACGAGAAAATTATCGAAATTTAATGTAGAGATTGCGAAGGGACATAAGCGTATAGTTTATCACCTCAACAGATTAACAAAATTTGTCGAAAATAACATGGATAACACAGATGCGAACTTATCGGCAGCAGAGAAAAATAAAAAGCAAAAATTTTGTTTTTAAGCTAACTGCGGATGGCAAAGTCGTAAATGGTGAAAAAGTTTACTGTGTTCACTGCCATAAAGAATTCTCTTTTAAAGGATCAAATACATCGCTGACTTACCACCTTCAGCACAAACATCCGATCAAGTATCAACACATTGTCATAAAATTTAGTTCAAAATATGCTTACTTTTCAATTTCCGTGAGAAATGTTCAGTTTAATGACGTCATAAATTTCTATTTTTGGCTTTAATCGAAATTATCGATTAATTAATCGATAATTTTTCAAAAGTTAACGGTTAAATTTAAATTAATCGATAACATCACTAAAATAAAGGTAAAAAAGGATTTTTTAAAACTACGTTTTTATAAGTGGACTAAAAAGAAGAAAATGATTTAAAACTTATAAGTTCAAGTACTTTAATTTAATATGACTAAAAACGTGGGGCGGGCGCTTATGAGGTTTAACATATGCAGTTCACTCATTCTCTCACTTATACATCTCTCTTTTGCCTTCTAAATTATAAATCGTTAATTTTTATACCCACGTTTTTTTTATGGTTTATGGTTTAATTTTATGTTGGCAAATTTGAAAAATTGGGGACAGACACGAAAGCAAGTTAATAAAAACGGTAAAATTATGTATATTCCCGTTATTTGGCACGGACAGACTTGGAGGAGGCCTATGGGGTAGGTAGGGACTGGGTGGCGCCATGATCTACCGCACTGGGTGACAACAACTCTAGTGACGCCACTGGTTTAATATATATTTGTTGCGGGTTAAGGTGTTTATGTCGACTTTCTTTTATTTCCCTCATGCAACCTGCATTTGTGAGGTTGTGAAAAGTAGATTCTTATATTAAAATATATTTGAAAGATACGGGGCCGTCCATAAATGACGTCACGCATCTAGGTAGCTATGGGGGGTCACACAAAATGTCACATCAAAACGCACAATTTTAAATAGAAGTTCCACTTAAATATTTTATTGCTTCACGCGTGTTACGATATGGGGGGTCACACAAAATGCCACATCCTTACACTAAATACATACATAAATCAAAATAAAGAGTAACGTGCTCATTTTCAAATAGGAACTACGGCTCTTATGGGGGTGGGGGCGGCGGCAAAGGTTTGTTACGTCATATTTGAGGGGGGGCCTAACTTTTTGTGATTACATGTGTCGTATGGGGAGGGTAGAAACATCGGTCAAAATCGCATAACGTTATTTATGGACGGCCCCTAAGTGATCATTTATTTTTATTTATTTTTTGGTCCCTCGTGATCGACGCGGGCCATTCTCATCATAATAGATATATGCTGTGGCACCATGGCAGGTTATTGATATAGCAAATAAACAAAAACATAATGAGAGACTGAGAGAGAATAAATAAGGATGTGTCAATAGAGAACTCGAGGATGAGTGTGTCATGCCCATCGGCTAATCCTAATATAATAATAATGTTAATAATGCTGTATGGTTTTTAAATTTATTGATAGATTGCTTCACTTTGACACAACTTGACACCTGCTCCAGTATCTTTGGGCAGAGCCTGTATCTTCACTCTACAGACCAACAGTTGGTTTGTAGGTAGGTTTTTTTTTACAATATATTTTGTTTGGTTGCTGTGTTTCCTTTCATGATATTGACACCTGAAAAATGAGATGAATAGTAAATGTCTACATTTTTTAGAATAAGGGCCTTGAGTTTAAATTTTTTGTTGAAAAATGTTAACAATTTGTCTGGGGCCGTTATGTTGGGGCCGTTTTGTCCGGGGCCGTTTTGTCCGGGGCCGTTTTGACGTGTCACCGGGCCTTGATTACTTTCTCACGGTGGTTATAAAGCATGAAGTGCTCTCAGTGTGGGTTAATGAGACTTTTGCCAAATGTTAATTTGTTGTTGTTGTTGTTTTCTTCAACCCTTAATTCGTGTCTTTAAAGACAGAACTCGTTCTATTTTCCATATAATGTCATATTCGAGTTTTACCGTACATTGCTGAGAAAATGTAAAGAGAGGGTGGGTCTCCCCTCTCTTCAACTCCTTTGACACAGCATCTGTGATCTTCTTTATAATGTATGACGTTTTACAGCAACGGGAGAGAAGCTGAATTACAATTTTTCTAAAAGAAAAATAGATAAATGTCACCAATTATAATAATTAAAGTCAAACCACAGTCCAGCAATTTCTAAAGACTCGATCGGCGGATAATACAAACGAAAATCGGGCCATCCCTGTATTTAAAAAAAATCATTTCACAGATCCTGGCTATATAATGTATTTCCAGGTTTTTAAAGTATGCTTTTATTTCATATGAAAAGTAAAATCTTGGATAATTTGACTTATGAATTAATATATCCAATCGTGTCACATACGTTGCTTCAGAGTGATCTCATGAAATAAGAAAACTATTAAATTATTCCATATTTAAACAGTTGTATGGCTAGTTCACATAATTTGCCTCTGTGGGATTTCATTATATAGCATGAGATTCAGATTTAAAGACTAAACCAGAAAGTAAACGACACGTAAAACTAAAATGTATTTGAACTTTCTAATAACAATAAATTTGAAGAAAAAAACTGTTCTTAAAAAATTAAAATTATTATATTTTTTAAAATAAAAAGTTAAAACATTCATTGTGCTCTTCACAAGTACCTAAAGATCAAGCCAGCCATTTCCAAATTGAATGTAACATACAATTTTTATTAAATTTATTAAATACTTTTTTTTAAAGTGTTAACGCTCAAGTTGTCTCCCCTACAATGCTCATCGCTGTATATTAATATCTCGTACAATCATGCAGAGACTTTGGTGTATTCACTGACTGCATACTTGGAATATCATGTCTTAAGAGCCAAGAGCAATATCAGCTGATTCTGGATGCCAGGGGGGCTGTCAATGACCTGAATATATTTTGCGGTAGGTATTCTCATTTTAAAAGCCTAAAGTAAACTGAACTCTATTATCTCCCTTTAAGTTCTGTATTCTTCTCCCCTGCGGCTACACTACATTCCACAGTATAAGGGCTTTGTGATGCTGCCAATGGAAGAAGGTGGCACTCAAATGTTGGGTCGTCGCAAGTGGACATTAAAGCATTGATTCTTAATAAATGAATGAAGAAATAAGCATAAATATTTTATTTAAAGGATTATAAATATATGCTATACAACCCAAAAGATGTTTTAAAAAAACACACAAAAAAACACAAATGTGCTATGAGTTTGTGAGCTTTTATGACATAGACCATATACCCCTATCGTCAGTTTACACTAAAAATTTTGATGAAATTTTTATAAAAATCCCATCGAATCTTGCGTGAACGCGGTATTTTTTTAAGTTTTTTTTTCGAAATCATAATTTTATTTAGATCAATTTTTAAACAATATTTGAATAAATCTAAATCTATCAAATGTAATATTTCAGTAGTCATGTATGTCATCATTAATCTAACATAAATCACTATGTTCAAATTCTCGGTACCTGCGCTAAATGATATTATTTTTTTATGTAGTTTTCGGTGCGAAACATGTCTTTTGATGACGTAAAATTGAATTTTTACGTAACGAAGCGTTGGTTTAAACTAGAACGGTTGTTAAAATATAAAATTATTTCAGGGGCCACCGTTATAGTTATAGAAAGGTGGGACTATCTCAACCAGCAATTTCTTGACGAATCATGTCTAGTACAGAGTAAAATCTATTATCGCAATTCCGGTTTATGTAGTTTTCAAAATTACTTTCAAAATCAGAGCATTTTTTTTTCAACAGATGGAATTGGTTCCGACTATGGTGACGGCATCAGTGGCGCGACCTTGAGTGCAAACAAGTCCTTCTCTTCCTGTCTCTTGGTCCTTGTGGCTATAATATTCATATCTTTGAAATAAAATTGAAAGCTGTTTGTGTAACCTTAAAATAGTATATTAGCTTAAATGGCTATACGTGGAAGTGATATGTATAAATGTTAATGTTATACTATTTAATTAATTTTTTTAAGGCCTACATGACCGCTATGAAAATCCATTTATGAAACTTTTATTAAATTTTTTTTTCATTGGATTAAATTGTCAACAGAATATTACAATATTTTTTTACAAAATTATTTGAAATAAATCTCCTTATTTATCATTATACTCTGTTACAATTTGTATAGTAGCTTTTTTAGACGTAATCCATAATTTTTTTAATGGGGAAGCATACGTTTTTACTACTAGCCATACAGAGGGCATAGATTTGGATCCATTTTAGAACATTAGTTGTTTTTTATTGTTTTTTGCAGTGAAATGGTATTTATAAGTAACGTTTTAAACATGAAAACTATCGGTAAATTCAAGGTAAATGGTTATCGTACACTTGATTTAGTTCAATCCCTGTGAACCATCTTTTTATCGAAGACTAATCTACCTGAGTATTTGTGAAACAAATTTAGGATTTTTTAAATATTATCGAATAACTGCATGAACTTCAATGTTTCTAAGGGGCCGTCCATAAAGTACGTCACGCTTCAGAGGGGGGAGGGGGTGTAAGAAAAGTGTGACAGGGGGGAGGGGGGGTGTCCGGCCTTGTGTGACGTCACGCTGTTTTATATTAAATTTTTGATTATTTTGTTAATAAAAAACAAGTTTTTTTGTGTGTTTTTTTTTGTTCGAAAGTGTGACGTACTTTAGGGGGGGGGTCCGAGATGTGTGACAGTTTTGTGACAGGGGGAGGGGGGAGTAAAAAAATGGTCAAAAATAGCGTGACGTACTTTATGGACGGCCCCTAAGACCCCAATTTCATTCTGCTAGTTAGTTGGGGGACCACATATTTGGTTTGTTTTATCATGCCGGATGATTGAGTACAGTGGACTTATGTGAAGATTTTAGTTGGTCAGTGTGTTAAATGAGGGATAATTTCAAGCCAGGTAACTTAAACATACAGATCCAGAATTTAGAGTGAATCGTAAACACTTTGGATGAGGTTAGGCTTAATGATTTCAATTAGGTAGCAGCAGTGGCGTCACTAGGGGGGGGCGGGGGGGTGGGGCCGCCCCGGGTGACACCCATCAGGGGGTGACACCCGAGCCTAAAATTTTACTGTGTACGATTTTATGTCAGAAAAACAAAAGATGACAATTTTTTTAATCTAGAAAGAAATTAAGAAATACAATGAAATACGTTAAACTCGAAAATTCTTATTAAAAAAAATATCAGTTAACTTGCAATAATAAAAACAGTCCCAACACACGAACAACATTAAAACAAATTAGGGAAAAAAAGAAAAGAAAATAGTCGCAGCAGAGAGATCTTTAAAAAAGGCTGGAATGAAAGAGGCAGTGTCCTCTGTTTTAAAAGATATAAAGCCATTTGGGCTTGGACACACCGACAGCATGAACGAATCCCACCTCACAACTCCCTCCACCACAGTGGGGTGGTGGGAATACGATTTTTATCACCCCCCCCCCAAAGAAAAATAAATCAAAAGATAGGTTTTCTTTGTTGATGTTTTTCTTGAGGAAAATTATGATTTCAATGTCTTTGAGTTAATATTTTTTATAATTTATATATATATTTATTAAAGGCGTGAAAGCATAGATATGCATGTTTATATACAGGTAGTCCTCAGGTTACGACGGTCCCATCCCGACTTACGCTGTTTAGTGCTTACGAACGCGCCCCCCGTAAAGAATAGTATTACGCGTTATTCCGTATTTTAAAAAAAAATCATGAGGTAACGATTTCTTTTCTCTATTTGAAATAACAAAAAATTATTGAAAAATATGTATGATTATTATTTCAACCTACAACTTTCGTTTGCGATTTTTTCAAATGGCGAAGTTTTCAATCAAGTCAATAAAGCTGAGTAAGCTTTCAATTTCCTTTTCAATGCTCATTAGAGAGAGCATATTCAGCCTTTTTCGTCCCATGCAAATTCTAACTCATTATATATTCTTTTCAACTTTGAAAAGGATCGCTCTCAGCTGCAGTTTGATGTCATCATTGAAAGATAGATGCGAAGTGCGATGTGTACATTTGTAAAGGACTGTGTGAAATATAGCTCATTCAAAAGCAGCAAATTTTTTAGCTCTGTGCAAGTTTTTTTGAGTTTCGCTTTGTACTAATTCCTTTTCCTTACCCTGAGCCTGGACAATAACCTTTTTAAGAGTTCTGAAAATTGGACTAATTCTGAAGGTAAGCAGTCTTCGAAATCACTCATGAACCTACATGTGGAAGAAAATCAGAAGCCTCGAGCCTAGTGCTCTTTATGGGTCTTCCCGGAAGACCCCTTAGCCATCTGGCCACCAAAGGGACGTAACAGCTGAGGAAACCCCCCCAAAAGCGGTCGCTTCTGAAGCGGCCACCTGGGCATCCAGGACATACAGTCGAAGATACCTCCCACTAAGTTGCCCTCACAAGGAAGTGGTGGAATTTCCTACTACGACCCGCTACCACTTTGGCGCCAACCCGGCAAAGCACACGGGTCTCCATGGTTAGGACCTTCGCAGACCGGGGGATCATCAAAGATCTACCTAGGGTGCAACCCCCACTGGAAGGTTTCCTCAGAGCTGGCGTCCAATGCGTTCTTCGCGGCACTTTTTTGCTAATCCGTACTGGCGCTCCTGGCCATAAACCGGCACCGCTCGATGGCGTTGCTAGTTAATTGAGGGGGGACGAAACGGTTGCTTCGGATTTACCCGACCCCTTCTTCGAAATAACTTGAATGTTCTTCCATTAACTTGGCTGCTGCCCATCGGTTGGCGAAAGTGCTGAGCTCAGTTAGGTTTGTAAGAAAGCCAAATTTCTCATGGATGTATGTATATGCACCTAACCAATGTTGTAGGGCTTAAGAAAGTTTGTCAATGATTACCAGAAATACCTCAATCTTGAATTTTTTTTCTCCAGGAGAATACTGTTTTGTTGATGTCCCTTTATCAAACTGACGCTTTCTTTTTTGTTTGATAGTATTGAAGATTGTTTACACTGTTTTTACCACGGACTTTTCCTTTCCTTTGTCTTCATAGGAATAAAATTAAGAATGCTATTTTTTAACAAACTCAATGAGAGACTTCCTTTCTAAAAAAAATTTTCCCAAATTTCAAGTACAATAGCGACTTCGAGCGGCAGTGGCGAGCCTCATTCAGACAGGGTCGATAAGTTGGCGAGAGAAGGTTCAGCTCAGCCCCCAGCCCGATCGCCCGATGACCCAGCTGGGGGTCAGATCGTGGCTTAAGGACCATTTCCGAGAGAAATGGCTTCAGGGCTGGGCGCCTGGAAGCACGGCCAGAAAAGTATTCCAGTACATGCCGCGACCGAGTAAAAGCGACTCCTGGTGGAAAATTGGACGTAGCAATCAGACGCTCATAACTAGAATGAGAACTGAACATTGTCCCATACGAAGCTACTTGTACAAGTTTAACACTAGAAGGGAACTGGCCTGTCGGCTGTGTGGCCACCCGGAAGAGACGGTGGCCCACGTACTCGAAGAGTGCCCCGAGCTATGTGGGGATTTGGAAAAGAGAAGTAACGGTACCTGCAGAGGATTACCTCTACGGCGATGCCCGCTTGATGAGGCTCGCTTGCGATAAAATGAACCGGGTCCTAAGAGCCTAACGGCTCGACCCAAACGAGAATGAACATTCACGAGTTGTTCAATTTCCTTTAGAAATCCTTCTTCTTCAAGTCGGCAGTCACGTGGCTGATTTTCATTCGTTGCTTATTCTTCCAGTGCTGCGATATTCTCACGGTATGAGCTATTAACAGACCTTACAGCATAATGCCAGGCTGACCATCTTGTGTCAGACAAGGCTTTGTTAGCATGTATCAATTTCATATGTTTTTGAAGTACCTGTCAACGATGAGTAGATGCAACAAGTCGGGTATAAAGATTTTACAGAAGACAAAAAAATCTGACCGCAGTAGGACAACCTGCTGCTCTTTTCCCAACCAAATTAAAGGAATGAGCTGTGCACGGCACACTATTGAGCTACAATGCACTTCTCACGAAGAATAGCCTGGTTTCCGTTATACTTCCTACTCATTTGCAGCATTGCCGTATGACTGTCCAAGGCATTTTCAGGGATTAGTACAAACATAATGGCCTGCATCTTTATTATACACTATAATTCATAAAAAGTTTGAGGGCCCTTAAATTATTGGGGGCATTAGCCCGTTCAGCACCCCCCCCCTTTTTAATCCGCCATAGGGGGGGTCCACGCATCTGTGACGATGTGGTACGAGGAGTGGGGTGTTTAAGAAATGTGACGTCACATCAAAAACGCGAAACTTTAAATAAAAGTTCCACTTAAATATTTGATTGCTTACCATTTATTTAATTACGTTTTCAATGACTTCACGCGTGTTACGATATTACAGTTACAGTGCAGACTTACCCTAAATACATATTTAAATGACTAAAAAAAATTTGCAACATGCTAATTTTTATAGAGAAAATACGGCTTGGGGGAGGGGTGTCAAAGCTTTGTGATGTCATATCGTAAAAAGGGGTGGGGTCTAAGTTTTTGCGACAAAGTATGACGCTGGGGGCGGGTGGGGTAAAAATCGGCAACCTCGCGTGACGTTATTTATTCAGTCGTGAAGGGGTGACACCCTGAGCTACCGCCACGGGTGACACCAACCCTAGTGACGCCCTTGGGTAGCAGTAACAGTGAGAAAAAATAGGTAAAAAATCGAAAAATTATACTTATTGGCTGTGAAAATTG
The DNA here is from genome assembly GCA_944989445.1 of Ampullaceana balthica. Taxonomy (NCBI): domain Eukaryota; kingdom Metazoa; phylum Mollusca; class Gastropoda; family Lymnaeidae; genus Ampullaceana; species Ampullaceana balthica. The sequence goes on from CALYLW010000223.1 coordinate 159,506, forward strand.
TAATAAAATTTTTAAAACTCTCTTTTTTTAGATGAGTCACAAAATAAATAAACGTTATGTTAACAAAGCTTATTTGGATTTAATTATAAGTCGATTTCATTAACGTCTCATGTATTTCTCCGTTTCATTCCCCCCCCCCTCGTTAATCAGTTAGCTTGTAGTCTACATATCTTCGATAACAATAAATTTAAACGAAAAAGTGTATATTTTTAATGTTTAATTCGATTGGGTTCTAAGAGCTAAAAACAGACATATTTTCAAAATATTTTTTTAAACAAAAACCAGTCTTTAATTTTCATCACACTTCATCTTAGTATCAGCAAGAAAATTCATAATTTTAATCTGTTAAAGTTTGCACAATATTCAGAAATTGTCTATACCACTTATACAATGATTTTTATAAACTACTAGCTGACCCGTCGCGCGGCGCGCGTTGCAGCAATCTCACTATGTAGGAATATTTTCAAAGAAACCAATGAGTGGTACTTTTTAAAA
>CALYLW010000224.1:0-30883 GCA_944989445.1 Ampullaceana balthica
CCTTATATTAACTTCACCACCGTCTCTGTCTCTCTGCCTGTCTTGGGCACACGGAAAAACAAAAGTAAAAAATGACCCACTTCCCGTAAAGCCATCGAGCTGAAATTTGGCACACGGACCCGTGTCACCTAACAATGCATGGTATCAAAAATTCAGATCGATCGAACGTACAGTAATTAAATAAATGCATTTTTAGTTTATCTATAGAAACTATATGTAGCGGTCTCTATCGTTTACATTTTACTGGTCACTTGACTTTAGGCCAGCCACCGGTGAACACATCTCGAGTTTAAACCAGGTAAACCACCTGGAGTTGAGTTAACACGTTGACGCCACCCGTCCATGTCCACACCCCCTCCCCCTCGCCCAGTTTTAAAGCCAGGGGAGATAATTTTGGTTTCAGTTTGAACATAATCAATACTTTTAGTTATGTCTCATTTATAAGGGATTTATAGTCAAAAACTTTTTTTTAACGGGGTTGTTTTATTAAATCCCTTATATTAACTTCACCGCCGTCTCTCTCTGTCTCTCTGTCTGTCTTGGGCGGGCACCGTGGAAAAACAGAAGTCAAAAATGACCCACGTCCCGTCATGCCATCGAGCTAAAATTTGGAACACGGACCCATGTCACCTAACAATGCATGGTGTCAAAAATTCAGATCTATCGAAAGTACCGTAATTAAATTAATGCATTTTTAGTTTATGTTTATAAACTATATGTAGCGGTCGCTATCGTTTAAATTTTACGGGTCACTTGACTTCACCCCAGCCATAGGTGAACACATCTCGTGTTTTAACCAGGTAAACCACCTTGAGTTGAGTTAACGCGTTGACGCCACCCGTCAATGTCCACACCCCCTCCTCCTTCCCCCAGTTTTAAAGCCAGGGGAGATAATTTCGATTTAGTCTGTAAATGTTTGTCACGTTTGAACATAATCAATACTTTTAGTTATGTCTCATATATAAGGGATTTATAGTCAAAAACTTTGTTTTTACGGGGTTGTTTTTTTAAATCCCTTATATTAACTTCACCGCCGTCTCTGTCGTTCTGTCGTCATCTCTCTCTGTCTTGGGCGGGCGGAAAAACAAAAGTAAAAAAGTACCCACTTCCCGTGATCTGATCGAGCTGAAATTTGGCACACGGACCCGTCTCACCTAACAATGCATCTTATCAAAATGTCAGAACGATCGAACGTACCGTAAATAATTTCATAGCATTTTTAGTTTATCTCTATACGAGATATGTAATTCAATTTCAGTTTGTTATTGTTTTCTTTTCACGTGAGAGCTCAGTTCGCGCGTTGACGCGACCCATCGAAGTACCGGCGTGCTTTTGTTTACATTTTACGTGACACGCTGAGCGGTCCAGCGATCAGTGACCAGACCTTTAGCTTCTCCCACCCCCCTCCCCGGTTATACAGCAGGAGTTAAGGCAGATACAGTCTGTAAATGTTTGTCGCGCTTGAAGATGATCAATACTTTTAATTATGACTCATATATAAGGGATTTATAGTCAAAAACTTTGTTTGTCGCGTTTGAAAATAATCAATACTGTTAGTTATGTCTCATATATAAGGGATTTATAGTCAAAAACTTTGTTTTTACGGGTTTGTTTTATTGCACTGGTCTTGTGCTTGTTCTGGTGTAATATATACTAGACGCCCCGCGGCGTAGCATACGCCACAGACTTGCTCATAGATAGTGCAAAGAAAAAAAGTGGAGGGGGAGAACGGTACACAAACAGTAGCACGAACAAATGGAAACAACGCGAGTGAACGTTGGGGGACCACCGAATAATTTTTGGGAAGTATTTTGGACGTCGCCACAATTTCTGCTTTGTCACCTTATACTCCTGAAGTATTCATGTACTGAGCGTATTGTTGAGAGTGTATGACTGCGTTTCCGTCACTGAGAACAACGGAGAGCTCGTCGCCGAAGTTATCCCAATGTTGAGAAACAAATATTACAGCCTTGAAGCCAAGTTGGAGAGCAACAACTTCGTCCATGAACTTTCCCAGAAATATGCGACCAATAGAAACAGACAGTTACCTGGTGAAAGAATTGGTATAACATTGAACGAAGCTTTTTTCCGAGACATGTGAAGCGGTGTTTATGTTCGCTAAGAAAAGGAGAAAAGAACGGGCATAAGCATTTTTAAAAATTAAAATAAAAACAACAAATGTTGCCGCTTGGGCCTGAACCTAAGACTTTCCGCATGTCAGGCGGATGTAATAACCAATACACTACGAAATACATGCACACTGTGAAGGAACAACGAAAGTGAATCTAAAAAAAACATTGCTGATCTCAAGACATGCCCCAACCCTCCACTATCTTCGCTTGTTGACCCTAGCGAGGGTCATTCGTTATACTTACTTGCACATGGTCGTTTAGGTGCGTGCGTAGTGTCCCGCATGTTTGGGCGACGTAGAGACTTATATATATAGATAGATATAGTCAATAATGTGCTCGCCTCACAAGCTAATGGGCGTGGGATCTAGCACACCTAAAAGCCAAAATAAAAATGTTGATGAAAGACTATTGCTAAAAAAGTCATCCGCTGACCTGGAGAGGAGATGGGCGCCGCGAGGTCTACCAAGCCCCGAGAAAGTTCTAATGGAAACATTAGAGCCCCCTACGACCACAAGGTTATGGGACACACACAAAAATAATACATAAAAAATAGATAGATTGTATGTTTGTCTAAAAATTATATTTGCTCAATATTAGGCACCTGTGAAAACGTTTCAATAAATAAAATACAAATAACGGCTAAAAAACTTTCCAGTAATAACCTAATAGTTTAGGAGTATAGTCAAGTCAAATTTACGGGTGATCCCATGTTTGCAGTGTAGATTATACGGCCCGGCAATTTACGGGTGATCCCATTTTTGTAGTGTAGCTTATACGGCCTGTCAATAAACAGAGCAACTGTGCAGATGCATGACACACTTGGTCTGAGGTGTCTATCTTTAAAACATTGCGCAACGTTCGTCGCAGTTATGTTTTGTCTTCTTACAGGGTTCTTTTTACAACGGTCAATTCAACGGTAATTTCAAATATACCATACAGGTCAATCTCTGTATCTCTACTCTCTTTTTCTCGTGCCTCTTAACCCAGCATCTATGTCTGTAGATTCCATTTTTTTACAGACCGCTGATTCTTCGTTTTTTTTCTCGGTGCCCAGAAATGTAAACTTGTTAGAGTTTAATTGGGTCTAACAAAGTCTGGTCTTTCTCAGTCAATAAGTTGAAAGTTTCTTGTTTGGACAAATGTTTTATTTGTAGCCTCGCAATTTTATTTTGAGCACAGGGCCCATTAAAACGTAATAAAATCCGAGAAATCGGACCAAAGATTCCGACAACTAGAGCTGTCACTGGATTTCTTTTGAAACTTAAATAATTGCTTTTCTTAATTTCTTTTATTTGTTTCAAATGGGATATGCAAATCACGTAAAGAAAACGTCTGTAGCTGTGTGCTCACACGCTGAAATGAATGAACGTTCGCGTGTAATTATTGGCTCTCGTCTTGTTTTTTTTAGTTTACTTTTTTGTATAAAATGTTTTTAAAAACGTTTGATGAAACTTAAAGTATGTTACTAGATGGTATTCCTGTGTGACTGAGTGCACATTAAACTAGGCGCCACAAGAAGACATCATAGCTAACAAAATTATCTCCTCACAATAAAATATTTGTAAATGAACAATCAGTCAACTAATGTGACGTACACTTTCCATAATAACATAACCGACATTTGACTCTTCCAAAAATACTCCAGCACGTTTCATGCGTCATATTTTCTTATTTCATAGAGATCTTCCAAAATGAAAATATGATCACAATACACAATGGTCTGTGTAGTAATATGACTTAACACTTTAAGTATGTTGTTATAAATAATTGGTGTAAAATTGGCCAGGGCATTCAAATAATAATATAGTATTGGTTTTTACACAAATAACTAAATGTATTTGGGAATCGGATACGAGAGCTATACTGCGTTTCTTATATAACACTATTACATAATGTTTAGTCAATAAACTTTATTTCATTAAAATTTCAAGCATTTCTTTCACACTTGAATAAATGGTTTATTAGGCAGTGCAGAAAGGAGTCGGGTATTAGAAGATTAAGACAGTTTTTATGCGGTGACTAAACATCGACGTAGCACTACACCTTACGAATAACGAAGTACTTTTAAATTCTTGTTTTGTAAAGTAATTGTAGAATATTAAAAGTAACAGAAGTATATTGGCCGCCATATAGTTTGGATCATTGTGGCCAATAATTATTTAAATGGCAATGTTTGTTTTATTTAAATTTGATGGAAGAGTACCAACTTTCCTACTTTTTAAATACTGAATTTAATAATCTCAAAATTAACGTGTATGACAAAAAAATCGTCACTACGTTAATTGTTTTTTAAAATTACTTTTGGATAATTTAATAAACAATAATAACCCAAGAGAAGAAGCGAATTTCTTGTCAAAATATTTTTTTAAAAGCCGTCAATAACCTGATAGCTATTTGGAATAGATATTTGAAATAAAAATATTTTTAAGCAATAGCAAAAAATCGTAAAGAAATAGCAAAACAAGAAAAGAAGGAAAGCCATTGAAAGAACATAATAAATATTTTTAAAACTGTTTTAGAAATAGTTGGTATTAAATTCAAGTTCTAGTTGAAACGCACTAAGAAAAACAGCGTTAAAATTACTGTAAAATCTTTACGTCCAGAAAGACCGAATCATAAATCGAATGCAGACAAAAAGTAAATAAGCGGTTTTAAAATTTATTTTTGAAAAAAAAATTGCAATTAAATTGCTTTCTTTGTTAGGTAGCTTTAATATATACTTAATATATATTATATCTCTCTATATATATATCTCTATATATCTATATACATATAAGACGCATTTGTTGTCTGTCCGTCGTCTGTCTGTTCCCTTATAACTCAAGATCCAGACAACCAAATAACGTGAAATTTGGTACACGTACACAAAATTATACCGGAAAGGTTATTAAACAGGTTTCGTTCCATATATATAAAATACTGGGGGCCCAAAATGTAGTTTTTCCCTATATGAGCTATATAAAATAAAAATATTTGAAAATTAAGACGTAAAATAATAAACATTTTGGTGTCGAGATTAACAAGATGGCGTTTATTGTCATAAAATAATTTGATGTGACGTCATAGTTTGAGTTCATATTAATTTGTAAATAGGAAACAAAGTGAAAAGATCAGTGATTATTTTAATTTATTTTTTTAATTGTTAATATACCGCTGTGGGTGTGCGTTTAAGTATTTGTGTGCACATGTGTGAATCAGTGAGTGTGTGTGTTTTTTGTTGTGAACTAAATGTTATGAAACGGTTTATTTTTATGTCTGTTAATATTGTGCCTCTAACAAGATTACGTATATATTTTTATAAAATTTGTTTGCAAATTACATCTTTTTTACTTTACGCTATTTCTTTTATGTATATTCTATATGTATTTTATCCAGTCGTTCGATCAAGCTTTTTCCTTTTATTGGTGAGGGTAGGAGTCAATAATATCGTCCATCCCTGGGTGGCATAAACACTGTAGCTAAGCGTGTTATACTGACTCAACACTAATTCTCCAACTTCACGTGAAGGTAGCAGCATGAAACTTTGGGAACTTGCCAAATACACTATTATGACGATAATTGGTGAAAAAGAATGTTAACATTTCCACTCATGGGTGGCCGGGGGCCCCAAAACCGGTTTTTCCTTATATGGGCTATATAAAACTGAATCAACACCAATTCCTCATATTCCCGAGTAGGTAGAAGCATGAAAATTTGGAAAGTCGTTGAGTACCCTCCCGCAATGGTAACAGTCGAAAAAAATATATAATTATCACTAACTGGGTAGGGGGGTGGGTGGGGACCCAAACGTTTTTTCTTAAATGAGCTATATAAATCAGGCTCATCATTAAATCTTCTATTTCCTGTGTAGGTAGAAGCATGAAACTTTGGGAAGTTGTTATATACCCTCCCAAAATGGTAACTGGCGAAACATTAATAAAAATTATCACTCACTGGGTGGTCAGAGGCCTGAATGTAGTTTTTTTCATATATCAAACAGACTCATCAATAATTCTCCAACTTACCATGTAAGTAGAAGAATGAAACTTTGGGCAGATTTTGAGTACCCTCCCGCGATGGTAACATGCGAAAAAAATATATAAAATTATCACTCACCAGGGGGCCTTGGGCCAAAATGTAGTTTTTTTTCCTAATATGTGCTATATAAAACAGACTCATCATTAAATATCCTATTTCCCGTGTAAATAGGAGCATGAAACTTTGGGAAGTTGTTGAGTACTCTCCCGCAATGATAACATACGAAAAAAATGCAAATAAACAGTTTTGTACGCCTCTACAGAAAACCATATTTTAAACCCGCGTTAAGCCGGGTACTTGCCCATATAGCGTACATATAAGACGCATTTGTTGTCTGTCGTCTGTCTGGATGTTCCCTATTAACTCAAGATCCAGACAACCAAATAACGTGAAATTTGGTACACGTACACAAAATTATACCGGAAAGGTTATTAAACAGTTTCGTTCTTTATATATAAGATACTGGGGGCCGGGGGACCAAAATGTAGTTTTTCCTAATATGAGTTCTATAAAAAAAATAAAAAATTATCATATTTCCCGTGTAGGTAGAAGCATAAAACTTTCGGTAGTTGTTAAGTATCATTTGGGATGGCAACAGGTAAAAAAATGATATAATTTATCTCTTACAGGGGGCCACGGGCCCTATTGTAGTTTTCTTTCTTATATTTAAAACTGACTCAACACTCATTCTTCAAATTCCCATGAAGGTAGAAGCATGAAACTATGGGAACTTGCTGAAAACACTCTTATGACGATAATTGGCGAAAAATAATTAAAAAATGTTCCATTCATGGGTGGCCGGGGGCCAAAACCGTTTTTTTCCTTATATGGGATATATAAAACTGAGTCAATACTAATTCCTCATATTTCTTTGTAGGTAGAAACATGAACTTTGGAAAGTTGTTGAGTACCCTCGCACGGTGGTAGCAGTCGAAAAAATATTATCACTAACTGGGGAGCCGGGGCCCAAATGTTATACATATTAGACGCATTTGTTGTGTTAGTCTGTTCTCTAATAACTCAAGATCCAGACAACCAAATAATGTGAAATTTGGTACACATACACACAATGACATGAGAAAGGTTGTTAAACAGGTTTTGTTCCATATATAAAAGATACTGGGGGCCGGGGGCCAAATATGTACATTGTTCCTTCTATGAGCTCTACAAAAAATAAAAATATAAAAATTATCCTACTTCCCGTGTAGGTAGAAGCATAAAACTTTCGGTGGTTGTTGAGTATCATTTGGCGATGGTAACAGGTAAAAAAATTATATAAATTATCACTCAGTCTCTTGGGATTGCTGGTATAGACTTGCAGACACCATGCGTTTCTCCTGGACAGTTGTATGTGGCCTGCTTTAGAGTTGGCAAAGAAGAAAATCTTTTTGTACACACTCCAAATGGAACTGCCAAAAATGTTGTCTATCACATTGCTTTAAGTTAAATGTACCCTTTATTGCATCCAAATAAACAGTACTGTACGCTTCTATAGAAAACCTTATTTTAAACCCGGGCAGGGCCGGGTCCTTGCCCCTAGTATCTCTATATATATAAGACGCATTTGTTGTCTGTCCGTCGTCTGTCTGTTCCCTTATAACTCAAGATCCAGACAACCAAATAACGTGAAATTTGGTACACGTACACAAAATTATACCGGAAAGGTTATTAAACAGGTTTCGTTCCATATATATAAGATACTGGGGGCTGGGGGCCCAAAATGTAGTTTTTCCCTATATGAGCTATATAAAATAAAAATTATTAAAAATTAAGACGTAAAAATATTAAACATTTTGGTGTCGAGATTAACAAGATGGCGTTTATTGCCATAAAATAATGTGATGTGACGTCATAGTTTGAGTTCATATTAATTTGTAAATAGGAAACAAAGTGAAAAGAGCAGTTATTATTTTAATTGTTAATATACCGCTGTGGGTGTGCGTTTAAGTATTTGTGTGCACATGTGTGAATCAGTGAGTGTGTGTGTTTTTTGTTGTGAACTAAATGTTATGAAATGGTTTATTTATATGTCTGTTAATGTTGCGCCTCTAACAAGATTACGTATATATTTTTAAAAAATTTGTTTGCAAATTACATATTTTTTTACTTTACACTGTTTCTTTTTTGTATATTCTATATGTATTTTATCCAGTCGTCCGATCAAGCTTTTTCCTTTTATCGGCGAGGGTAGGAGTCAATAATATCGTCCATCCCTGGGTGGCATAAACACTGTAGCTAAGCAACTGTGTTTATACTTTTTGCATAACTTAAACGAAACCAGCAGGGCACATTTTAAGCTCAAACATTGCGTTTCGAAATGTTTCTTTAAAACAAATAAACCCCATACAACAGAAAAATGAATTATATAAATTATCACTTACTGGGGGCGGGGCCAAAATGTATTTTTTTTCCGTATATTTAAAACTGACTCAAAACTAATTCTCCATCCTCCCGTGAGGGTAGAAGCATGAAACTTTTGGGAACTTGCCAAATACACTATTATGACGATAATTGGTGAAAAATAATGTAAACATTTCCACTCATGGGTGGCCGGGTGCCCCAAAACCGGTTTTTCCTTATATGGGCTATATAAAACTGAATCAACACCAATTCCTCATATTCCCGAGTAGGTAGAAGCATGAAAATTTGGAAAGTCGTTGAGTACCCTCCCGCAATGGTAACAGTCGAAAAAAGTATAAAGTTATCACTAACTGGGTAGGGGGGTGGACGGGGGCCCAAACGTAGTTTTTTCTTAAATGAGCTATATAAATCAGGCTCATCATTAAATCTCCTATTTCCTGTGTAGGTAGAAGCATGAAACTTTGTGAAGTTGTTATATACCCTCCCAAAATGGTAACTGGCGAAACATTAATAAAAATTATCACTCACTGGGTGGTCAGAGGCCTGAATGTAGTTTTTTTTCATATATCAAACTGACTCATCAATAATTCTCCAAATTACCATGTAAGTAGAAGAATGAAACTTTTGGAAGATTTTGAGTACCCTCGCGCGATGGTAACATGCGAAAAAAATATATAAAATTATTACTCACTAGGGGGCCTTGGGCCAAAATGTAGGTATTTTCCTAATATGAGCTATATAAAACAGACTAATCATTAAATATCCAACTTCCCGTGTAAATAGGAGCATGAAACTTTGGGAAGTTGTTGAGTACTCTCCCGCAATGATAACATACGAAAAAAAATATATAAAATCCAGGCAGATCAGGTCCGCCACAGAGTTCCCAGAGCAGCTGAAACAGCTGAGCAAAGAAACTCCAGGCATGTGCTGTTCCAGTGGTAAAGTCAAACTGCCCCCAATTCTAAAGCCACCAGAACCATTGTGCATTCTGTTGAATGGTGAAACTGCACAATCAAAGGACTTTGTGAAACTTATTAGACTATTCAATAATATGTTTGCCGTGACTTCCTTCAAGTCTAATGTTGTCGTGAATAACGGGTGGACACCAACATTCAAGGTCCAAGGCCAAGTGTACCACCATGCTGGACCTCTTCATCCAGTCAATGCTGTAGACAGCAAATATCTCCAGATTTACTTCTTGGGAGAAGATGAGCAAGTGCAAAGACGACTGGATTTGCTTGACAGTCCTGTTGACAGAAACATTGTCCTCAAACTGCAAAGAATGCTGCATCAGCATAACAGCTATGTGAGGTCATTTAAAATGGCTGCTGAGATTATGGATAACACTCAAGTGGACTACAAAATCAAAATTTCCGGCAAAGCACCATTAAAGGAACACAAAGGCAGATTCAATGCACCATCTGTTAGTGAAGTGGCATCATGATTGCTGGAGAGCTAGGTGATCGTAGAGACATTGTGCTGCATTCAAGAAGTTGCTCACAAATGCCACTTCAAAGGATTCAAGACACTCACAGGTCATATGATCCACTTCAGTATCCTCTGCTATTTGTTAGAGGAGAAGATGGCTATGATTTGAACATAAAAGATGTAAACAAGGCCACAAGCAATGACTACTATGCATATCGCATGATGCAAAGAGTCAACGAATTTAATACACTCCTCAGATGCCCGCGCCTTTTCCAGCAATACATAGTGGATATGTATGCTAAGGTTGAGAATGAGAGATTGCGTTTCATCAGACTCAACCAAACAAAACTTAGAGCTGAGGACTATGGTGTACTATTAGAGGCAGTAAGGAATGACAACAATGTGACTTCTGAAAATCTTGGCAAATTAGTGGTGCTGCCTTCATCCTTCAGTGGAGGGCCCCGTTACATGCATGAATATGCACAGGATGGAATGACCTATGTACGTCATAGAAACACAAGCATCAAGTAGATTTGCAATTATGTTACCAAGGGAAGTGATGCAGCCATGTTTACTGTTGCAAATGAAATGCCGAACAGGCTTGATGGGGTTACCAATTAATTATCAACAAGGACGATACATTAGTAGCAGTGAGGCAGTGTGGCGCCTGCTTAACTTTCCCATCCATCAAAGGTATCCAACAGTTGTTCACTTGGCAGTACATCTTGAAGGAGGCCAAGGAGTATACTATAAACCAGGACAGCCAACAGCACATTTGACAGACACTCCAACAAAGACTACATTAACAGCGTTTTTTGATCTCTGCAAAACAGATCCTCTTGCAATAACATTGCTGTATTCTGAAGTGCCTAGACATTTTCGCTGGGATGCCAGTCAAAAGGTCTGGCAAATCCGAAAAAAGGTATACCTCTTGCAGACTTCCCCATATATGTGACAGACAATGCCTTGGGAAGAGTGTACACTGTGCATCCTCACAACAGAGAAGCATTTCACATGCGCCTCCTGCTGCACCATATTCGGGGACCTATTTCATTTGAAGATCTCAAAACTGTTATTGTGAAAGATGAGGATGGTGACATCCTTGAAATTAAGCCATGCAGCACATACACTGTTAAATGTACCATTTTATAGCATGCAAGTAAACAGTTAGTTGTGTACGCTTCTACAGAAAACCTTATTTTAAACCCGGGAGAAGCCGGGTACTTGCCCCTAGTATATATATATAAGCCGCATTTGTTGTCTGTCTGTTCCCTAATAACTCAAGATCCAGACAACCAAATAACGTGAAATTTGGTACACGTACACAAAATTATACCGGAAAGGTTATTAAACAGGTTTCGTTCCATATATATAAGATACTGGGGCCCGGGGGCCCAAAATGTAGTTTTTCCCTATATGAGCTATATAAAATAAAAATTATTGAAAATTAAGACGTAAAATAATGACGCAAATTAATAAACATTTTGGTGTCGAGATTAACAAGAAGGCGATTATCGCCATAAAATAATTTTTTTTGTTGTTGTTGCTTTTGTTGTTGTAGTTGTTGTTTTGTTGTTGTTGCTTTGTTGTTGTTGCTGTTTTTGTTGTAGTTGTTGTTTTGTTGTTGTTTTGTTGTTGATGTTTTTGTTGTTGTTTTGTTTTTGTTGTTGTTGCTGTTGTTGTTTTTGTTGTTGTTGCTGTTGTTGTTGCTGTTGTTGCTTTTGTGTTGTTTTTGCTGTTGTTGTTGTTGTCCACATCCCTTGCCCTGCGACGACAATGTCCTTCATGTTATTGTTGCTTTGTTGTTGTTGTAGTTGTTGTTTTGTTTTTGTTTTGTTGTTGTTGCTGTTGTTGTTGTAGTTGTTGTTTTGTTGTTGTTGTAGTTGTTGTTTTGTTGTTGTTTTGTTTTTGTTTTGTTGTTGTTTTTGTTGTTGTTTTGTTTTTGTTGTTTTGTTGTTGTTTTTGTTGTTTTTGTTGTTGTTTTGTTTTTGTTGTTTTGTTGTTTTTGTTGTTTTTGTTGTTGTTTTGTTTTTGTTGTTTTGTTGTTGTTTTTATTGTTTTGGTTTTGTTGCTGTTGTTGTTAAACCCGGGCGGGAGCCGGGTACTTGCCCCTAGTATCTTCATAATATATATATATATATATATATGTGTGTGTGTATATATATATATATAAATAAATAAATAAATATATATATATATATATTAGGGCTGTTATCGATTAATTTAAATTTAATCGTAAACTTTTGAAAAATTATCGATTAATTAATCGATAATTTCTATTAAAGCCAAAAAAAGAAATTTATGACGTCAATAAACTGAACATTTCTCACGGACATTGAAAATTAGGAATATTTTGAACTAAATTTTATGACAATCTGTTGATACTTGAGCGGATGTTTGTGCTGAAGGGGGTACATCAGCGATGTATTTGATCCTTTAAAGGAGAATTGTTTTGTCAGTGAACACAGTAAACTTTTTCACCATCTTCGACTTTGCCATCCTCAGTTAGCTTAAATACAAAATTTTTGCTCAACCTTCTAGTTATATGTTTAAATTTAACTGCGCTGATGCTGTCAGCCATTTTTTTAGTTGACGTCTGCCGGTCCACATAAAGTAATAAAATAAATTATAATATTACGCGGGAGAAGTTTGTACGTAAAAAAAAATATAAATTATTATTAACGAGCAACAAAGCTCGTCCAAGGGCATTCCGCCACCGTTCGGTGGCATGTTGTAACTCCCCTCAAACAGCCGTCTCGACCGGCATTACATGTGCATCGCGTCAAAAATATTATTCATTATAGTTAAAATAAATAACCCGTAAAAGCAAAGCTTTTTGCTATAAATCCCAACGCGCATAACTCAAAATAAAGTCTTGGAAAAAATACTGCCCCAAAAATAACTCGTTTTGAACGTCCGCGTAAATGGCGTAAACGTGTTCAATATGATTAGCTGTATGCGTCATATGTGTTTGAGGAGCCAATCGCTATAGATGACCGGACATAAAGGACAGAAACTTGCCTTTTATTATATAGGATTATTAATAATTAATTATTTATTAATAAAAAATTTTTTTAAATATTATAAATATTTTCTTTAATTTTAATCGAATTTTTATCGATTAAAATAATTTTAATCGATAAAAAAATTTAACGATTAATCGAGAAATTAATCGTTAATTTCCGCAGCCCAAATATATAAATATATATATATAAATATATATATATATATATATATATATATATATATATATATATATATATATATATATATATATACACACACTTTCTTCCCTCCTTGAATAGTTGAATTTCTAATTTTTAAATTCTTGTTTCGAAACCACTCACGTCCCTACCCTCCCTCTTGTCCCAATCACTCACGTCACTACCCTTCCTCTTGTCACAATCACTCACGTCACTACCCACCCTCTTGTCCCAATCACTCACGTCACTACCCTTCCTCTTGTCCCAATCACTCACGTCACTACCCTTCCTCTTGTCCCAATCACTCACGTCACTACCCTTCCTCTTGTCCCAATCACTCACGTCACTACCCTTCCTCTTGTCCCAATCACTCACGTCACTACCCTTCCTTCTTATCCCAATCACTTACGTCACTCCCCTTCCTCTTGTCCCAATCACTTACGTCACTCCCTGTAGAACAAACAATTGTTACCGAATCTTTCTTATATGTTTTACCAACTTTTCAGTTCACTTTGGTTGATCATGGTTAATGATTCACCCAATGAAACTAAAAAAAGATTTAACAAAATTAGAAAGAGACAATTTGTCCTGGAAAATCCACCTCTTCTTTTTTTCCTAAAATATTTTATCAGGATAGCACTAGTAAAAACATTTGATTTAAAGTAAAATCAATTTCATGCCACTAGAATTTTAGCCAATGCTTCAGCATCCCACCAACTAATCACAGCATTATGGATCTCAAAGATTCTAAACCCAAGGAATAAACAAAATAAGATGATCCTCTTAAAAGTGTAAACCCATCAATTTGTTCTTTTCAAAGTGCTGTTGTCGGCTAATATAGGATTTGAACATTGAGGATCGGCTCTGCTTAAAAAAAGACATGCAATATGGCCGTTTTAGATATAACGTGAAATACCAACCAATTTTTTCAATTTAGATCTACTTCAACACAACATATATTTACAAATAATTGCACATATTTTGTTTCCCCACGAATTATCAAATAATTGAAAAGAAAACACGACCTATGTTCCCTCTACGGTTCGTTGATTCTTGTGTAAAGTATAAAAAAAACAACTCTTGTGCAAAGTTGCACAACATCCATTTTTTGTGCAATATTTTAACAAACTTTGATGCCCGATTGTTCTAAAATGGCCGCGCAGCTACGCAGAAAGGAAAATTGAACACAAACCAACTGTTTAGTGAGATGCCACTGAAAATTAATTCAGCATCCAAACAGACGATGAGTAAAGATCGTTGTATGAGAAACTCACCAACAAATTTAATAAAGTAGTCTTACTTGGTTCTGATGGAACATGCTTACTTGACGTTAAAGTTGCATACAATAGAATTTTCTCGTCTTCATCTTACCTCATGTGAGGACTTTTTGCATATGCGTCACTTGAAAATTTATGGAATGATTTTCTCTTTTGTACTACTACTACACTACTATTATTTCTTATCATTTTCATTTCAAAGAAAATTTAAACGGAAAACATTTTCATTAAAGAAACAACAACTACAAATATTTTATTGGTACCATTTTGCTTCATTTATATACAAGTACTTTTTAAGGGGGCATCTTCATTTTAGAATTTGTGTGAAAACAATAACAATGTAATCAACTTAACTAAGAACTACTCATGTGATTAACCATCGGCGGCGCCTCGATTCAAATAATCTTGGAAACCATGGTTTAGATAATTTCAACTTTAAACTAAGCGTAAGAGATTGGACAAGTTTTGTGTTATAAAATTCGTATCATCAATTTATTATGCCATGGTAAGAAATACTTCAAGATGTGCCCTTCATCTTACACTATGTCGGCCTTTTGGGAAAATGTCTTGCGATAGAATTATGTGTGCAACAAATAGCCGCCCGAAGAAGTACATCCAGAAAAATCTCTTGAATGGCAAGTTGTCATCGGCAGACATTCACTGGCGTGTGTGGGATCGGGGGTGGGGGGAGGGGGAGCGGACGATGTTGGTGTATGGTGGGGTGGGGAGGGAGTCCTGGGGCGAATCTGAGTTGTAAACAATTTGAATGAAACCTTCGGTGGAAAAAACAAGCAAACAAAAGAATGCAAGGGACATACTAAAATGTTAACTTTCTCAGCTGTGATGTAGAAATGTGGCAGTGGAGTGGTTCACTGGTGATTGGTAGCGATATGTTGAAATGTGGCAGTGGAGGGGTCCACTGGTTATTGGTAGCGATATGTTGAAATGTGGCAGTGGAGTGGTCCTCTGGTGATTGGTAGCGATATGTTGAAATGTGGCAGTGGAGTGGTCCACTGGTTATTGGTAGCGATATGTTGAAATGTGGCAGTGGAGTGGTCCACTGGTGATTGGTAGCGATATGTTGAAATGTGGCAGTGGAGTGGTCCACTGGTGATTGGTAGCGATATGTTGAAATGTGGCAGTGGAGTGGTCCACTGGTGATTGGTAGCGATATGTTGAAATGTGGCAGTGGAGTGGTCCACTGGTGATTGGTAGCGATATGTTGAAATGTGGCAGTAGATTGGTCCACTGGTGATTGGTAGCGATTAGACAAGATTTACTCTAAAACAAGCTCTAATAAATTTAATGAATTTTTAAAAAAAATTTAAGACCTCTTTATTCATTATTTTAAAAAAAAATCATGACTTTGAAAAGGACTATTTCCTTTTGTTTTCGTGTCACGTACAAGCCATATGCTAGAGAACAATTATACACATGTCATTGTCTACATGTTGTTGAAAACTCCGCGCTATTTCCAGGTAAAATGACATTGAAAGAAACTCAATGCCTTTTTTTCTTCTCGCTCACCAAAACCCTATTCGACAATGGAAATCTCTGGCAATCTCGTAGCGTGTTCGTTGGCTACGGATTATTAAAGCTGTGTTGTAGATTCGTGTTCGCGGCACTCTCAGCCCCCGCACCATTTCCTGTCCAAATCGTATAACACATGGTATAAATCCTAACAAAATCCTCTATAATTTAACTTACATTTTCTTTACCATTTGTTAAAGATTTGAAGTTATTTAATATTTTCCCTTAAATAAATTTAAAGACTTGATGATATCATAGTCTCGCATTAATATTGAGCATAGATATAATGGCTAGGTTCAAAATAAAAAAAATGTTGACCATTTCCTGGTTTTAATAATGCATTACACATTTAAATCATATGATAATTAATTTGAAAAAACAACATATTGAATATTAATATATTAAACATAGATATTAATTGTTTTAAACGAAAAATAATATCAGATCTTATAAATAAATTGAAAAAATATGACCAAATATGTTGATATCGAAAAGGTATTTTACGTAAAAAATTAAACTGATTCATTAATTTAATACCAAGAAGTGTTTAACAATTTTCGTGTAAGTCAGATCAATTTCAAAATTTATTATCTGAAAGTTGTAGCCAGAGTCGTATAAAATAAAATTATATGATTTACCTTTCATGGCTAACTCCAGAAGGACTGCGCAGATCAAGATGATATCCATTGAACAAAAGCGAAACTTGAGTTTATTATTTGTATCGCTATCATAAAGTCGTAGAAAACTGCCAACAGCATAAAGCAGACGGACAACGATTTAATTCTGATTGGCACAAGTTGAACCCATCACCAGATGATGATCGAAGTTGTTCTATCTGACATCATCCGTGCTTAAAATCTACCGCATAGCTTGGTCAAATGCCGTCACACTGGTGTCCAGGCCAATAAACAGGCAGTGAATTAATATCACAGCGGCATCTCCTTCTCTCCCACTCTCCTTCAATTTCTCCTTCTTTCCCTCTGTCCCCCAGCGTCACCAGTCAGCAAATGAGAAAATCAATAAATACATATGTCCATACTCATGTCTTCTCTGGTAATCTTAACTGTATTTACCTTAACCTCTTGAACCGAGTTCATTTGAAAGTTCAAAAGTCCATTACCAGTATCAGTGTCATAAAATATCACAATGCGGTGTCGAAGTTTAATAAATAAATCAAACCGATTCAATGTGTCAAATAATAGTTGAAGAAACATTTCTCCCGATGTAACTGCAACTGTTAAAACAGTAATTTTGATTAATGTGCTGAATTTAAATCAGTTTTTGACATGGTTCCTTCAAAAACACAAGGATGAACTCGGCTGGGAGCCCTGATCTAGCCTGTGTATTTGTAAATAGTCAATATTGTTATAGGAATTCAGTCTATTTGAGCTAATTAGAGGTCTCGTCTCTTCAAACAAATCTTCTCTTGTTATGGGCATCACGGGCAGCGTAACTCTCGTGTAAACCAACTTTTTAAAGACTATATTCAAATTAGTGCGTAGATGGCGCTTGTTTATTCAAGGAGTAGAAAAAACAGACAACACATTTTTACTTTTTGTTGAGATAATCGACTATTTGTTATGTTATTGAGCTAGAATGTTTATTTTAGTTTTAAGAATGGGGTAATTTTTTTCATAATTATGTTGTTTAATATGCGGTCATCAAGACTTCTTATCATGAAAACTGAAAATATTGACATATATCACGATGATATTCGCAGCATCGACACCGAAGCCAGTGACAGAACTCGGTCATCAGTGAGCCCAACACTGGATATGTACTTAGTGACCCCTTTCTGGGGTGTTTTGATTTATTTACTGAGTTCCCACGTTAGTTGAGTTACTATGTCTTATGTACTCAGTCACCTCGTTAGTTGACGTACTATGTCTTATGTACTCAGTCACCTCGTTAGTTGAAGTACTATGTCTTATGTACTCAAGTCACCCAGTTAGTTGAAGTACTAAGTCTTATGTACTCAGTCATCTCGTTAGTTGAAGTACTATGTCTTATGTACTCAGTCACCTCGTTAGTTGACGTACTATGTCTTATGTACTCAAGTCACCCGGTTAGTTGACGTACTATGTCTTATGTGCTCAGTCACCTCGTTAGTTGACGTACTATGTCTTATGTACTCAGTCACCTCGTTAGTTGACGTACTATGTCTTATGTACTCAAGTCACCACGTTAGTTGATGTACTATGTCTTATGTACTCAAGTCACCCCGTTAGTTGACGTACACGATTTGAGATACTTTTTTTGTCCCTTTACTCTCATATTTTGTTCAACGTATCAAATTGTATTAGTCTTTCCAAGCTTTAGCCTTATGTCTGCCTTGGTGCCCTAGCAGGTGAAGACTTTCACTTCCTCTACTGCTTATCCTGCCTGGCACATGTGGTCCTGGTTTTTAAGAGTTACCGACGCGATCTTTGTCTTGCTGTCATTTATCCCAAGTCTTAGCTGAAATTTTCTTCATTAGTTTTGTGACCGGTTTACATTTTCATCGTCAAGTTCAGGCATTTCAGTGTTACACATTCTGTTCCCTTGGTTGTCAGTTGATTTGTTTTATTATCCGATTCATGGCAAGAGTGAATGGAACGTGAGACAAAAGGACGCCAAGCACAAAACAATGTGAGGCGTGATCCAGCTTCCACGCTATCTCTTTGTACGAACATCTAGCTTATCAAAACAGTATTCCCGGTGTCGAAGCATGCCACAGAATTTTTCAAATGATTGTTAAATTTTCAGGCCGGTGAATGCCGTTTGGTAGTAAATTATATATAGATATAGATGGAATTTCTCGTTGATTATTGCATACTCATAAAAAACCATGTCATCTATTAAATCGTCATCAACATGTTTTATTGTGCTAATAGTATTGGCGAACTTTCTGCGTCACCTTTCAATTTTGTGCAACCTGATTTTAAATGTTCATCAAACTTTTCCCACAGATCTGCTCTATACCAGCTACAACTTTGAAAACAATAGGTAAAAGAAACCACTATACTTAGAAATTGACAGTAGAGATCAGACTAAGAAATTGGCAGTAGCCATCAGACTAAGAAATTGACAGTAGCCATCATACTAAGAAATTGACAGTAGCCATCAGACTAAGAAATTGGCAGTAGCCATCAGACTAAGAAATTGACAGTAGCTATCATACTAAGAAATTGACAGTAGCCATCAGACTAAGAAGTTGACAGTAGCCTTCAGACTAAGAAATTGACAGTAGCCATCATACAAAGACATTGACAGTAGCCACCAGACTTATAAATTGACAGTAGCCACCAGACTTATAAATTGACAGTAGCCGTCAGACTAAGAAATTGACACTAGCCATCAGACTAAGTAATTGACACTAGCCATCAGACACTTGTGCCAATGAAAGGTGTGTCAATGAAAGGTGTGTCAATGAAAGGTGTGTCAATAAAAGGTGTATCAATGACACTTGTGACAATGAAAGGTGTGTCAATAAAAACCCTGTCAATAACATGTCTACCGCCGAAGTGTCATATCGTTAGCGAATTAAAAGGTAATTTCTTAGTGTTAGTTTCACGTGGCATTATTGTTACATTTCAATTTCTTTGTTTAAAGCAACCACCCCTTGCATAAAGAGTTGCGCCGCTCATGTTCTCATTTATTGTATCTGTATGCGCCTCTTTGCTTGATACTTGTATTATGTAGAGTTTGTGTACAATCGCTCCGTGTGTGGTGCTAATTTTTAGCGGAGATGGTCATAATTTAAGCTCATCAATTCTTTTCTAAATAATAGATTAACAAAGGAAAATACTTTCCTCTTAGAGAGATGTCATTAGATGTGAATATAATCTTAGACGTCCTCGTAATGTTTTCACATTTAACACAAACTTGTACCCAAAGTAATCTAATTAACAATACTTGTGCTTTAATTAACGTTTCTGTATGGATTTACCATGCATCCAGTTAAACGGTTATACACTATATCCGGGGAGTTATAATTAACTGATATTTAATAATAAAAAATAAATAATAAATTGATTATTTATATAGCGCTGTATCCCAGTAAGGAACTGGGCTCACAACGCTTTACATGAAAGAAATAACATACCTATAAATATTAAATTAACTTTCATATCATAACAAACACAAAAATTACAGTACATTATACATAAGCTACGTTAATCATTTACAAGAAATGTCGTTTCATTAATTTTGAAAATAAATGTTGAAAAGATGTGTCTTAAGTGCAGTCTTGAAGGACTTGGTTGTTTGAATACTACGTATGTGTAATGGTAGAGAATTCCATTGTTTGGCTCCACAAAAAGAGAACGACCTTTCACCAAATGTTTTGGCGCGTGTCGTAGGAACAGAGAGAACGCGTGTGTCTGCAGAAGATCGTAGCTGGCGAGTTGGTGAGTAGATCGACAAAAGATCAGTAAGATACGATGGGCATGAGTCCGAAAAGAAGTTGTGACAGAGAACGGCCAGTTTGTAATCAATACGGGCTTGTATAGGCAGCCAATGAAATGAGTGAAGAAGTGGAGTAACATGGTCGTTTTTTTTGCCTTGAGCACCAGTCTGGCAGCTGAATTTTGAACTTTCTGTAGTTTTTCAATGCATTGTTTTGCAATTTATTTAATTCGTTTACGTCACTGCTAAAGTAAACTAGTAAAATTACTTTGAGACTTTGGTTTTAAAGCCTTCACTGCATGGTTCCTATAACTTTTACGTTCAAATGTGCCTTTTGATTGTTAGTCAAGAAGGCAATTGTGGAAAGGTAGAAGCAGTTTATTAACATTGTGAGATTAGCTTTAACCAAGTGAGTTCATTTATTATAAGGCCCCAGCAAGGGCCGATACACCCCTTCCACTTGCTCAGACAACGCCATTCTTTGTTACCGATTGTTATAAGCTTGAGATGCTATCTCGATTGTTTTCCTAATTTCGATATTGGGGAGGAGTAGGGACCGTGTCGAGATCATTACTTGACGTAAACGATGTTATGAGAGTACTGTCAATTTAATCATCATGGTTAATTTCATACGCATACGAATATTGACAAGAGCGTCGCTAATAAATTGTTACTCTCCAAGCACAACTTCCAAAACTACAATCTAAGACAAGAGTTCATTGGTACTTGTGTAGCGTGCATCTACCAGCACTCATCAATAGAGCGCTCACTAAGAGATTAAGCCGGCCAACAAAATGATGTGAGATATTGTTGGCAGAACTGTTCTGACATGCGTACGCCCATCCTTATTCGGTAATTTCCGGTCACGTGTTTTTACTCGCTCGCTTTTTAAAAAATGAACATCATACCATGAAGATTTACCCACGGGGTCTTAAAATGAGTGCGAGTAATATTTTGTTGTTGTTAAAATATGGTATATTTAGCATTTTCTGTAGTACATGTGTCGAACATGTTTTTATATTTATTCAAATCGAGAAAAGGCGATGCGAGAAGTTTACGATCCATTGGCTAAATTCGTGAATGAATAATTCAGACATGGAAGCTGAATGTGGTATAAAATATCACAAATAGGCTTCAGGGCAACTGCAAAATGTCTTTACATGGCTAAGAGACGTATATGCTCATTGCTAGTGTATTTTCATTTTAAATGCTGAGAACCACTCAACAACTATTTTGATTTAACGTGGTCTACAGAATTATAATTTGTCAAAAAATCAAGTACAAATATTTATTCTTTCACACAAAACAAAAATAAATTCACTGAAATATTTACACTTCAGCATTTTGTCAGAAATAATTCACTAGTTAAAGAAGTCATCTTTATTTTAACCCCAAAATCTATACGTGAGGAAAATTCGTCAAAACTCATTAACACGTGGCTCACCCATTGAATAATATCCTAAATCATCATTTCTGGTACAAATTAGCAGCAGCCAAACTCGGCTCTAACTCTCGTCAGTCACACAAGTAGATGACGTCGTGGCCAAAAGTGGACGTGTCCAAATGGTTTTGGCCTATCTGTTACCCAAGCGTAATTCCGGCCTTGTAACTAAATCGTTTTTTGAGCCATGTGGGACTTGCTGGTCAATGGAAGGCGGGGGGGGGTGGATGTCAGTGGAGGTAAGGAGCTATGACCAGGGTTGACGATAGCGTTAAATAGTGGAACCTGACCTCGACCTTGGTTGTAAGAGATTTTCATTAAAATTGAAACGTGAAAATTAAATGTTTAAAGACATACTGTGAGTGTATGTTCCGTTCGTGATATATAGAAATTTTGCATTCATTATCACTAAATATGTTATCATTCTTTCTACAGCAAGTGTTAAAAATGTTAATCTACTACTAGTGTACTGTCGCTAGCACGTCTTGGTACTTGATGATCTTGGTTCATTGTTCATTGACTTTGCACTTTGCCCAGTCGTAAAAGTCTTTGAATAGATTTGAAGTATGTCATAAGCACCAAGTACATTTATTTAAGTCTTACAAATGTTCAATTTTCCCGGGTAAAAGTAAAATGTGTTTTCTTTCATCTTTTAAGCGAGAAAACGCGTGTGCTTGATAATGATTTTGAAATGTTTTTTATTTAAGTCTTTAACAAGTATTTTAATATTTTCGACTACTGTGACCGATCTGAGTCTTTTGGCTCTTAACAGAAGGTTAGCACTAAACCACAACGCCACCAAGCTCTTTTAATAAGTAAATGGCAAAATGCCTAAAAGATACAAAATCATTTTTAAATTATGAATCTCAGTAATTGATTATTATTATTGACTAGTTTGTCCTGCGGCGCCCCCTTTTTTTAAAGGCGCCTACGGTGCCCACCTTTTTCAAAAGCCCAACTAATTTGTCCTTGTATGATGAATACATAATATTAAACTTTCTTAAATGTACACAAAGTATTTTATAAAAAATTTTTTTTGTCAAAAGCCCAAGTAAGTTATCCTTGTATGATAAATATGAAATATTCCTGAAATGTACACAAAGTATGTATATATTATTTTTTTACAGTGCTAATCACCACACGATTTTTAAAGTTATTTTAGAAAGCAGCGCACCAAATTACTGCACCAAAAAATAACTCTTTGAGTCAGTCAGCACTGTTTACAACACAAATGCTGACGTCATAGGTTCGGGCGTTGTTTGGTTAATGTTAATCTGGAAACCAAAAGAATTATGATTTTCAAGTCTGTATTTTCAATTAGCGTTAGGCCACAGTGAGGGAGTCAGTAATACATAATTGAGCGTATATATATATATGACTATTAAATTTCATATATCGGCATTGGAAATAGAAATGCATTCCAAACACCAACTCATTCGGACCAGGAAACATGTGTGAAATACGTGTTTGTGGCCGTCCATAAAGTACGTCACGCTATTTTTGATCATTTTTACCCCCCCCCCTCCCCCTTGTCACAAACTGTCACAAATCTCGGACCCCCCCCCCAAATTCGTCACACTTTCAAACAAAAATGTTGTTTTTTTATTAACAAAATAATTAAAATTTAATATAAAACACCATGTCGTCACAAATGGCCGGACCCTCCCTTCCCCTGTCATAAACTGTCACTCTTTCTTACACCCCCTACCCCCACTGGAGCGTGACGTACTTTATGAGCGGCCCCTTTCAGGATTTAGACCAGAAAGAAAAACACAGGAATTTAAAAGAAGCTTGTAAAAATAATAATCTATATCATATATATATTTACGCTCAATTAAGTAGCGGAACGCTGAGGGACATCACTCTGCTTTTTAAAAAAAAATTGGATAATCATTTTGGTTTCCAGATTAACATTAAACACCCTCCACACTATTTATTAATAAAAAAATTGAACAATTTCATGCGGACGTTCGATAAGAGTTATTTTTGGTGCAGTAATTTGGTGCGCTGCTTTCTAAAATTTCTCGCCGTAAAAAGATATTATATGACGTCATTGATTTAGCTCATGTTTTTAAATTTGGAAAAGGGAACGATGTAAAAAGAGGATTTAAAGATTTTTAATTATAAAATACTTTGAGTATAATACATTTCAGGAAATTTAATATATCGTATTTAGTTAGCTGGCACCCCAGCACAAAACCCTCAATTATCACTGACTCACTCATTCAGTAACGCTCAAAGCACACTATGATTAAATAAACTAGCGCTGGCAGCACTGTTTACAACACAAATGCTGACGTCAAAGGTTCGTGCGTTGTTTTGTTAATGTTAATCTGGAAACCAAAATGATTAAGATTTTTTTTAAAAGCATAGTGATGTCACAGTCCTTAACGTTTACTGTTATTTTTAGGTTATCTTTCACAAACTGAAACATACACATCATTGAAATTCTGCATATATATTAATTGATTTCAAATATCCTCTTAAATATCTTCGTAAGTACCAGAACAATAATTAACTTTTATATATATTTAACTATTTTCGTATTCATTGTTTTGGACTGTAATAACACTATGGAAGTGGGCGAAGATCCAATGGAAAGGAAGCACAGGTTAGCAGGAGAACGTCAAGCAAGATGGCGGGCTAAACAATCTCAGGAAACCCTCGCTAAAATTAACGCTGAAAAATCGAATTGCACTTCAAACCGATGAGGAGGCAGCTACATGTCGAAAAGCTCATTCCGACTGTGCTGAATAAGTACCATGGTAGTGAATGAACATTATGTGTTAAAATGAAACATTTAAATATGTGTTAAGCTGAAAAAAAATTGGCAAACGGGACACAATCGTATTTACCATTTAATTATTTTCAATATTGATTCAAAGTTTCTGACAATTATTTCGATTTTTTTTCAATTATTTAAAAAAATAGTGATTTTAATTACTCATATTGTTAGTAGAATTCTGAGTAGAAGTAAAATAAAGTGACATTCGAAAGAAAAAAGTTGAAATTTATTGATATTTTATTTTAGATCAACATCAATTACTGATCAAATTCTATGACATTTTCATTTGTTATATAACCAAAGACATAAAAGTTTCAAAGTAAATATGTTGATATAGTTGGAAACAGTCAGTTTTTTGACTGCCTCTCAGTGTGAAATAACTAAATTACGCGGGAGCTTTCGTAAAATTTTCCAATACCCAGTCCTTAACTTTTACTGTTATTTTAAAGGTTATCTGTCACAATCTGAAACATACACATCATTGAAATTCTGCATATATATTAATTGATTTCAAATATCCTCTACAATATCTTCGTAAGTACCAGAACAATAATTACCTTTTATATATATTTAACTATTTTCGTATTCATTATTTTGGACAGTAGAAACACTATGGATGTGGGCGAAGATCCAATGGAAAGGAAGCGCAGGCTGGCAAGAGAACGTAAAGCAAGATGGCGGGCTAAACAATCTCAGGAAACCCTCGCTAAAATTAATGCTGAAAAACGACGAAAATTAGAGCTGGAAACTGAAGAGCACGCAGCTGCATGTCAAGAAGCAAATGCAGCTTCACAACGTAATCGAATTGCGCTTGAAACTCCATCACAAAAGCAAGCACGTCTAACAGCAAACTCATCATCATATCAGGCAGCTCAAAAACGCATTAGTCAAGCAATTCAAGATGTTGCAAGTAACTTTGATGAGGCAAATGTTGATCAACATCACTGCGGACCTTTTGATGCAATGTGTCAATTTTGTGCCTCTCGAAATTTTGCTGCGGAACGTCCGGCAGACAAGAAATTCACAAGCTGTTGCAGGAAGGGTCGCGTCAAATTGCCAAAGCCTACTAATGTTGGCGGAACTGTACTGCCATATCCTACGTTTCTACAACAGCTTCTCTCTGATCAAACTCATCCAAAATATAGACATTTTCGCGATAAGATCCGCTCATACAACAATGCCATCTCTTTCGCATCAATGGGTGCAAAAATCATCGATGTTCCAGGACGCGGTCCTTACGTCTTCAAAATTCACGGCCAGACATGTCACCAAACATCCCATACTCTGCCAGTCAACGATCAAGCACCACAATATGCTCAATTGTATGTGCTTGATACTACAACTCAAGCAACTGACGTTCGTCAGCAGCATCAAGCAAACGAGGATTGCCGACAGGAAATTATGTATCAGCTTGATCGCTTTTTCCGCGACAACAATCGGCTCGCACAATGTTACCAGCTAATGCACGAGATCGAGTCGCGAGAAGCACAGAATGCCGCTCAATTAGGACTTACCATTCCTACTGTTTCGATGGCCTTTTATCGCGATCGACAGTCTGATCAGAGGCGATACAATGCACCGACATCCAATGAGATCGCCATGGTCTTTGTGAATGAGGACGGAGAACCTCCCTTCGAGAGAGACATACACATCTATCCAAAAAATCCTCAAGATCCCAATCAAGCCTTCATCAAATTACACATTTTAAGCCCTAATATGGACCCCATGACTTACGCGATCATGTTTCCTTACGGCGAGGCAGGGTGGCAGCCATATTGGCAATGCGAGTCATACGAAGGTGCAACGCTCGCAGAAAAGCGTAGGAATGTCAGCATGTTGCAGTTCAAAGCTGCTCTCACAGCAATTCGCGATGACTTCAGTCCGATTATGAGCGCTGGAAAGCTCACGCAACAGTGGTTGGTACATTCTTACCTTCAAGTAGAGGCCAACAATCTCAACTACATCAGGCAGAATCAGAAGCGAATACGACATTACACCCCCCCCCCCCCCCCCCCCCCCCCCCCCCCCCCCCCCCCCCCCCCCCCCCCCCCCCCCCCCCCCCCCCCCCCCCCCCCCCCCCCCCCCCCCACACCCCCCCCCCACCCCCCCCCCCCCCCCCCCCCCCCCCCCCCCCCCCCCCCCCCCCCCCCCCCCCCCCCCCCCCCCCCCCCCCCCCCCCCCCCCCCCCCCCCACCCCCCCCCCCCCCCCCCCCCCCCCCCCCCCGCTCCCCCCCCCCCCCCCCCCCCCCCCCCCCCCCCCCCCCCCCCCCCCCCCCCCCCCCACCCCCCCCCCCCCCCCCCCCCCCCCCCCCCACCCCCCCCCCCCCCCCCCCCCCCCCCCCCCCCCACACCCCCCCCCCCCCCCCCCCCCCCCCCCCCCCCCCCCCCCCCCCCCCCCCCCCCCCCCCCCACCCCCCCCCCCCCCCCCCCCCCCACCCCCCCCCCCCCCCCCCCCCCCCCCCCCCCCCCCCCCCCCCCCCCCCCCCCCCGCTCACTCCTCGCCCCTCCTCCCTCTGAGCATATCAAGGATCTGGTGTTGATCATATGGCTAACTTAGCGTGATGATTCAGACGACTGTTGCCGCGAGGCGTGTCTATCTGATCCTCCATCGTCTATTCGACGGTCTCTCTGCTGTAACATGTAGTGAGAGATGTCTGTTCGACGCTACGCAATGTCAATCTTTGCCAACTGTGAGGCGATGCACCTGACGTCTGCATCCACTTTTACGGCAAATCCAAGCTGGCCAGAATTCGTCGCCAACCTGCGACCTGGGAGACAAACATGCGATCGTCCCGATGTGGTAGCAAGAGTGTTCAAACTGAAGCTTGATTCGTTGATGGAGGACATTACAAAGCATGGAATCTCGGACAATGTCTCGCTTTCGTGTACAGCATTGAGTTCCAGAAACGTGGTCCTCCCACACGCTACATCTGGTAACATTGAGATGTGGAGGATAAATTTCACCATGGCGCACAGAATTGATCAATACGTCAGCGCTGAAATTCCCCAGAATCAAGTCCGCGACTTCGGTAAATAGTCAAGCTTATGTATGTTGTACGGTCAGTGTGGCTTCTGGCCAACTTACAAGCACCATGTATGGTCAATGGAAGTTGACAGTAAAAATTTCCAAAGACATTCAATGCAAACACAATTCCAAACGCAAGTGGTTATCGTTATGTATATCGTCGTCGAAACAATGAGCGCGCACAGTCAAGCCAGCGTGCAAATGGACTAGTCGCAATGTGCGTTCCCTACAACCCCTATTTGACTCTCAAATATAACGCACACATTAACGTCGAGGCGTTGCACATCACTTCATGCCATCAAGTACATCTACATGTACATTTTCAAAGGCTTTGATTGTGCAAACCATATCCATCAGATCAGATGGAAATCCAGAATTGCGATACGATGAGCTTTCCAATTTATATAAGTTGTCGGCCACGTTAGCGCTCCGGAAGCGATGTGGAGATTGCGAGAGTCGTCACCTTATGCATGATCGACAGTCATGCGTGTATGCGTCTCACCTGTGTGTCTACTTCTGCACCGATCTCAACAAACTGGTCAGATATTCGTACGCTGTGGTCACGAAGCATGGAGGCGCTCTCTTAGCGCACAAGACTGGTCAAAACTTACATCTGAGCGATGGTGTTGTAGTCTCAACGATTGAATGATGAGGAGCTAAAAGTCAGTGGCTTCTGTTACTCCGGTATTATATACCCTGACATATACTATCTTTCACAACGGTCATTGGTCAGACAACTGCTATAGAGGGGTTATGGAACAAGTGTGGTATCGCGTATGTATACGGTAGAGCGAAGTTAATGGGACGACGATGCGATTCTATTTACTGAATGCTTCTTTCTCCACGTGCGTGGAGGCTACCTAGCTTTGCACTATTTGCGCATGACGGTTGATGCGTTTTTATGTGCTGTGTGTTATCGACGACATACTACCCTCGGCTAGCTAGGTCATCAGCACGAGGATTACTTGACGTCTGACGACGAGATGGTGCAAATTGTTGAGAGATGGAGTGCCTCATACCTTATGCCAATGCAACTTACGCGCGTATGTTCAGACTTGCTATCTGCGTATTTTGTATCCTGCTGCTGATGCTCCTGTAAATTGTGTGGGAAGATCATTTTCGGACATGATTCTTGTCTACGCGCGACGTGACCCGAAAGAGCAAATTCATGCTACAGTAGCATGATGGAAATTTTACTGACGCCGCTCCGCGTACGATGCACGTCGAAGAGAGGCGCGATTCGAGAGGCGCAGATGGCGATTGCACTTCTCATACGTATCAACAGCTCTGTGCATTTATCGCAAAGAGTAATTGCCGCAGTAGGACGATCGTATGAAGTGCCACACCGCGATGTTTTTACATGATGCGTACTAGGGTAGGCTCGGTCTTTTTACATTTAAACCATTTTTCGACGCTCGAGCTCATGTCATGTCATTCGCGGTCGAAATCATCTGTCTTGCCTATCTCGCGACAACTCGTAATTGCTGCAACGCTTTTGATAGGTGTGGTATGGACAAGTCCACAGTGATTCAAGTTATAGCAGTTCCTTTGCTCAGATACTTCTAGTTCGTCATCTAATGCGCTCTTCACGTCTTCCTCTTCTTCTTACATCCACAGAAGCTCAAATATTGCAGGATAGCATCTCTCATTCTCATGCGACGAGATCACAATGTTGCACAAAACATGGCTTGCGTTTGCATCGATAAGCTTGCTTCGCCGAGATTATGTATGTTAACTTGCCTATTTGGATGGAAAGGTTCTGGTGATTGGATGCGATTTTCTGTCAAACCTTACCTGTTGTTCCGCGTTGGTACTGCGCACAGACATCATCGAGTGATGTTGCATCAAAACAAGTAGATTATGGAGACATTTCAGCAATTGACATTGGTAAGTCAACTGATGAGATATGCGTCAGACGGAGCAACACGTCGATCGATATACTCAGTGGCTGTTTACAGTCGGTGATCGGAAATTCGTATGAGCCCTAGTGTCGCGCGATTCTTTTTGATGAAGTTGCAATTCAAGATACGCACCAGCTATATGGTTTAACACTCACGATCTCTGATGAGGACAATATTCGCAAATATTCTATACAGACTGCACTCGAATATAGAGCTTTCATAAGCGCTGTGGATTGTTTGCATCAGCCATAATCTGATCAGACTACTCGCTTATGAATCGTTAAAATCTTGAGAGGTTGGCTGCTGCATCCTATCGTACATGTTGATTACTCAGCAGATTCACTCAGCAGCGTGAGACTGCGACGATCTCAATTCTCATTTCCTATCAGAATTCTTGAATGATGTTGGACCCCATCGGTTGTTACGCTCCTACCACATGTTGACTATCTTTATTAAAGAATGCGATTGGCGTACCAATCGATCACTGCTGTCTACTGTAACTTGAACACGAAGTAGCAAGAGGTTTTTGATGTGTATGGAACAAGACTCTTATCGTGTGGAGCTAAGAAGAGCTGGCACGAAACTTTTATAAGCTAAGGATTATAGTCAGAATGCAAATCGTGGTAACTGTGGGAAACTGGTATATATTAATCTCCTCGCATCGATCTTCTGCTGCACGACGGATATGTGTTACCTTTCACCTTGCAAAACGATAGTACAATTTCGTATTACACCTGATTGCAATCACTATCAATTTAAGAGTCAGTGGTCAGACCTGTCGATATTCACGTAGTGTGTAAATCTTCAGACAGCTGTTTTTTCGCACGGAATGCTATACTGTCGCTCTTGTCAAGATTCTCGCCGATGTCGAAAATATCAAAGTTACACGTTGAATCCATTCTTTTCAGGTCAACTACTTATGTTCTGAGTGTTTTTACGAGATAATGTCGTCTTCAAAGAGGATTTTTAATCCAAAAAATATTTGTCACATACATTAACAAAGACTTCATTGTTTTAGCTCTTATTTTAATTTGGAAAAAAGGACTCTCGATTTTGTAAAAAGAGGGATTTGAGGCATTTTTATATTATTTGATGACAAGATATCTGACGTCGTCACCATAGCAGGGATGTGTCCTGAATACATCCAGGCCAAAAAGTCTAATGAATGGCCACCGGTGGTTTCGGCAAGCGCTTAACATCATCAACAACAACTGCAATTCCACCCGCCCATTTTGTTTTTCGCTCATTACTGTCCTTTTCAGACAACCCCACTTTACTCACAATGAGCTTGGTCTTTGGTGCCGTCCACGAACAAACGAGTTTTTACCTTCCAATGTTACTGTTCTGTCGATCTAATTAGTATTAGTCCCACCCTAAACGAGATCTCTCTGCATTTC
>CALYLW010000224.1:31040-326374 GCA_944989445.1 Ampullaceana balthica
TTCTTGGTGGTCGGACCCTGCGAGACAAGCTGCAAGTATGTTCAACAGCTACTAATTTTAGAAAGCAGCGCACCAAATTACTCCACCAATGCATCAAAAGGTGTGCAAATTAAATATGCGCTGTAAAACTAAAATGATATGACGTCATTGTTTTCGCTGATATTTTAATTTTGTAAAAAGGGAACAATGTACACAAAGTATTTAAAAACTTTGTGTACATTTGTGTAATATTTCGTATTGATCAAACAAGGACACGTTAGTTGGGATTTTGAAAAAGGTCGGTGCCGTAGGCGCCCTAAAAAAGTTCATTTTTTCAAAATAAATAGATTTCAGCTGAACACTTCCGTCATTTTTTATGGTTGATATGCCGCGGGTCTCTCCAGAGTTCCTTCTTTTCATTCACTCACAGTCGTTTGCCCAAACCCACCCCATTTTGACAACTGTGTCTTTCAGGAAGTCTTCACCCGTCACTAAATCATTAGCGGCGTATGCTACGCCGCGGGTCAGCTAGTATTATATAAACAATATAATTTGCAATTGTCACGCAAGTAGTGTCTGTCAGTCCTGACGCTACTAATTTTAGAAAGCAGGGAAAACCAAATTACTGCACCAAAGCATCAAAAGATGTGCAAATTAAATATGCGCTGTAAAAAAATATCATACGACGTCATTGTTTTTCGCTCATATTTTAATTTTGGAAGAGGGATCAATGTAAAAAGAGTATTTGATGATGGTTAATTATAAAATCAATAAAGAAAAGGGGCGCCGTAGGCGCCCTGCAACCCATATTATAAAATACTTTGTTTTCATTTCAGAAAGTTTAATATTTCGTATTTATCAAACAAGGACAAGTAAGTTGGGCTTTTGAAAAAGGTCGGCGCCGTAGGCGCCCTAAAAAGAAGTGCATTTTTTATAAAATAAATAGATTTCAGCTGAAAACTTCCGTTATTTTTGACGGGTGTACGCTAGTGTATATTATCAAACAAGGACAAGTTCGTTGGGCTTTTGAAAAAGGTCGGCGCCGTAGGCACCCTAAAATAAAGTTCATTTTTTATAAGATAAATAGATTTCAGCAGAAAACTTCCGTTATTTTTGACGGGTGTACGCTAGTGTATATTAACAAACAAGGGCAAGTTAGTTGGGCTTTTGAAAAAGGTCTGCGCCGTGGGCGCCCTAAAAAAAGTGCATTTTTTATAAAATAAATAGATTTCAGCTGAAAACTGATACGGTGGTCGAGTGGCAGCGCGCTCGACTGGTGTACCGATGGTCACGGGTTCGAATCCACGGGAAGCCAAGGATTTGTTCCTGGGGCCTAGGGCGTCCCCGAGTCCACCCAGCTTGGAGTGGGTACCTAACACATAGTTAGGGAAATAAAAGGCGGCTGGGTAATGCGTGGAACCCTTATAGTCGTGGCATGTGAACGCTGCATCACTTGCCAAAATCAACTGCTGCCTTGCAGAGGGTCTTGGCTGACCAAAGGCTATGGAAGCACATCCAGAAAAAAAACAGCAGGCTGAAGTCGGAGACCACGGGCCAATTGGCGCAAAACTCGTCGGCACGCAAAACTCAAATTGAGAACGAAGAAGAAGAAGCTGAAAACTTCCGTCATTTTTGACGGGTGTACGCTAGTGTATAATATAAAAGCCCAAGTCATTAACTTCCTCAATGTGGAACGCTGAGGAACGATGTACAACAGTATATAGCAGTTAAAAAATCGTGTGGTGATTAGCACTGTAAAAAAATATTATATGACGTCATTGTTTGAGCTTATATTTAATATAAGTTGTGCATCAATAGGTGTGCAGAAATAATTATAAATTAAACTTTAAATTAAAGACGAGCTGTAAATAAAATATTATATGACTTCATTGTTTTAGCTTATATTTTAATGTTGAAAAGGGAATAATGTAAAAAGAGGATTTGAGGATTGTTAATTATAAAATACTTAGTGTACATTTCAGGAAGTTTAATATTTCTTATTTATCAAACAAGGATAAGTTACTTGGGCTTTTGACCCCCAAAAAAAAGTGAGCGCCGTAGGCGCCCTACAAACCCTATTATAAAATACTTTGTGCACATTTCAGAAAGTAATACTTCGTATTTATCAAACAAGGACACGTTAATTAGGCTTTTTAAAAAAGTGGGCGCCCTAAAATGGGGGGCGCCGTAGGCGCCAAGGCGCCCCATTACAATCTAGTATATAAAATGATAGTCTAAGTCACTCACTCATTGGATGTGGAACGCTCAGGAACGATGTACAACAGTCTATAGCAGTTAAAAAATCGTGTGGTGATTAGCACTGTAAAAAAAAATTATATGACGTCATTGTTTGATCTTATCTTTTAAAATATGCAAGGTGTGCATCGGTGCGCAAAATGATTATAAATTAAAGATGCGCTGTAAAAAATATTATATGACGTCATTGTTTTAGCTCATATTTTAATTTGGGAAAAAAGGAACAATGTAAAAAGAGTATTTGATGATGATTAATTATAACATACTTTGTGTACATTCCAGGAATTTTAATATTTCGTATTTATCAAACAAGGATAAGTTACTTTTGACAAAAAACAAAGTGGGCGCGGTAGGCGCCCTACAACCCCTATTATAAAATACTTTGGTACATTTCAGAAAGTTTAATATTTCGGATTTATCATACAAGGACAAGTTAGTTGGGCTTTTGAAAAAGGTGGGCGCCGTAGGCGCCCTAAAAAAGTGGGCGCCGCAGGCGCCACGGCGCCGCAGCACTACCTAGAATCGTTATAAAGAGTTTAAAAAAACAGTAAAACATTTTGCATAAAAATTTTTGTCGTGACTTGCTCCTTTATAAGGCAATAAGTACATCAATTGCTTGTGTCCATTCAAGTTGTATGTATATGAATGTGTGCCAAAATATTGCGATTTGATAAAGGACATTTCACTACATAACTTGGTTCTATATTTCAGAAATCTCAGGTAAAATTCGCCCGAAAGAGGATACAGTATAGGGGAGATAATCATTAAATAAACCCAAGTAAACAAAATCCCCACCCTGGTAAACAACAAAACACCCTGCTACTGCAAACCTCGTGTCACATAAGCCAGACAACCAGAAGAGGCGTACGGTTAACTTCACAAGGAACAGGTGTAAAACTAATGTCACATGGAGCATGTGTAAGAATAACTTCACAAGGAACTTGATTATCTTATATCGAACCGGTAAACGACATGCTCTTTTGTTACAGTAGAAAAGCCAAGTATACAAATATCCCAGTCATTGCTATTCCTGGCACAACGGATCACATTGTTTTATGTGGCGTCTGACACACTGAGCACAGTTCCTGGTGAAAATCACGTTACATTTGAAGTTATCACTGGAAACATGTCGTGTGTCAAGAATGTTTGGAGACCTTTGAGGCGAATTTCACGCGCAGTTAATGTTAGTGAAGCGAGGCTGGCGTAGAGGGTAGAGTTGAGGGAGATTTGAAGGGTGGGGCTGTGTTTAGGGAGCAGGATTGGGTGGTATTGGGGAGACGGGGGAGTCAGGAGCGAAGAGTGGTGCAGACTTGAGATTGGATGTCGAAGTGATGTGGGAAAATATAAGATGATGGTAGGTGAGACTTAGAAGGTGATGACTGGTACGTTTAAAGATTGAAGCTTTGGAGAATTATATGATAAGAATTGGGAAACTTAACATGGTTGGGTGCAATATTCCCTCTAAGGTTAGTTTGCCCGTGTGCAAAGCACAAAAACACGTGTACAAAGTTGCACAGCATCCATTTTTGTGTGCAATATTTCACAAAATTTGCTGCGCGGTAATTCTAAACTGCTGCGCGGCACCTGTCAAATATCTGCGCGGCCGCGCAGCTTAAAGGGAACATTGGTTGGTTGTGGGAGAAACAGCGGGTTAGAGAGATTTTGTAATTTAAAATATATTTATGATGTCCAGAGCTTTTGTCTGTGTTAGATAATGGGTGAAAAGTTTTTGTACCTGTATGGTTTGAGACGGACGTATGGATCTTTATGCGACTTGAATCAGCTTGCAAATAAATTATAAAACCATCTGATTCGGCGAGATTTTAAATGATTTATTGATGTGTTTATTATTAACACGCCCTCAGCATCCATACAGACACCTCTGGGCAGTGGCGTAGCTAGAACTTTTGCTGCCCGGGTTGGTCTCCAATGAGCCGCCTTTTTTAGGGACCGTCCATAAATGACGTCACGCACTTGGGGCTGGGATAGGCGTCATACACTAGTGACGATGTGTGACGAGGGGGTGTGTTTGAGAAATGTGACGTCACGTTAAAACGCACAACTTAAAATAAAATTTCCACTTAAATATTGATTACTGACACTTTATTTAATGACGTTTAAGTAACACGCGCTTTTCGATATTAGATTGCAGCCTTACACTAAAAACATACTTAAATGACAAAAATTTGATTTGAAACATGCTTATTTTCAAACAGAAAATACGGCTTTTATGGTGAGGGTGGTCAAAACTTTATGGCGTCATTTTGAAGAAAGGGTCTAAGTTTTTGTGACGACGTGTGACGAGGGCGGATGGGGTGAAACATCAGCCAAAATTGCGTGACGTCATTTATGGACGGCAAATTAGTCGATTAAATGATGGTTTTTATAAATTAATAAACATGAATAAATAATTTTAATTGAAACGAAATAAAGGTGGGGAACATGTTTACCATTGCATGCCATATTTATGTAAGCAGTAATTAAAGAGCCCGCGAAAGATGATATACCCATAAATACACATTTATAAAAATTCACTATACATTTTTTTAAAGGCCAAATTTACACCAAAAACATTATCAATTGCTATTCTTTTATTTTATATTTATAAATAAATAAATTATTTTAAAGAAAAATTGTACACATTAGTATGCAATCATATTTATACATTTACTTTCCTAAATTTCACAATAGAAAAATCGTGTACTATGATATCAAAATATAAATTATTTGTAATATCTTGTTCTATGGAAAATATTGCAAGATTTTTTTGTCTTAAATCGCTCACTGTGGAACGAAGATAATTTTTATCAACTCCCCTTTGGAGAAGCTCCCTTTACAACTAGCGACACTGATAACAATTTTTGAAAAAATTCATAGCAAAATTACAATGTTGGGTACAGACTTTTCCAATCTTACTGTTGAATAAATTTTAATAGATCAAGGGGTCCTTTCTCCCCGTTTTTCTAACATAATGCCTCTTCTTGTAGTTAGGTACAGCCATAAAAACCTTGATCCTTTTTCAATATTGAACTGTTCTTTATCAATGTCAATTTATTTGATGTTCAAATGTTTCATTTAGTAGGTTACATGGTATTATATGTGAATATTTTCTTGCAAGGACTTGCAACTCATCAAAGCGTTCTTTTATTCTCTGTTATAATTCCATCCATGGATAAAAACATTTCCCGTTGTACTTCTCATTCTAAAGATAGAAACACGTCTTCTTAATTTTCCCCACTCATATTTTTTCTCCTTCTAACTCAGCGTTCAGTTGATATCTTCAACGCTTCACAAATTGTTTTACTATCAGCGTTTTCTATTAGCACATCTCTTTGTTTCGTGCAATGGGTTTGCATTAGTTTAAAAAATGACGGGCTCCCATAAATTGAGATAGCATAGAAAAGAAAAAGATTGCATTTAATTGAGTAAAATTTAAGCATATTATCTAATTTTTCTAGTTATTTCTTCAAATGTCAATTTTTCCAAGACGCTTGAAATTTTAAAGTATGTCTTTTTCGAAATTATTTATGTCTATTGTGGTGTTTATTAACGGAAAAATTTGAATATTTTCATGTTCTTGCCATACATCTTAATCTTAATATCTTAATAAAATATTCCATAAAATTCAAATTATTTACACATTACTTTTATTGGATAGGCTTAACATTTTAATGAATAACAGAATTTTAATGAAAAACACAAATTATTTGTGCTGCTTTAATGAAATAAAAACAAAATAAATTTAATTTTTAATAACGTACCTTACAATAATTTTCTGAAAACTCAAACAGTAATATAAATTACCGCTATTTTATATTAAATTACTACAATATTTGAACCACCATGAATTGTAGGTACTTGTTAGCGCATCATTCTGCAAATGTCAAAATACAACGCAAAAAACCATCATGGCGATATTAATAGGACATTATTAGGCCAAGTGGTGATGTGGTTTTTGTGTAGTTTTCTTATAAAAGCGTCATCTGGTCGTACCGTATACCGCTTAATTTTCCAAACAAATCGATACCTTTTTTGAGTGATTTTAAATTTTTGAACGGTTTTGCTTTACTTATAACATCCACACATCCACTATGTAATCAAACAAATGTTGTGGAAATCCGTTCATTAGGACTAGAAATTACGAATATTTTGTTTCACCTTGGCTTTGCCCCTTCAAAAGAAAAAGGTTGGTTGTCGGAATAAGTAGCACTTTTCAAATGCTCTCAAATGCCGCCCCTAAATGCGTGCCGCCCGGGGCGGACCGCCCCCTCTAGCTACGCCACTGCCTCAGGGAGGGAAGTTGAAGTTTGCAAGGAAATTCAATAACGCTTTACGGTTTGTTAAAAGAAAACAAACCCAGAAATGATCGTGTGTTAATAAAGATCACGGACAAGTGGATCATGTAGTGATCGACTGATTTCATACGTCACTGAAATGGTAGAAATAAATGCGGGAGTAGTCATTCGCAGAATATGAAGATGGAAAGGCGGAGACATGAGGCCTAGATGATCACGTGGTATTATCTCTTAAAAATCATCAGTGCTTCATAATTGTGGTAATAGTATCTCGAACAAAATGTGAGAGTGCTCGTCGAAAGTTTAATAAGCTCAGGACACTCGTGTGTGTGAAAAGAGATGCTCGAATTGTCTTAACTTATTGACTTACGAGAATTGACCCAGGTTACGGAGGAATGGTGACTTGAAAAAGGTGTTGTGTATCCTTTTCTTAAAAAAATTTAAGGTATTCAGGACTGCAGAAAGTGAACGGGTATATTATTATAGATGAAAACCACTCGTGCTACAAAGATTTTGAAGTGATATTAATTCAGATATATTTGAAAAGTAATAGTAAAAAGAGTTACATTTCTTTATATACAGTTTTTGGCGTAGTGATTTGTATGGCCCTATTTTTTTTTATTCGGTCAGCTTTTCTTTAAATTATGTTTCTTCTTCCTGTTCTAAATCACTCTACGCATTATTCTTTCTGGTGAAATCTCGAACGTCACAATGTGTAAGCGTCAGAATGCACACGTCTTGTTGTGTTGTGGATTGTTATCATAAAACGAGCGTACTTCATCTCGGTGTATTCGAGTACCACTAATCCGCAACATCACTTGCTAATAGGTCTGAAATCTAATTGTTACTTTTTAAAATAGTTTTGGTTTCTGTTTGTGAAAAAAAAGTCACTTGTATATCATCTGGACAGCAGGAAAAGAAATATTTCTCTAGAGATAGTCCTCTAAAATACATTTCATCATCTTCATTGTGTAGGTTATTAATTTTCTGACTGAGTGAACGCTATTTGGGCTGGCTGAAAACAAATCAATAGTCAGGGGATATCACTCCTTGGTGCGTGCCAGGCAAAAGGGCAATAATCACTGCGTCTGACAGGAAGAATGTTCTTTTATTTAAAATTCACCAATCAATGATAGAGCAGATCGTGTAAAATGTCAGCCGTGAGAGTTTTTAATTTGAAATTTCCATTTTCTAAAGTTATCTAGAACTTGTTGTAAAGATTTCGCTATCTTGTTCTGATTTAATTGCTCTATAGATTATACTACCATAAGCAAAGAAACTAACATTTGTTCCTGGTGAGATGCTGTTGGGTAAATCATGTAGGGATGTCTATATTCCTAGGTACCGTAGGACGGTTCCTTGTAGATCTCCTAAGTTAACCGTTATTGGTACAGATTTAGACCCATTAATTATTACAGTTTTCTCTCTAACTAAAGGAAAATCTTGGATCCAACGATGTATGGGACCAGAGATGCCAAGGTATTTAAATTTTGTTTTTTTGTTTTTGAGAAGTCTAGTAATATTGAATCCATTCTATTATTATTATCGAAGTCTTTTGACAGATCATCTATTAGACAAATTAATTGTATTTTACATGATCTGTTTTTTCTTACAGCCGTGTTGTTGTAATAACTGGACGTTATGTTTGTAGGTGATTAGCTTTTCTGCTTTATGTTACGTGCTCTATTTATTTACAAAGTAATAGTAATACTAGTAATTGTAAAAGGTCTTTAATTAAAAGGAATTGATTTATTACCTTAAAAATAGGTTTGGGGGTTACGTTACCTAGTTTCCAATTCTTGGAGACTTTTCTCTGGTTTAGAGAAACTTGAAAAAGTACTCCAAGGATGGGGGACATTTCTTTGTTTAGTTCTTTTAGTATTCTATCTGATAATTCGTCTGGACCAGTAACTTTGTTTTTATGTTTGTTAGGAGTTCATTTCGGACTCTTTCATCTACAGTTATGTTACCTATTTCTTCTATTTTATTTTAAGTTTATTGTGACATCCTTTTCACCAGAGGCTAAACATGGTGATGCACAATGTGTGTTGAAGATGTTAGCTTTGATCCCATTATTGTCATAGGTTTTCTTGTGCGGGTCATTTAGTTATTACTTATGGATATAACACAACATAGTAACAATATACTTCATCTAAATTCTACAGTCTCCCCCCCCCCAAAGGTTGTGAAGGATTGCAAAACAGAAAATATAAGCCTGGCATAAATCTCTCTCTCTCTCTCTCTCCTAAAACATCCCATCCTTCCCTTTAGCATCAGTTTTTATTCCATACTCTGTTAGATTCATTTCAGTTTTTTTCCTCTTAAAATTTATTTTATGATAATGAAATTGCTGTGCTTCTACTATCTAGTAAGGGTTGCCTTGTTTAGCCTAATGCTTATTTTTTTATTAATATATTTTTATAGGCTAATAAGCAATTAGGTTTCATAGAATTGTAATGTCAATTCAATAAAATTCATATATTACTCATATAACCATGTTAAAACATGACAATCGTCTTTGTGCATTTCCTAAACATTTTTTGCCTTACATATCAGATGCCTTTTTAAAAGAACTTCTTACTTTTGTTATCATGTTATAACATTCATGTAATTCTTATTTTATAAATGCTCTGGTTTATTAAATCAATATAATATACAATTTGTTAAATTGCATTAATTAATAAGGACATTTTCATTGACAAAATATTTTCACCTCGATTTTACCCGAATTTTTATAAATTTAGTATTACCTATTTTATCATATAAACACGACAGTATTCTCAGAGTTATGTAAATTTAACTGTTACCAGAGATCATAGAGAATTTAGTCTGAAAGTCAAAGTTCCCAATCATTGGAAATACTTCAAAGATTACTCATCAAAGAGCTTACGCATTATTTAAAAAATGAGCATAGTTGTTGGTAATTAAATTTTAGAATAACTCGTGCCTGCTAACATATTAATAATATTAATTATTAATATAGGCCTACTAATACTAATACTATACACTATATTAGTATTTTATTAGTAATATAATAATACACTAATAATTACTAAATTTTTTTGCTTAATATTAGTATTAGCCTTTTCCTTTTATAATAAAAAAATAATGTAACATTATTTTAAACTAGCGTATCACCCGTCAAAAATGACGGAAGTTTTCAAAATAAATACACATCAGATTAAAAAATAACATTATACAGAACTTTCATTTATTTTTATTTGATTAATTTGTTATCATATTGAACAATTTTTATGCGGAACATTCGAAAAGTGTTATCTATATATACTAATACATAATCTGGTCATGATACGTCCATTTTGTTTACCTAGCCAGATATTTTTTACCTGGCTTGACCCATGCTAAAATAAATTTCATTTTTTATTTTGTTACTAGAAAACTAGATGTTTGATTCTTATTTTGTTTGTTTGTAAGTGAGAAATTTCCATTTGGCATTTTATTGGGACAATCCGGCAAGTGGAGTGATAGATAAACAAAATGGACAATGGTTGCATCACAATCAGACTATTTACATGTACTGTTGAAAGCCGAAAAAATGCCTTTGAAATTAAAAAGACTTACAAACTAGCGCTGTAATAGCTGAAATACAACAAATAATATAATAATGCATTTAATAAATTGAAAATGTAAGTTCTCAAGAGAAAATTAAATTTCGCTGTGAAATAATATACATGTAGAAACTGCAGGATTACCAAGAAATTTAAAAAAAAATGCACAACTGAAATACGAACCCCATAAATAATAACAGTAAAACAGCCTGTGCACTACCCTGAGACCATAGAAGCTTGATGATAAAATGAATTTTTAAAAATCTTATATCAGAAGCTATTAAGTGTTGGTTTCATTTGATTGGCTGCCTACCAATATCTCTCTCCTGTAGTACCTGTTATTTGTACTCAACTACCAATAGACACTTTCTTTATTTATTTCACTATGCTAACACACTTATTTATAGAGTTCAAATTTTATTTAAAATATTAGAATCCCTAATCTGGAGATCAATAAACATATTTATGTCAATTTGCTGCTTTTCTTACATTAATTAACAATAAACCACTCGATAATTTATTTATTTAATATTTTAAAAGTTAATCAAATGATATGATTATAATAAATCTATTTATACTATTCACGGGCATATTTCCATAAAAAAGTGTATTGTATTGTGTATGTATTGACCTGTTAGTATCACTGCGCTATAAGTGTTGTAATTATAAAAGTAAATAAATCTTAATAACCTCCTTTTTGATAGTACTGTAACAAGCCACATGCAAACCAGTTTTGATTTTTTTCTTTAACATGTATTTC
Source organism: Ampullaceana balthica (assembly GCA_944989445.1). Classification (NCBI taxonomy): domain Eukaryota; kingdom Metazoa; phylum Mollusca; class Gastropoda; family Lymnaeidae; genus Ampullaceana; species Ampullaceana balthica. Next base: position 41,900 of record CALYLW010000224.1, read on the forward strand.
AGGAGGAGGCACTGGGTTTATTGGCCGCCATTTGGCAAAACTTGGTCAAAGCAAAGGCTTCAAAGTTATTTCTGTCTCTAGGAGAGCTGGGCCAAACTGTTTGACATGGGTAAATCTAAGATTACACATCATGTACTTTCACACACTGCAAGCTGGGTAGTAAATTCTGACTGATTGGTGAACAATTTAATCTTCAGTCATAACTTTGTGAATATGATTTTATTGATCATTTTAATTTTTATATAGTTGTTTGTTGGTTGAATAAAATGCATTTGCCCTCTATTATATTTATTTTTTACTTCACATTTTTGGATTATTTATTCGAGGGTAAATGCATTTTTATATTTTTTAGATAATTTGTTTAATTAAATTTCATGTGATATTTAGCGTTTTATCCATGTGCTTGATATGAAATTATGAATTGTGATACAGTAATTTTTTTTATAGTCTTTAAGAATTTCAACCATCAAAATATAATTTTCTCTCTGGTACTCTCATGACATATTTAAAACCAGAGGCAATCGACTAGCGACACAAATGTTATCTCATAGAAAAATTATATTTACAGAATGACATTAGTAGAAATGGTCTGCCAGAGGATTGTGTTGCTGTCGTCAGCATGTCAGGTGAATCTATTCTTCAGCCTTTCAAAAAGTAATTCTTACTCACTTGTTTTTGGCCGCTTTATAGGTATTAAATTTATAACTGAGCCAATTGGTCACTAGTAAATTTTAAATAAATGTACAGATTAACTCATAACTACTTCCTATGAATTTCATTTAATAATAATGTAGCATTTCACTGGGAAAGATATTAGAATAAAGAAATATAAAGGGATTTTCAGCACCACATGCAATATATAAATGCGCCTTACAGAAGCACATATGATTGAAAAGGAAACAAAGTTAAAACCTTTCAGATTATTTCTTATGGCAATAACTTAATAACGCATCTGTCGGAATCCTCGAAATTCCCCAGTGATGCATTTGGTCATAACGGTCGGAGATGAGATAAATTTAATTTTAAATATATGGTTCACAATTTACTTTTTATTACTTAACTAAATTGTCAAATTTGGGTGGCAGCCGTCATTACATCTATTATCCCAGTTATTACATTCCATTTTTCAGGTGGACTGATGAATTTAAAGCTCAATTGAAAGAAAGCAGAGTGGAAAAGACAAAACTTTTGAATCAAGCCATTTGTTCTTCATCAAAGCCACCCAAAGCGTTTGTCTCCTTATCTGGAGTGGGTAGGTGCACTTCACAGGGTTTGGCTCTCCTGAAAGTTCAAAGCAAACAAAGGCTGTCTCATGTATCATAACTATCAAGTACACTAATTGAATTTTGACTAGTGTCAAAGCAAACAAAGGCTGTCTCATGTATCATAACTATCAAGTGCACTAATTGAATTTTGACTAGTGTCAAAGCAAACAAAGGCTGTCTTATGTTTCATAACTATCAAGTAAATGAATTTTGACTAGTTTAAAATCTATTATTTCCTATAACAGATTTACTATGACAGATTTACTATGACAGATTTCCTATAACAGATTTACTATAACTAATTTTGTGATAAAGAAATGAATGTTTGACATTGAATGCATTTATAAATATTTATGTGTTAATATTTTTTTGTGAAGCGCTGTGAGCCCAGCTGTTTACTGGGGTACTGTGTTATTTAAATTATCAAAATATTATTATTACAATATCATGAGCTCACACATATATGAGAAATTAAAAATTTAGAACCAATATTGTTTTTATTAAATAACTGCTTTTTAAACAAATGTTCAGATTTAATTATATCCTGCTGTAATGCTTTGTGCATACCAACTCTTCTCCATTGGTTTTGCTCAGTTAAAAGTAATTTCTTGTTATGGATAGATCACATATCTAGTAGAAATTATTTAATAGTATATACAACTTGATGGTGTCTTTTATGATCAATTTCCTCTTGTGTCACTATTAAGGTTATTACAAGCCCGACCCAAACAAAGAATACACAGAGAGTGACATAGTTGAACCCTTTGACTTTCTGTCACAGCTGACTAAAGAATGGGAGGCGGCAGCTAAATTACCATCTCAAGTTCCCACTAGATCTGTCATTGTAAGAACTGGTGAGATAAGGGTTGACAGATGTAAACACTAAACAACATCAGAAATAACAATTCAAAACTATTTTGAAAAAAGAAAAGGAACAAATTATCCTGTTGTGAGAATGCAGTCCCAGATCCACTTCTTTTGTAAATAGTTGAAGATATTAAATGTTTAGTTTATAAAGTATGATTTTTTTGGTCCTTTATTTCTTTATTGAAGGCTCCCGTTATATAACTAAATTTTCAAGTTTATCTCCCTTTTGAAATGTCGGTCTCATGTGTTAAAGTTAAAGTTTTCGTGTCTATCATATAATTTTGATAATGTTCCTTGTCATCATTCATAGATGTTAATCAATGTTAACAAAGAAGCATATAGAAGATTCATTTCTGTGTTAGTAAACTCACAGGTTTTATTTCATTGTCAGGAGTGGTGGTTGGCAAAGATGGCGGAGTTATTGAAAACATCAAAACACCTTTCTCACTTGGGCTGGGCGGACCCATCGGCTCAGGTCAACAGTGGTTCCCGTGGATACACGTTGATGACATGGCAGGCATCATACTCCACGCCTTGGAAAACGACAGGGTCTCGGGCATCTTGAATGGCACCTCCCCCAACCCGGTCCGCAGCGGGGAATTCACCAAAGCGTACGCCTCGGCTCTGCATAGGCCTCACCTCATCCCACTGCCGAGCTTTGCCGTCAACACCATGTTTGGGCAGGAAGGTGGTACCATATTGCTGGATGGCCAGAAAGTCTTGCCTAAGAGGGCATTAGAATCCGGCTACAAGTTCAAATATCCTACAATAGAGCTGGCGTGTAAACAAGTTGTTTCCTAAACTACTGCACCAGTGGAAGCAGATCTAGAGAACACCACGACATAGTTTGGAACTTTATACAGGATTTTGATTTTTATTGGAGTTTTTTTTATAGCAAAACTGACAATTTCTGTGTAGCATTAGGTGTTACTATGTATAAAATAATCCTGTGTTTATATGGTTTGTGACTGAATAGTTACAGTATTTTTAGGGAGTGTAAACTCAGGGATCATGTTCTGTTAAATAAATAGAATTGTTTGATGTAGGTTATCATTAATTTCTTAAACAGATATCCACCAAAACCTCCTCTAGACTTTCAAGTTACATTTGATCGTTGTGACAATAAAGTTAGGGAATGTTGAAAAAAACCAACTTGAAAGATTTCTCCTGATTGACCTTGTATAATTCTGAATATCATTTATCAGAATCATATCCACTCATAATGAGAATGCATATCCCTAAGTCCATCAAGTCTTTGTTTAAAATGAAGGTTCTTATATGAAGACACTGAAAGATTCCAATAAATAATGTCAAGCTGCCATGTTATCAGTGAATGTTCCCTCTAACTAAGGTTTGTTTATCCTTGTGCAAAGAGACAAACGCATGTGTGGAAAGTTGCACAGCACCTTTCTTTTTGTCCAAAATTTTAAATCCCACAAATACCCACATGATATTATCATTATCAAAATTTGCTGCGCATTAATTCTAAACTGCTGCGCGGTATCATTTAGAAATTTGCTTGCGTTGCAGCTAAAGGGAACATGGTTTTCAGTTGGAACTGAAAGAAGATAATTATCTAAAAAACTAACAATTGCTTGTGAAAAAGAAAAGAAGACAAACTTTGTAAATTTTTTCTATTCATCCACAACCTTTTTCGGGTTAATTTGTTTTTATCTATTGGGAAAAAGAACAATAAATTTAATTTTTTGATTGTTTAATTTAATTTCTACTCAGATAGTTTGTAAATTATTGATTGTTTAAATACGGGTTTGCTATACGTAATTGAAAATGTAAACTTAGACAATGAAAGAAATTTTTGTTTTCACACTCTTGAATTATTTTATGTCTTCCATAGGTGAAGATAGGTATTGAATAATTTTTTTAATACAGTTTTATCCGAGGCCTGTAGTTTTCTTTTTCTTTTTTTGAAATCTGAAAATGTTATTACCTATGACATGAGGTCAGGTAACATAACATTATTCAAGACTCTTTCATGTAGAGACTTAACTTTTTTTGCCAGATTTTTTGGGAATATGCTGATTGTATTATAATTTAGAAATATTCACTTAACTTAACTGCTCAAAACTGAAATAAAATGAACATTTTTGAAAAGTTTGTTTTCCATCTGTTATTTGTAATTACATTAATTAATTCATTTAATTAACAGATAATTTTAAATTTTCCATTGAGTGGTTAGGATAAATATGTTTCTGGTTTGTGAACCAATTTAAGAAATATATGAATATGAGATGTGATATATGAGATAGGATATATGAGATGTGATATATGAGATATGATATCTGATATATGACATGAGATATGATATATGAGATATAAATATGTGATATATGCTATATGATATATAATATGTGATATATGATATATGCTATATAATATATGATATGTGATATATGATAGACGCTACTGCCCACAGCACTGCACAATTTGACAGAACTGCTTTTCTAATAACAAAAAACACTAACAATGTCTACTGACTGTATGTTTTGTATTCCTGTGGTAACATATTCAAACCATGTTTAATCTGTTCGACCTTTACTTTGTTGATCTCCCGTAATAACTCTGTCATTCAATGTGCCTAGAGTAAATTATACAAATATTCTATATGCGGCTGAATTATAAAAGCCACGAAAATTCCCATTAATGTTTTTTATAAAATATGAATAAAAAGTTTATAACTTACTTTTGTGGAGGTAAACTACAAAAAATTATGTTTGGATTTCACGTTTTATTGTTAAACAAGTAATAAAAACTTTAATGAGTATGTAAACCCAATTTCCAACAAAGAATTTCCGATTTTTTTAGAGTCACATCAAGAATGTTTCAATATAATGCGCACGCGCAACAGTCTAACATTAGCATTCACAAAGCGGGAAAACCCCATTAACTATCATTCTAGATTACTTTAAAAGTCATTTCAAATCAATAATTGTGAAACTAAACCAAACAATTGCTATCTACAAATTGCTGCTAAAATTACGGGAGTCGAACCAAAAGAGATTGTTTAAAAATCCCTTCTCCAAAATTTTACTAAATATTATTAGCCATCGTTTGGCGTTTGTTTCAACCGATAGATATGGTTGGCGAGAAATTGACAAAATACTGATTCTATTTTCGGGTTTTTTTTTGTTTTTTGATTTTCCATGAAATATCTTATCTGTTTCAGACGCTCCTTCTGTACAGAAGATTATTGTGTCCTACGCTTATCTATGGTTTGTGTTTTTTCCTGCATTCTTATTAGAGTTTTAAATGTTGATAAAATGTTGGCTTTCCTGGTTTCTTCAGGCAACCCATTCCACGCCCGAATTCCGGACGGGAAGAACGAAAATTTGTATGTGTTTGTTCTTGCATACGGAATAAGAAAGGTGTTTTTATCCTTATGTCTATCTGAGGGTTGTATTAAGTTATCTTTGTGTTGTATTTCTAAATTAGAGTTAATTGCTTTATGTATGATTACTACTTTACTCTTGGTTCTTCTATCCTCTAGTGTTTCAAGGTTTAATGATTTAACTAATGGTGTTATTCTTGTCAGTTTTGAATATTCTCCAGTAATGAATCTGGCAGCTCTTTTTTGGATTTTTTCTACTTTATCAATGTTTTCTTTAGTGGATGACTGGATGGGTCCCAAACAGAAGATGCATATTCTAGTACAGGTCTCACCAAAGTGAGATAGCATTTTAGTTTTATATCTTTATTACATTTGTAAAGGTTTCTTTTTATAAAGCCTAAGGTTTTGTTTGATTTTTTAATAACTTCATTGACATGGGGATTCCATGATAATTTCTCATTTATTATGACTCCTAAGTATATGCATCTTTAGTTTGGTTTAGTTCCTTTGCATGAATGAAATATTTTGAATTTATTTGTTTCTTTTTCTTTGTTATCCAGCAAACCTCTTGTGTAATTTTTTTCCTTATCTTAATTCTCTCTTGTACTTGTACCTAACGCTGGCGGCTGTCTCGCCCACCGCCCACCCCTTACATTTACACCATCCCAGCCCAACCTCCCATCGTATTATTGTCGTAGTCAACAATCACCTTAAATGGTTTCTATGTCTAGAAGATCATTTACATCTCATGTAGTTATCTCCCCTCTGAGCGTTTAATTTCTAAATCAAGCTTCCTGTTTTTCCTTCTTTCAAATCTTGATCATTTTCTCTTTACATTCAGAGGAGTGGTCTCAAACGTTTTGAGACTCCTGCAGTCCTATCTGTACTTAACTTTAATCAGGGGAACCGCTGAGACTGGCCTGTCTCTAACAAGTTAACATTTTTTAGATGTGTATTATGGTGCAGGAAAGAGACCCACTCCCTCTCCCCGATAAGAGCACGCGGAGATCAATGATTGAGAACCACTGGCCAAGAGATAATTAAAGTTGTAAACGAAAACATATTCTAGACTTCAATCAGAAACCCGTAAAACTATCGCTATTTCAAATGATTTTACCGTTAAAAAAATTACTACGTTCTAAATTTTCTTAATAAATGAAAGAGGTCAAATAGCGTTGATTAAATTTCATTGCAAACGAAAGCCCATCCTCATATGAAGTTCATATTTTTTATAAGGATATTTTTTATCCCGTTAATTTTCTTCGTGTGTCATTTGAATTTAAGGTTGTTTATCCTGTGTCTAACGAATTTATCCCATACATTATCCATTACAAAACTGAAGACGTTGTTTCCTAGTCTAACGAATTTATCCCATACACTATCCACATCAACGCTGGAGGTGATGTGTAGGGTACTAGATGAGAGAGATAACCATGTCTATGATTTTTACCGAAAACTGTAAACTTATATAAATATGTTTTTTCAATGTTTACCCTCGATCTTGCTAGTTGCTATTTTCAGTAACTTTTAAGACTAAAAAAAAATCAATATTGCTATAAAATTAAAAATTTTACCAAATATCAGCTTAATCTCATATCGATAAGCTCATAAGATTAAATGAAATGTGGCAATAAAATATGTGGATACCTTCACCCAATTACCTCTCACTGATATATTTTACCAGCAGGTTGGCTGACAGCCACGTTCTTCGTGTACAACCGATGGTTTATTTATAGATACCCGTGATACACTAACGATTGCGTACATCTTAAACTGTACTCGTTTTAATTGTGTAATCAAATGGACACCGCTCTGGAAGTCATCCATCCAGCCTTGGGAAATAGTCCAAGATCAAAGACTCCACTCAGGATGTTCACCGGAGCTGCTGGCCCAGAGTGCTGCCTGGCAAGGTTTCGGGCATGAAAGGACAAGAACCTGTCGAGTATGACGTAAGAGCTTTGATGACTGCCCGGAGAGACGTTATAGCTTTCAGTTAGTTACTGTTATCTTTAATACACGACACTGCCTTGAACTGGGACTCAATTATACGAAAGAAACCAGAATTTTCCAATTTTTATATATATTTTTTAAATTTTTTTTGTTTTTTTTTATATTTTTCTTTTTGTTACAGAGGGTATAATGTTTAAATAGACTTTAGTATCTAAGTTGCCTTGATTTTGTCTGCGGAGCGAATATGCATCAATTTTCATTTATCTCTATCCTCTCCATCCATCCGTTCGCGAGTCTGCCTGTCTATCAAATCTCTATCTCTCTCTCCGTCATTCTGTCTTATCTCTCTATTGTATATATCTCTCCATTTCTTCTCTCTCTCTTCTCTCCCTCAATTTCTTCTGTCTCCCTCTCTCACACACACACACACACACACACACACAGAAAGGAAGAATATGTGCCATCTTGTGATTTTGGTTGTAGTAGTAATTACACTCATTCTATTGCCCAAAATGATCGAATGGGCTTATTTTTAAATAAACTTTTTTGTAGTACAGCACTGCTCGCCAATGTCTCCTAGCAGTAGTTGAGTTTCTGCTCTCACCTGAAACCAGAGTTGCTAGCCCAGCTTTGATCTTTCTGCTAGGAACCACTTGCATCGTGACCTCTATTTGGGACACATTTGCTCAACCGCACACACGCTCACACAGACACACGTTGTTACAGTCAATTGCCAAATCCTAACTGAAAGTTTGGAGGAAACTGGATTTGATGTATGTATTAAATGAATAATTTGTGTAAAACAACGGAAAGCATTGCCTGAAGTGGATATAGGGGTTATTTGTTTTTGAGGGTAATGATCATGCTTTAAATTTAAAAATCAATAGTGCAACAAAAAAAAAGAATATTGTGAATTCTATTGCTGCATGCTGAAAATTGCGGCAACTTTGCTGGCCGGCGGTAAGAACCATCGATCTTTTTTCAACCCGCATCATTACTTAAACCACTTCAAAAATACTTTGTAAACCCCTTTAAATACAGCTTTGGTGTTTCATGTTGAAGAATTGATGATTGACCCATGGATCACAAACAAGGGAAATTAGCATTGAAGGAAATCTTTAGAATTTTAAGAGAATGACATGGCTTGTGGGTTGGGATTAATATGGACAAGCGTAAAAAGTGCGAAATATGTACGCAATATTAACATCTGTTTTCCTAGGTCAGCAGGTGTTAATGAACACAAGAAGTAGAAGCTAATGAATGGGTGTGGGTTATAGGGGTGAAGGGAGGAGAGGGGGGAGGGTTAGATAAACAACATTAGCTAGTATCAATCGGCGTATTTCAAAGCAAAGTTAGTCAAAGCAGGGGGGGTTATTAACAAACACATCGTCTTTCATCTCTAGGCAGTCCATCCTTTTTTGGCAGAGGACTTTTGTTTTCTTTATATGATTCTTTTAAAGATCCATAACTTTTTTGTGTTGTGCGATTTCTATTTCACGTTGAGAGAAAAAAGATGTATCAAAATACATTGTAGTTTTTTGGGACCGTATTTTATTTCCCGTTGACAGATATTTTTCCTTATATGTACTTCTAAGCATATTTTGGAAACTAAAATTTTCATTTGATAAATTGTTTCGCGAGCCACAATGTAAACACAAAAAAGCCACATGGGAGCCGAAGTTTGGCCTACGGTTTATATAGACATTCAAGCCACATTTTCACGGGTACCCCGCGAGCGGAATTTTATTACCCGGGTAATCACATGGCAACGGGTACCCGGGTCCCTGGTACCCGTTGATAGGCCTAGTACCAAACATTGTAATTTTGCTATGAATTTTTTCAACTATTGCTATCAGTGTCGCTAGTTATGAAAGAAGCTTCTCAAAACTGAAGTTGATAAAAAAATTATCTTCGTTCTACAATGAGCGATTAAAGTAAACAAAATCTTGCAATACTGTCCATAGTCCATAGAACAAGATGTCACAGATAATTTTAATTTTGATAGCATAATACACGATTTTTCTATTATGAAAGTTAGGAAACTAAATGTATAAATATGATTACATACTAATGTATGCACTTTCTTTGTTTGTAAAAAAAAATCATTTAATTATAAATACAAAATAAAAGAATAGGTGATTGGTAATGTTTTTTGTGTGTAATTTTGGAATATGTTTTGTCTCATGCCTGCGACCTCAGTAACTTTCTTGTGGTCCTTAAAAAAAGTATCTTGTATTTTGTAAATTTGTATTTATAGGTCTCTTTTATTACTGCTTACATAAATATGGCATGCAATGGTAAACATGTTCCCCACCTTTACATACATTTTAATTACAATTGTTTATTCATGTTTCTTAAATGATAAAAACCATAACATAATCGACTAACTGGCCGTCCACAAAAGACGTCACGTGATTTTGGCTGATTTTTCACCCCTTCCCCCCTCGCAAACATCGTCACAAAATCTTAGACCCCTTCTTCAATAAGACGTCACAAAGCTTTGACCCCCCCCTCCATAAAAGCCGTATTTTCCGTTTGAAAATGAGCATGTTTCAAATATAAAAAAATTGTCATTTAAGTATGTTTTTAGTGTAACGCTGCATTCTGATATCGTAGCACGCGTTTTACATAAACGTCATTAAATAAAGCGTCAGTAATCAAATATTTACGTTGAAATTTTATTTAAAGTTGCGCGTTTTGACGTGACGTCACATTTCTTAAACACCCCCTCCTCGTCACAAATGTGTAGCCCCCCCTCCCAGGTTTGTGACGTCATTTATGGACGGCCCCTAAAAAGGGCGGCATATTGGAGACCGCCCCGGGCGGCAAAAGTTCTAGCTACGCCACTGTGTAATTGAGGTACAATTGAAGATAAAGTTCATATTCCACATCAAAATAATTAAGGTTGTAAGACAAATCAAAGATTAGACATTTTTAAAATGAAATATTACAAATAATTAGTTTTGATTAATTATTAATTTTACATTAATTGTTTAACCCTTAAATGCATACTGTTGAAGAAATGCCACAAACTAATTAATCGCGATAAAAACTTTGCTAAAATTAAATTGTAAACAAGGCATAGTGTTACAGTATTGCTACATAGCTAAACTGTACTGTGCGCGTGCTCACGGGACCTACATTTTTAAACCCGGCGCTTTAGATAGCTTTTACTTCGTCGAATCACAGTTTGTTGACATTACTTTTTTTGCTGCGTGTCTATTGATCTTCTAAAGGGCCGTCCATAAATGACGTCACGCGATTTTTGCCGATTTTTGACCCCCTCCACCCCCTCGTCACGCGTCGTCACAAAAACTTAGACCCCTCTAAAAATACGTCACAAATCTTTGACCCCCCCCCCAACAAACAAAAAAAAACTAAAACCTCTAAAAACCAACTTTATTTTATATTTGAAAATAATTATGTTTCAAATAACGTTAATTGTCATTTGAGTATTTATTATTTATTTAGTGAAGATCTACATTGTAATATCGTAACCCACGTGAAGCATTTTAAAAAAACGTTAACCGGCCTTCAGAAAACGAACTGTGTTAACATCCTTAGATTATATTTTATTTTAATGCATAAAAATTAAACAGTGACTATTAATCATCACGGTTAACGTCTTTGTTTAGAAATTAAAAAAAATAAAATTTTTAAATGTATTTTTTAAAAATCCGTCAGTTGACTGACGGGCAACCCATAAGAAAGAGGTCGGCGAACAGACGTTAATATCCTCATCTGGGGTCAAAAAGAGAATTCTTGGGGGTAATTCAGACTCATTTGGGACATATAACATCAACTACAATACACTAGATATATTAAAATACGTCATGTGTACGTGAACGCTTGGAACATATGCCCATTATTGAACCGGTTCCTTCCATAAAATACATTTTTTTAAAATGTGACAACTATGTAGATTTCTAACCTACGTACTATACGAAGACACCTAAATCTACCCTACTTTCATTTATATTGACACGAATGACACTAATCTTAATCCACATGATTTGTCTGTATCACGTATCCTTTCCGTGATATTTAAAATTAATGCCTTAAAAACTGAGGTAAGAATAAAAGTTGTTTTGTGCTCCTCTCGAATTGCGATGTCAAGAATTGATGCATTCAATAAAGTTAATGAATACTTGACTAATTTTAAATGGGCTCATTTACCGTTATATCTAGAACAGTGCTTCTCAAACTTTTTAGTATGGCGGAGCGGCAGGAATTTTTTCCATTGCACCAGGCGAAGGTGCACTATTTTCCCTGCACTGACAATTTTTTCTGTCCTTTTTTTGAGAACATCCGCGGACCACCAATTTGAGAAGCACTGATCTAGAAGACTAGAATGGCCAGGGGCGTTTGACCAAAAACTAATCGAACAATTATATCAAACTTAAAACGTTTTTAATTCTATCAAATAGATTCCCTCCCCCCTCTCCTTTTAAAGAAAAAGGATATTCCGTGTCGTTTTGACTTTAAATATCTACACATAATCCTATTCATATCATTTTTAGACACTTGTCGTGCTTGTAAAACTCACCAGTAGTATTTTTTTTGCTAACGACGCTCCCCCAAATCCCCGAGTCATGTGAGCAGGACCTAGAGTCTTGTAACGCACACATAAACTTGTATATTTTTGGGTAACGGGCAAAAAAGTTCGACTCCTGCCATGAGAGAACCAAACGGAGCTGCGGTTACATCACAAATGCTTTGATGTCAACATCAAACGACGCAGTGGAACAATTTCATACGTTATCTTGTGGATTCTCAAACTTAAGGATTATAATTAGATTTAATTTTCGTGTCTTGATAGCTTACGCCAACCAGAGTCTGGTGGCCTACGGACCGGCACATTGAGAAGCACTGATTTATAAAAAGAGAGAAAAAAAAAGAAACAAAAAGTCATTAAATAAATAGTAAGCAACCAAATATTTCAGTGGAAGTTTTATTTAAAGTTACCCTTTTGATGTGACGTCACATTTCTTCAACCCCCCTCCCTCCCCCTCGTCACGCATCGTCACAAAAGTGTGACCCCCCTCTACCCCTAGGTGTGTGACGTCATTTATGGACGACCCCTAAGTGTATAAAACGCTCTTCAACATACAAAAATTTTTTTTTGTGTTCCTAAAGGTCAGTATTGAACTTAGAACTACTTGTTTGTTATAAAGTTCTTGTTTATAGATAGCAAATTTAAAAAAATCGTATGTTGCAGAAGGCAACATCATGCATCCTGGCCTCCTTATAAATAATGTTGTTAGTTGTTAGTACTAGTAGGACTAGTACTATTATTAGTATTATTAGAAGTGTCATGTTTGATATATTCTGTGTTTTGCAAATGAATATTTGTTTGGAAAATTATGTTAATGATATTTATTTGTTTATAAAAAAAAACATTTTATGACATCAATTTGTTTGAGGTACCATGAACATTGCTAAAATTAGTAATTTAAAAAATAATTAGTGGCTAATCTATACTCTATACTATACTGTTATTGTTATACTAGGCTAATAAAATAAATAAAATACGCTTGTCTATACATTTTTCAGCTACGGCTATGTCAAACAGAGGTGAACAGAAGATGCTCACTGAGGAGGATTTACAATATTTTATTGATTATTCAAGTGAAATAGGTGAAGATGAGGACTGAGGATGTTTTGAAGTTGATTCCCTTGTAGACCCTGATTCAGTGGCATCATTATGGCTGGTGGCACCAAGTGCGGTAGCTCATGGTGTCACTCCTCACGACTTATACCATTTGCCAGTGCCAAATAACGGAAACAGTCAGAGTTTTACACTTCGGTGTCACCTTTTGTGATGGTGTCACCCGGTGTGGTCTGCGCCACCCGCACCCCCCCTAGTGACGCCTGTGCCCAAATTATTTACGTACTAACCGTGATTAAGACTTACACAGTTTGAATGAAGAAGTCATTCATTATAATGCTGAGGTTGGACCTATTGCCATTGCTGATAAGTCATGCACCATCCAATTCAAAATCTCAAAAGAAAAGGGCGGAGATAGTGTGGGAAATAAAAATTTAGTCTTGACAGATGCGGAACTTAGATTTCAGGGGATGACAAACTTCCAAGGGAATTTCAAAACATGAGCTCGCCCTATGAATGTTTTCAACACCTTTTTCAGATGATTTACTGCAAAGGATTATAAGTCATTGAATCAAATTTATAGTTATACTCCAGTCAGATGTAAACAAGCCACTCAATCTCAACCTAGAAGAACTGAGACAATATATCGGTATTTTTATTTACAAGTCCATTGTACGCGTACTCAATGTGCGATTCTATTGGCCTGCTGATTAGGAACTGAACTCTTTCATAAACTGTATGACAGTGATTCAATTTGAAAGAAATTGACAATTCATTTATTTCAATTAAAGCATGACACTGGAGTCTCGCTTTTCACAATAAAATCAGACTTGACTGCATGATCTTGCAGATAAGCAACACGTTGTTTTTGTGCAAATTACATATTTTAACTTTTGAAAATAGTTTTGAGATGTATTATAATGAATAAAGAAATAATAAAGCATACTTCAATATTTTTTTCAATGCTTTTTAAAAATCATACATTTAAGGGCTAAAACTAAATTACTAAAATATTAGTAAGACTAACTCTGAAAAAATTCCTTCCCTTGTTTCACATGTTGTTTTAATCACCCTTGAAAATCTCTTTGAAATTTTTAAAATTTCTATATTATATGTTCTTCCAAGGAGGGGTATTTTCCACTAACTTTAGTTAATGTTGGTATTGGTTTCGTCAAATCCCTTGCCCCTCCCTGAGTGTAAACAAATCTTGCTACGCCACTGAGCGAGAGTTGACTCTCAGCTGAATCTTGAAAGATCATGCGATGATTTTTTTTATATATACAATAAAATGAACAAACAAACTTTTTTTAAAAGGTGAGGCCCAGCTGCAGTGATAAAGTTTATAGTCCACATCAAAATAATTAAGAACTCTAAGTTTTATTGATATTTATTGTGATCGATTGTGGGATTTAATGTGAGTGATAAAATTTGATCAACTAACACAACAGTTCTGAGTCCCCCTGTGTGACTACTTAGTTTGTGACTAAAACATTTGTGTCTGCTTGTTCATGCGAGATTCTAAATTCATCACTGCAGCTGGGCCTCATCTTTTTAAAAAAGTTTTTTTTTGTTCATTTTATTTTCTACTTTTACTCGTTAACAAAAGATTTGTAAAACTTAATTTCATTCATACAGTCCTCTTAGCCAAGTTCAGTTAGAAGGAAATTATTGAGCAAAATTTGAAATTTTCTATAAATATAAACTTAAACATTATTAACTTCTTTCCTTTCCTTATTTATTTATTTCTCTTCTTGTTTTATGTAATTCGAGCAACAGAGCCCGTCCAAGGACGTTTCGCCCCCGTTCTGTGGCATGTTGTAACTCCCCTCCAACAGCCGTCTCGACCGGCATTATATGTGCGTCACGTCAAAAATATTATTCATTATAGTTAAAATAAATAACTCGTAAAAACAGAGCTTTTTAGTATAAATCCCAACGCGCATAACTCAAAATAAAATCTTGGAAGAAATACTGCACCAAAAATAACTCGTTTTGAACGTCCGCGTAAACGTGTTCAATATCATTGGCTGTAGGAGTCATATGTGTTTGAGGGACCAATCGCTATCGATGACCTGACAGAAACTTGTCCTTTTATTATATAAGGATTCCTTTTGCTTTTGTAAGCTGTTTGTGCGCTGATCCACTAAGCAAAAATAAAAAATAAATTCACAACACATACATTGTCTACATAAGACATTCTAGGATTTCGCTTGTTCTATCTGGAATGTTTTTCTATACACACTACACATGTCCTACACACAACACGACTATGATTAGCTCTAACATGACTTACTTGACCTAGAAACGTATCTTCATAAAATTATGAATTAGATACTGAAAAAATCTAAAGAATAAAACACATAAACAAAGTTCCAGTTTCCTGTCAAGTGCTTTGTTCATCAGATACTCGTCTTACATTGAATTTTCAAAAACATTTCACATAAACACACACAAACAAAGTTCGAAACATAAGGGCAGCCATTTGCAATGACTTTTATGTAGGTTTAACGCCGATTGGTTAGCTATTTTTATTAGGGGATTTCCCAAGGTTTTTCACATGCTGACCCAAATAATAGATCACAGATATATAGAGACAAACTAAAAATTCTTTAATTTAATTACGATACATTCGATCGATCTGAAACTTTATTAGCTTAATCCTCCTTACAAGCCAAACCTACTGTGAAAATTGCAGCACTCTAGCAAGTCAGAAACGTGTTTACAAGCGTTTTGAAAAAGTTGAAATTCTGACGACGTATACACATCCGCATACGTGCAGAGTGAACAGGATAGGGGCGTCAAAACTGGTGAAAGAGAAGGTGAATACTCCGACAAAACGAATATTGACACCGATAATTTCATTTTCTGGTTAGTTGTAACTTTAGCTACATGTAGACATTCAATTGGGTGAAGGGCTGCTTAGCGTGGAATTTTTGGGAAATACAAGTAAAAATATTGCCTGAGAAATATGTGCATGGGGACTTTGAGGATAGAGAAGACGGTTAAGACAGTGGTTGCTTGAAAAAATGGTAGGGGCGGGGCAAATGATGAGATTGAAGCAAAGTTGACTGGGGAGAAAGGGGTGAAGACAGTAGAGATAATGATAATATTGGTGAAAGTGGAACCAACAGACTGTTACTTTGATTAAATTTCTTGGGGGTGTGAGGGGGGGGGGTGGAACTGGTCCTTCTTCATCATTGGAAACATGTCAATTTAAGATGTTTGGAGAGGGGACTTTTGGTTAAAGGGTTCGAGGGTGTTGGATCAATAGAAGAGTTTCTGTAAACAGTAAATAGAATGGAAGAGTCAAGAGTTAAAGGCGATCACATAGAGAGGGTCAAGTAGTTTCAGTTGTGCTGGAGCCTGGGGCTTTAGGAAGGGATGTAGCTACGGGCTTTGAATTTCTATCGCGTGAACGTTTTACATGAATCATTTTTACCATGATTAGGTCAGTGTTAATGTTGTAAGGTAATCATACGTTGTACTTGACACCACTAAAGTTGTGAAAAAAATGGGGGGGGGGATGCCCCTTGTCCACACATTAGGATTGGCTAAAATTGTCAAATTATACATTTTAAGAAAGAACATTTGAATGAGGTTAGGGTTACGGATATAACACACACATAATTTATTTATATATATATATATATATATATAAATATATATATATATATATAAATCAAAGTATGTATGTATACATGTATGTATGTATGTATGTATGTATGTATGTATGTATGTATGTATGTATGTATGTATGTATGTATGTATGCATGTATGTATGTATGCATGCATGCATGCATGCATGTATGTATGTATGTATGTATGTATGTATGTATGTATGTATGTATGTATGTATGTATGTATGTATGTATGTATGTATGTATGTATGTATGTATGTATGTATGTATGTATGTATGTATGTATGTATGTATGTATGTATGTATGTATGTATGTATGTATGTATGTCCTTTAAAGCTGAGTAAACCATTCATTCGATGGCCATAAAACTTTTGGAGACTTTTGAGTACGCTCCTGGGATGGTAACTGGCAACTTTATCTGCAATATTTAACACTCATGGGGCGCCGGGGGCCCATAATATGATTTTTTCTTATATGAGCTATATAAATATTACTTTAAGCGTTAGCTAATAGGTAAATTGATGGATCTTAACCAAACTTTGTATATAACAACTTGGTAACCAATATTGAAATACTATAGGGCACTATTTTCCTAATGTCCATTTCATCGTGGCTGGGGGCCCAAAATGTCTTTTTTCACAAACGTTTAGGATTTTATTCTCCATTCACTTATTAAAGATCTTGAGAAATATAGATACATACAACCACTATAAAATTGATTGAAATA
Organism: Ampullaceana balthica; assembly: GCA_944989445.1. Taxonomy (NCBI): domain Eukaryota; kingdom Metazoa; phylum Mollusca; class Gastropoda; family Lymnaeidae; genus Ampullaceana; species Ampullaceana balthica. Next base: position 59,302 of record CALYLW010000224.1, read on the forward strand.
AACAGGTATTTTGAACTTTACATTTTGCACTAAATGGGCCCTGGGGCCCATAATGTCGTTTTTTGCTTATATGAGCTATATAAAGGTAAATAAAAGGTAAAAAAGGATTTTTAAAAACCACGTTTTTATAAGTGGACTAAGAAGAAGAATACTGCAGAATACTTTGTGTACATTTCAGAAGGTTTAGTATTTCGTATTTATCAAACAAGGACAAGTTAGTTGGGCTTTTGAAAAAGGTGGGCGCCGTAGGCGCCCTAAAAAAGTGCATTTTTTCAAAATAAATAGATTTCAGCTGAAAACTTCCGTCATTTTTGACGGGTGATACGCTAGTACATATATAAACTTCACCGTCTTGTCTCTCTGTCCGTCGTAGTTCCGCAGAAAAACAAAAACGAAAAGTAAAAAATGACACACTTCCCTTGATCCTATTGAGCTGATAATTTAATTTTTTTTCGTCTGCTACCATTGCGGGAGGGTACTCAACAACTGCCCAAAGTTTCATGCTTCCACCTACACGGGAAATAGGAGAATTAGTGATCTTCAGTTTTTATATAGTTCATATAAGAAAAAAAACTACATTTGGGCCCCCTGCCCCCAGTATGTGATAATTTATATATTTGTTTAACCTGTTACCATCGCAGAATGTTACTTTAACAACTACTCAAAGTTTCATGCTTCTTCCTACACAGGAAATAGGAGAACTAGTGATTTTCAGTTTTTATATAGCTCATATAAGGAAAAAACTACATTTGGGCCCCTGGGCCCCAGTAAGTGAAAATTTGAATATTTTTTCGCCTGTTACCATCGCGGAAGTGTGCTCAACAACTTCCCAAAGTTTCATGCTTCTACCTACTCGGGAAATATAAGGATTAGTGATTTTCCAAATGTTTATATAGCCCATGGAAGGAAAAAAAAAGATTTTGGGCCCCCGGCCCCCATGAAGCTGAATTTTAAAATTCTTTTTCGCCATTTGTCGTCGAGAGAGGCTACTTGACAACTTACCAAGGTTTCATGCTTCTACATACACGGGAAATCCGAGAATTAGTGATGAGTCAGTTTTAATATAATAAAAAACTACATTTGGGCCCCCGGCCCCCAGTATAGTGATAATTTAAATATTGTTTTTACCTGTTACCATCGTAAAAGTGTATTAACAACTATCCCCAAGTTTCATGCTTCTACCTACACGGGAAATAGGAGAATTAGGGATTTTTAGTTTTTATATAGCTCATATAAGGAAAAAAATTCATTTGGGCCCCCGGCCCCCAGCAGTGATAATTTAAAATTTTTTTTTCGCCCGTTACCATCGCGGGATTGTACTCAACAACTTCACAAAGTGTCATGCTTCTGCCTACTCGGGAAATAGGAGAATTAGTGATATTAAAATTTTATATAGGCCATATTGGGAATAATAAAGTTTTTTGGGCCCCCGGCCCCCATCAAATTGAATTTTAATATTCTTTTATTTCAATTATCGCTGCGAGAGGCTACTCAACAACTTCCCAAAGTTTTATGCTTCTACCTACAAGTGAAGTTGAAGAATTAGTGATGATTCATTTTTAAATATTAGAAAAAAAACTACTTTTGGGCCCTCGGCCCCCATTAAGTGTTAATTTAAATATTTATTTCGCCTGTTACCATCACGGAAGTGTACTTATCAACTACTCAGTGTTTCATGCTTCTAGATACACGGGAAATAGGAGAATTTGTGATTTTCAGTTTTTATATAGCTCATATAAGGAAAAAAACTTCATTTGGGCCCCGGGCCCCCAGGAAGTGATAATTTAAATATTTTTCATCCCGTTACCAACGCGGGTTTGTACTCAACAACTTCCCTAAGTTTCATGCTTCTGCTTACTGGGGAAATAGGAGAATTAGTGATATTCAAATTTTATATATGCCATTGGAAAAAAAAAGTTTTTGGGGCCCCGGCCCCTATGAGTGTTAATTTTAAAATTCTTTTACTCCAATTTTCGTCAAGAGAGGCTACTTAAAAACTACCCAAAGTTTCATGCTTCTACCTACACGGGAAGTTGGAGAATTAGGGATGAATGAGTGAGTGAGTCAGTGAGTCAGGGTTTTGCCTTTTATTAGTATAGAAAAAAATATAGATAAACTAAAAAGTTCAATAATTTAATAATGGTACTTTCGATGGATCTGAAATTTTGATACAATGCATTGACATTTAAGATCAATCTGGGGTAAAATTTTGAGATCCTTAGGACCATCAAAAGTGGTTTAATTTTACGTTGGCAGATTTGAAAAATTGTGGACAGACAAACAAACAATGCCACAGGAACGAAAGCGAGTTAATAAAAAACGTGGTAAAAAGATTTTTACTTCACAATTCTGTGAAAAAAATAATTATTTTCTTCTTTTTAGACATATAAAACCGTGGTTATTTAAAATATTTTTTTTACTTCTATTTATTTTATTCTTTTTAGTCTAAATGTATGCTATGGTGAGTTTTGAAGTATTGATTATGTTCAAATATAATACGCATTGCCCGACAAACATTTACAGACTGGAAATGACTGATCTCCCTTGATGTTAAACATGGTTGATGTGGTCGGGGTCGGTGTGAACTCGGCACGTGAATGTAATGTAAACAAGAGCATATGGATAACACATATCTCTATATATATAAGCCGCATTTGTTGTCTGTCTGTTCCCTAATAACTCAAGATCCAGACAACCAAATAACGTGAAATTTGGTACACGTACACAAAATTATACCGGAAAGGTTATTAAACAGGTTTCGTTCCATATATATAAGATACTGGGGCCCGGGGGCCCAAAATGTAGTTTTTCCCTATATGAGCTATATAAAATAAAAATTATTGAAAATTAAGACGTAAAATAATGACGCAAATTAATAAACATTTTGGTGTCGAGATTAACAAGAAGGCGATTATCGCCATAAAATAATTTTTTTTGTTGTTGTTGCTTTGTTGTTGTTGCTTTTGTTGTTGTAGTTGTTGTTTTGTTGTTGTTGCTTTGTTGTTGTTGCTGTTGTTGTTGTAGTTGTTGTTTTGTTGTTGTTTTGTTGTTGATGTTTTTGTTGTTGTTTTGTTTTTGTTGTTGTTGCTGTTGTTGTTTTTGTTGTTGTTGCTGTTGTTGTTGCTGTTGCTGCTTTTGTGTTGTTTTTGCTGTTGTTGTTGTCCACATCCCTTGCCCTGCGACGACAATGTCCTTCATGTTGTTGTTGCTTTGTTGTTGTTGCTGTTGTATTTGTTGTTTTGTTGTTGTTGCTTTGTTGTTGTTGCTGTTGTTGTTGTTGTTGTTGTTGTTGTTGTTGTAGTTGTTGTTTTGTTGTTGTTTTGTTTTTGTTTTGTTGTTGTTTTGTTGTTGTTTTGTTTTTGTTGTTTTGTTGTTGTTTTTGTTGTTTTTGTTGTTGTTGTTTTGTTGTTTTGTTGTTTTTGTTGTTGTTTTGTTTTTGTTGTTTTGTTGTTGTTTTTGTTGTTTTTGTTTTGTTGCTGTTGTTGTTAAACCCGGGCGGGAGCCGGGTACTTGCCCCTAGTCTCTATATATATAAGACGCATTTGTTGTCTGTCTGTCTGTCTGTTCCCTAATAACTCAAGATCCAGACAACCAAATAACGTGAAATTTGGTACACGTACACAAAATTATACCGGAAAGGTTATTAAACAGGTTTCGTTCCATATATATAAGATACTGGGGGCCCGGGGGCCCAAAATGTAGTTTTTCCCTATATGAGCTATATAAAATAAAAATTATTGAAAATTAAGACGTAAAATAATGACGCAAATTAATAAACATTTTGGTGTCGAGATTAACAAGAAGGCGATTATCGCCATAAAATAATTTTTTGTTGTTGTTGCTTTGTTGTTGTTGCTTTTGTTGTTGTAGTTGTTGTTTTGTTGTTGTTGCTTTGTTGTTGTTGCTGTTGTTGTTGTAGTTGTTGTTGTTGTTTTGTTGTTGTTTTGTTGATGTTTTGTTGTTGTTTTGTTTTTGTTGTTGTTGTTGTTGTTTTGTTGTTGTTGCTGTTGTTGTTGTTGTTGCTGTTGTTGTTGTTGCTGTTGTTGCTTTTGTGTTGTTTTTGCTGTTGTTGTTGTTGTCCACATCCCTTGCCCTGCGACGACAATGTCCTTCATGTTGTTGTTGCTTTGTTGTTGTTGCTGTTGTAGTTGTTGTTTTGTTGTTGTTGCTTTGTTGTTGTTGCTGTTGTTGTTGTAGTTGTTTTGTTGTTGATTTTGTTGTTGATTTTGTTGTTTTGTTGTTGTTTTGTTTTTGTTGTTTTGTTGTTGTTTGCTGTTGTTGTTTGCTGTTGCTGTTGTTGTTGCTGTTGTTGTTTTGTTGTTGTTGTTTTGTTGTTGTTGCTTTGTTGTTGTTGTAGTTGTTGTTGTTTTGTTTTTGTTGTTTGTTTTTGTTGTTTTGTTGCTGTTGTTGTTTTTGTTGTTGTTGCTGTTGTTGTTAAACCTGGGCGAAGCCGGGTACTTGCCCCTAGTGCTTATATATAGATAAACTAAAACGTTCAATAATTTAATAACGGTACATTCGATCGATCTGAAATTTAGATACAATGCATTGTCATCCAAGATCTATTTGTGGTAAAATTTTGAGATCTTTAGGACAAACAAACAAGAGCGAAAGTGAGTTAATAAAAACGTGGTAATTAGTTTATGCGTTAGCTACTGAGTAAATGAATAGATCTTAACCAAACTTTGTATATTAAAACTTGGTAGCACATATTAAAATAAAAAAGGGCACTGCCCTTCTAATGTCCAATTGTTCAGGGCTGGGGCCCCCAAATGTCTGTTTTCGAATATGTTTGAGATATTATTTGCCATTCTATTTAGAACGTTCTTGAGAAATATATCAATGATGAAACTGAATTAAAATGAACAGCATTTTGAAATTTACATCTTACATCGAATGGCCCGGGGGCCCCAAATGTCTTTTATTGGTATACTCTAAGATATTATTTCCCACGATTTTTTAACGATTTTGCGAAATATATCCATGATGAAACTGAATTTAAATGAACGGGTTTTCGAGATGTTCATCTTGAACCGAATGGGCCCGGGGCCCCTTAATGTATTTTGTTCTTATATTAGCTAAATAAAAATTAGTTTAATTGTTAGATCATGAGAAAATAACTGGATTTTGACCAAACTTTGTATATAAAAACTTAAGAGCCTATATTAAATTACTATAGGGCACTGAACTCCTAATGTCCATTTCCTCGGGGCTGGGGGCCCTAAATACGTTTTTACTAAACTTTTAGTATATTGTATTCCCCATTCAATTTTACACGATATTGAGCAATATAGATACATGTATTTATATATTTGTAAAGAAAATGAACAGAGTTGCAAACGTCATATATTAAACTGATGGGCCCGGTGACCCTTAAAGTAATTTCTTTTTATCTATTTATGTATTCCTTTTTACTGAGATCGTTGCAACGCACGACGTGTCTGCTAGTATATATATATATATATATATATATATATATATATATATATAATATATATATATATATATATATATATATATATATATACTAGGGGCAAGTACCCGGCTATTCCCGGGTTTAACAACAACAGCAACAACAACAAAAACAACAACAGCAACAAAACAACAAAATCAAACAACAAAAACAAAACAACAACAAACAACAACAACAACACAACAACAACAGCAACAACAACAAAGCAACAACAACAAAACAACAACTACAACAACAACAGCAACAACAACAGCAACAACGACAAAAACAACAACAGAAACAGCAACAGCAACAAAACAACAAAAACAAAACAACAACAAAAACAACAAAATTAACAACAAAACAACAACAAAACAACTACAACAACAACAGCAACAACAACAAAGCAACAACAACAAAACAACAACTACAACAGCAACAACAACAAAGCAACAACAACATGAAGGGCATTGTCGTCGCAGGGCAAGGGATGTGGACAACAACAACAACAGCAAAAACAACACAAAAGCAACAACAGCAAAAGCAACAACAACAGAAACAACAACAGCAACAACAACAAAAACAACCACAAAAACAAAACAACAGCAAAAACAACAAAAACAAAACAACAACAAAAACATCAACAACAAAACAACAACAAAACAACAACAACAACAGCAACAACAACAAAGCAACAACAACAAAACAACAACTACAACAACAAAAGCAACAACAAAAGCAACAACAACAAATCAACAACAATAGCAAAACAATTATTTTATGGCGATAGTTGCCTTCTTGTTAATCTTGACACCAAAATGTTTATTATTTTGCGTCATTATTTTACGTCTTAATTTTCAATAATTTTTATTTTATATAGCTCATATAGGAAAAACTACATTTTGGGCCCCCGGCCCCCAGTATCTTATATATATGGAACGAAACCTGTTTAATAACCCTTCCGGTATAATTTTGTGTACGTGTACCAAATTTCACGTTATTTGGTTGTCTGGATCTTGAGTTATTAGGGAACAGACAGACAGACAGACAACAAATGCGGCTTATATGTATAGAGATACTAGGGGCAAGTACCCGGCTCCCGCCCGGGTTTAACAACAACAGCAACAAAACAAAAACAACAACAGCAACAACGACAAAAACAACAACAGAAACAGCAACAGCAACAAAACAACAAAAACAAAACAACAACAAAAACAAAAAAACAAAAACAAAACAACAACAAAACAACAACTACAACAACAACAGCAACAACAACAAAGCAAAAACAACAAATACAACAGCAACAACAACAACATGAAGGACATTGTCGTCGCAGGGCAAGGGATGTGGACAACAACAACAACAGCAAAAACAACACAAAAGCAGCAACAACAACAAAAACAGCAACAACAACAAAAACAAAACAACAACAAAAACATCAACAACAAAACAACAACAAAACAACAACTACAACAACAAAAGCAACAACAACAAAAAAAATTATTTTATGGCGATTATCGCCTTCTTGTTAATCTCGACACCAAAATGTTTATTAATTTGCGTCATTATTTTACGTCTTAATTTTCAATAATTTTTATTTTATACTAGGGGCAAGTACCCGGCTTCTCCCGGGTTTAACAACAACAGCAACAACAACAAAAACAACAACAGCAACAACGACAAAAACAACAACAGAAACAGCAACAGCAACAAAACAACAAAAACAAAACAACAACAAAAACAACAAAACAACAACAAAACAACAACTACAACAACAACAGCAACAACAACAAAGCAACAACAACAAAACAACAACTACAACAGCAACAACAACAAAGCAACAACAACATGAAGGACATTGACGTCGTAGGGCAAGGGATGTGGACAACAACAACAACAGCAAAAACAACACAAAAGCAACAACAGCAACAACAACAAAAACAACACAAAAGCAACAACAGCAACAACAACAGCAACAACAACAACAAAAACAACAACAGCAACAACAACAAAAACAAAACAACAACAAAAACATCAACAACAAAACAATAACAAAGCAACAACAAAACAACAACAAAACAACAACTACAACAACAACAGCAACAACAACAAAGCAACAACAACAAAACAACAACAAAAGCAACAACAACAAAAAAATTATTTTATGGCGATAATCGCCTTCTTGTTAATCTCGACACCAAAATGTTTATTAATTTGCGTCATTATTTTACGTCTTAATTTTCAATAATTTTTATTTTATATAGCTCATATAAGGAAAAATTACATTTTGGGCCTCCGGCCCCCAGTAACTTATATATATGGAACGAAACCTGTTTAATAACCTTTCCGGTATAATTTTGTGTACGTGTACCAATTTTCCCGTTATTTGGTTGTCTGGATCTTGAGTTATTAGGGAACAGACAGACAACCAGACAGACAACAAATGCGTCTTATATGTATAAAGATAGCTCATATAGGGAAAAACTACATTTTGGGCCCCCGGGCCCCAGTATCTTATATATATGGAACGAAACCTGTTTAATAACCTTTCCGGTATAATTTTGTGTACGTGTACCAAATTTCACGTTATTTGGTTGTCTGGATCTTGAGTTATTAGGGAACAGACAGACAACAAATGCGGCTTATATATATATATACTAGGGGCAAGTACCCGGCTCCCGCCCGGGTTTAACAACAACAGCAACAAAACAAAAACAACAAAAACAACAACAAAACAACAAAAACAAAACAACAACAAAAACAACAAAAACAACAAAACAACAAAAACAAAACAACAACAAAAACAACAAAAACAACAACAAAACAACAAAAACAAAACAACAACAAAAACAACAACAAAACAAAAACAAAACAACAACAAAACAACAACTACAACAACAACAAAACAACAACAGCAACAACAACAAAGCAACAACAACAAAACAACAAATACAACAGCAACAACAACAAAGCAACAACAACATGAAGGACATTGTCGTCGCAGGGCAAGGGATGTGAACAACAACAACAACAGCAAAAACAACACAAAAGCAACAACAGCAACAACAACAGCAACAACAACAAAAACAACAACAGCAACAACAACAAAAACAAAACAACAACAAAAACATCAACAACAAAACAACAACAAAACAACAACTACAACAACAAAAGCAACAACAACAAAGCAACAACAACAAAAAAAATTTATTTTATGGCGATAATCGCCTTCTTGTTAATCTCGACACCAAAATGTTTATTAATTTGCGTCATTATTTTACGTCTTAATTTTCAATAATTTTTATTTTATATAGCTCATATAGGGAAAAACTACATTTTGGGCCCCCGGGCCCCAGTATCTTATATATATGGAACGAAACCTGTTTAATAACCTTTCCGGTATAATTTTGTGTACGTGTACCAAATTTCACGTTATTTGGTTGTCTGGATCTTGAGTTATTAGGGAACAGACAGACAACCAGACAGACAACAAATGCGGCTTATATATATAGAGATATATATATATATATATATATCAAAGTTACATAATTAAATCTTGAAACACTAGGGGATAGAAGAACAGAGAGAAAGTTAGAAATAATACATAAGGCAATTAATTCAAACTTGGAATTACGAAACAAAGATAATGTAGTTCAACTCTCAGATAGACATAGCGATAACAACACTTTTCTTATTCTGTATGTAAGAAAAACACATATAAATTCTCGTTCTTCCCTTCCGGAATTCGGACGTGGATTGGATAGTGTGAACAAACCATGAAAAACAAAACTCGATCAAATTTTAAAACTCTAATAAAAATGCAAGACTAGACAAAAGCCATGGATAAGTGGAGGAAGCGATAAGGGGCCGTCCATAAATGACGTTCCGCGGGGGGGGGGAGGGAGGGGAATTACACATTTGTGACGATGTGTGACGAGGGGGAAGGGGGTGTTTAAGAAATGTGACGTTACGTCAAAACGCTCAACTTTAAATAAAAGTTCGACTTAAATATTTGATTGCTTACAATTTATTTAATGACGTTTTAAATGGCTTTACGCGTGTTACGATATTAGAGTGCAGACTTACACTAAATATATATTTAAATGACAAAAAAGTAATTTGAAACATGCTAATTTTCAATTAGAAAATGTGACTTTAAAGGGCGGGGGGTAAGCGTCAAAGTTTTGTGACTTCATGTTGGAGGGAGGGTCTACGTTTTTGGGACGAAGTGTGACGAGGGGGTAGGGGGGTGAAAAATCGGCCAAAATCGCATGACGTCATTTATTGACAGCCCCTAATCTTCTGTATATAAGGCGCGTCTGTAATAGAGGATGACAAAATTATTATTAAAGACTTGTTTTACTAGACACATCACAGCGCCATCAACCCACCCTTTGCGTCATTGCCCCCTTCCCCGCCCTACCCAATTTTTAAAACCATAGACTCACTTTTATACTTGAGTCTGCGGAGGACGTGGGCGCACGGCCTTGACATTTATTAACATGATCCGTTAACAGGAAAGAAGAAAATACATTCACAGAAATTACAGACAGAGATCTAATGAGCCTCTATCAAAGACTCGTGTTCATCTCTCTCTCCCTCCTTTTCTATCCCGTCATCAAGAGTTAATGATTTTATTACCTTCATTTTGACCCCTCAACCCACCACCCCCACCACAATCACAAACAGATTTTCGGTAAAAGACAAAGATGGATTGCAAATGCTAATTCCTAGGGAAAGTAACAATATCACTAAACAATTAAAATGTTCAAATGTTAACGTAATGCAGGGAATGCATCATGGGATTACCATACATTTATTAGATTGCAGATTGAGAATGAATAAAAGTAAGACACTAAAGCCAATGGCTTTTCAAATTAAAAAAAAAGAACTTTTAAGAATAATCTTTTTTGAAAAGAAAACTTTTTAATTTTCAAAAAAGTTAATATTAAGTAGCTGCTAAAAGTTCTTTAAAATTCTTTTTAAACTTACTTTTTTAAAGGGAATCTTTTTTTCCAAATTTCATATATAGATAATTAAATACGGAATAAATTAATATAGATAACCAAATGCTGATGTATTTAAGAGATCAGCATAATTGCATAATAATGTATTTGATAGATTTGGACAGGGGCGTCATTGGGGGGGGGATGCAGACCACACCAGGAGACACCGCCATTAGAAGTGCCACCCTAATGAAAAATTCTCTATGTTCCCATTATTTGGTACTGGCAGACTTGGTTGAGGTTTAGTGGAAATGTAGTGAGGAGTGACACCATGAGCTACCGCACTGGGTGACACCATGAGCTACCTCACTGGGTGAGACCATGAGCTACCGCACTGGGTGACACCATGAGCTACCGCACTGGGTGACACCATGAGCTACCGCACTGGGTGACACCATGAGCTACCGCACTGGGTGACACCATGAGCTACCGCACTGGGTGACACCATGAGCTAGCGCACTGGGTGACACCATGAGCTACCGCACTGGATGACACCATGAGCTAGCGCACTGGGTGACACCATGAGCTACCGCACTGGGTGACACCATGAGCTACCCCACTTGGTGACACCATGAGCTACCGCACTGGGTGACACCATGAGCTATCCCCCTGGGTGACACCATGAGCTAACGCACTGGGTGACACCAACGAAAGTGTCAGCTCCTGATCTGGAGAAGAGAATCCGATGTACCATTGAAAGGGGGATAATTAACGAGGAGGTAGAAATAAGATGAATACCTTGCACAATTGTTTGTTATTAATAATGAATATTTAAAATAGTTTATAATTTCTAACTTTAATTTGTGAATATATTTAATTTAACACACGAATGCATAAGTATTTAAGTGGGTCAAAATAGAATTAGAGAGAAACCGTGCTATTGTTTATTTCAGTCTATCTTAAAACCAAGATTTACAACTCCTTGAATCAAACTTTCAATTATGTAAAATAGATAAATGCAAAATTTGTTACAGCCGATAACAGCAGCGTGCACAAAGGCAGCACACTTAAAGGATATCACCCGAAAGCGTGGAAAAGGAAGGTGAACAACTCTGGCAAGCTGAATCAAAGAGGTGAACTAATGAACTATATCTATGGGCTACTGAACGAATGATTTTCTTTAAAAACACCACAATTCCATGTTTTATGTTTTATAAATTAATACAAGCGGCATCTGTGTTGTGATGGGAGAGGTGCAGGGAAAAAATGGTCACAAACTAAATATAAGGCCACAATGTTCAATCAAAGACCGATTAATAAAACATAATTATTCCAATTACACGCAAAACACCAATCAGTGCTTAACTCATTAGGTAACAGAAAACATGTGGTAATTAATGAAATGATCTGGTTGTGCTTTAACAAATCTTTTATGTGGTCCAATACATTTTTATTATCGGCTGCTTTCTCTATTTCAAAATAAGAAAGATTGTAAACATTGAAAGTCTTACCGTAACATTTTTTTATTTCCCATTTATTTTATGACAATGATAGCATTATTTCAAGGCTTGATGCAAGACAAATGAATAGACAGCGATGTCTGGTTATCTCGACTGCACCTAGCGCCTCACATGCTTCATCGCGGAAATAAATCTTGAAAATGAATAAATGATATATTTAAAAGTCATATTAACACTTGCGTACCTACGATAATACATAACAAATCTGAACAGAAAATCCCAAGAATTTGCGTATAGGATATTTATAATTTCAATATTGGAAATATTTTTTCAGATTATATTTATTATATAATTCATTTATGATCTTGAGCCACAACTTCTTACATTTCCCATGTCACATAAACTCGAAGAGGTCGCATTGAGTTAACCTCATGTCAGCCACATCATCAAAGATTAGATATCACTAACACTGTCTTTCATTGGCTCCCCGCCTTGATCAAAGCAATCTTTTTGTACTGCACTAATTTTAACCCTAACCGGATATCTTTTTACGCGGATCAGAAAATTGAAGATAAAGAAACTGCGCAGACTTTAATTTGCCAGAAATGCAGTAAGATGAGAACCCTCTGTCTCCGCCTACGTTTTCCACGCCCCTGGACAACGCCCACTAAAAATTAAGGAGTTTAACCTATGACCGATCAGATTTTAAACGTCGCGGGGGATGCTATAAATATTTAATATTAAACAGGGATTAGCGACGCATTATTGGTGCCGAAATATGGAGCTTGAGGGAAAATGCGAGTCTTATAAACTGGACTCGTTGGGGTCAAGCTGTTAGGTGTCTGAATGGCAAGGGGCACTTTTGTCCCAGTGGCAAGTGATTATTCATTGATGAAATATCCTTGCGGGACCAAAGAGGATTATGTTTTTCATAACACATTTTTAAAAGATTTTTGTTGACGTGGTCAGGTTAATGGTTTCAGGAGAACGAAACCCAAAAGCAACTGTGGCAGGTCGAATGTGGGTAAATAATCTTGAGGCATAAAGCTGCACGCACATAGGTTTGTATCCCCCCAAACACACACACACACACACACACACACATTTCAAGGCGATTCAACTGGAGAATGTTATGAATCAAATCGTCAAAGAATTTAATTGTTTTACTATTTAACACATTTTATTAAAATTCTTATGAGCACACAGTTCAGTGAAACTGACCATGGTTCTGATAAATTAAAAATACTAAATACGGTACTAAATAAAAAACGATATCAAAGAAAGCTACCACTCTTTCAAAATAACGGGATAAATCAATTTTGTTTTACAAGATTTTGAGCTGTTGACATCCTAGGTGCGCGAAAACTCGTCTGCACTCTTTACACATGATCTTTTCCAGAACACGTTTCTCAACAACCATAAAAGTCTTTACTGATAAACAAAATGTCTTGAATAGCAACAACAATTTAACAATTTTAAAAAAAAACAACTACATTTAAAAAAAACAAAAAACGTAAAACATCTGCAGACGTCATTCAGACCAAAAGGACCGAAAAATCCCGACGCTCTTTTTCTCTCTTTATTGTGTATTCAGTAACAATCCTGTAACATTAGCAACGTGAACCCGAAGAATTAAGACTTTCGTTACAATACCACAACTCACAAAAGTGCAGATTGATAGTTGTTATATTGGATTTCCATTCCGTTTAAATCCAAAGTCATCAAACATGTTTGGAGAGTCGATGACAACAGAAGCAGGAAAAGAATGAACGTTAAAAAAATGTACAGACTTGTTTAGTGCGTACCTTCAAAGTTCTCTTAACCCCCATCAGTCAAGTTAAAAATACAAAGGATACGAGATTTTAAAAGAAATAAATAGATGTAAAAAAAAGAAGATTTTTAAAAACCACGTTTTTATAAGCGGACTAAAAAGAAGAAAATAATTTAAAAATTAATAGTTCAAGTACTTCCATTTAATATGACTAAAAACGTGGGGCGGGCGTTTTACATATGCGGTTCACTCATTCTCTCATTTATAGATCTCTCTTTTGCCTTCTAAATTAGAAATCTTTAATTTTATACCAACCACCCGCCCAGCGTTTTTAGTCATATTAAATCGAAGTACTTGAACTAATAAGTTTTAAAGTATTTTCTTCTTTTTAGTCCGCTTATAAACAAGTGGTTTTTAAAAATCTTTTTAAATCCCTTATATTAACTTCACCGCCGTCTCTCTCTCTGTCGTTCTGTCGTCATCTCATGGGCGGGCGGAAAAACAAAAGTAAAAAATGACCCACTTCCGGTGATCCGATCGAGCTGAAATTTGGCACACGGACCCGTCTCACCTAACAATGCATAGTTTCAAAATTTCAGATCGATCGAACGTACCGAAATTAAATTTATGCCTTTTTAGATTATCCTTATATAACGTATGTAATTCAAACTCACTGTTTGTTATTGTTTTTTTTCACGGGATTATTCAGTCACGCGTTGACGCGACCCATCGAAGTACCGGCGTGCTTTTGTTTACATTTGACGTGTCACGCTGAGCTCGGTCAAGCGATCGGTGACCAGACTTTTCCCCTCTCCACCAGGGTTATGAAGCAAAGTTGAGTTAAGACAGATTCAGTCTGTAAATATTTGTAAATAATTTTAGTTATGTCTCATATATAAGGGATTTATAGTCAAAAACTTTGTTTTTACGGGTTTGTTTTATTTTACCTCTATTTATTTTACCAAACACCTTACAAGCGCCCGCCCAACGTTTTAAAAACATTGTGATGTGGTCACGGGGTGAACTCACGGATGTTAACAAAAGCAGACGGTACAGATTCTTATATATAGACTATAGATAAACTAAAAAGTTCAATAATTTAATAACGGTACATTCGATGGATCTAAAATTTTGATACAATGCATTGTCATCCAAGATCTATCTGTGGTAAAAGTTTGAGCTCTCTAGGACCATCAGAAGTGGTTTAATTTTTGGCAGATGTGAAAAAAATCTTAGACAAACCAACAAACAATGCCACATGAATGAAAGCGTGTTAATAAAACGTGGTTAAAAAATGACATTATTTAAGTGCAACATGGACACGACATTTTCAACAGAATATTTCTTCTTTGAATCCACCCACGTTGTTGATAAACTATTGTTTTAAAATTTAGTTTGATGCATTTTTTTAAAGAATTGGCTTGTACTTACCACAGCTAGGTGAAATCACGGGGTAAGAGATTAAATATGGATAATGTCAAATGTTGCTTTTCAACGTATTTGAAATGTATCAATTTTATTGCTGATGATTATCTTTTAGGCTTACATAGTCATTGCTGTGTAACTTGGACATATAGCTTTTATCTCTTAATTTGTTTCTCAATGTTTAAATTTCTTACACAAAAGAAATACTTTATGTTGCAGAATACGAAATCAGAATAGAGAATTGATTCATTTAAGGTAGTTGAACCAATACAAAACTTTTAACCGTGAAATGCCGCCAAACGAAGTTAAATCTAGCAAATACATGAAAACGCTTTTAAAGATGTCAAACTATTTATGGACGTCAAAACACTTAATGTCGCCAAAACAACTTAAAGAATCCAATAACTTAAAAACGTCAAACAATTAAAAGATAAACGCCTTATAAAAGTAGAAATCTTTAAAGAAGTTCAATAAAAAAGTTATCCATAACGTCATCAACATAAAACTTTTGTTTTTTTCTTATGATGCACCAAAAATACTCTTAATTTGGTGAGACCTGTACTAGAATATGCATCTTCTGTATGGGACCCATCCACCAAAGAAAACATTGATAAACTAGAACAAATTCAAAAAAGAGCTGCCAGATTCATTACTGGAGAATATTCGAAACTGACAAGAATAACACCATTAGTTAAATCATTAAACCTTGAAACACTAGAGGATAGAAGAACCAAGAGCAAAGTAGTAATCATACATAAAGCAATTAATTCTAATTTAGAAATACAACACAAAGATAACTTAATACAACCCTCAGATAGACATAAGGATAAAAACACCTTTCTTATTCCGTATGCAAGAACAAACACATACAAGTTTTCCTTCTTCCCGTCCGGAATTCGGGCGTGGAATGGGTTGCCTGAAGAATCCAGAAAAACCAACACTTTATCAACATTTAAATCTCTAATAAAAATGCAGGACTAAACACAAACCATAGATAAGCGTAGGACGCAATAATCTTCTGTATTGAAGGAGCGTCTGTAAACAGATAAGATAAGATAATACTAGCCCCTTTCCTTGTTTATGACTTATAACATCACAACTAAAGATTCACACATTTTACAGAAGGTAAAACCAACCGTGGGTATAGCTAGGTTTAGCACTTCTCTATGTAGGCTGAGGGGTTAGCTGTCCTTTGTTCACGAGGAAAGAAATGCGGGTTCTCAAAAAGGAACTTTTCTACATTAGGCATTACATTTTCACTGGGTGCCGACCGTTCAGTAATATTACACTTTATCCGCCTCCGAGAGACCCTGATATATTTTAAAGGATTGTGAAATTTGAGTTGTTATTTCACACAATTTAATTATTTTAATAATGTTGTTTCTTTTTTAAACACAATACGAAACAATACTGCATTTCTTTATGCTTTTAAAAACATTTGAAAAAGTTCATGGTGTCTTTGCATCTTGTGAAAAATATTTAACTATAATTGTCCAAAAGAAATACGCATTAATTAGTATATATTATCATTATCTTTCATATTGTTGTTTTAATAATAGTTCCTATTATACAATACTCCAGACTGACCAAATAGCAGCGAGGCTCAACTGTTCAAATGTCCTAAACATAAATAGCCCTAATTACACGTCATGCGCCTCAATCTATTATTGCCTGGCGAAATTCCTCCAACGATTTCTCAGTCCCTACCTCCCAGAGCTAAACCCCAATTAGTTTTTTTTAAAGGACTCCTATAGTTCAACAGCGCCCTGGGAATCTGGGCAGCGTACAAGAGACAATTATCACGAAAAGGAAGCTGCCTAAACACGCTCTAGCGACACTCTGTTTTCTAGACAGCCCGGTGCAAATTGTGTCTTCCGTTGTTCACAAATGAGGTCTGATGCACGAGCTTTGCTTGTAGTTATTGGTACCTCGGACCCAAAACGTTCCACATGTTCAACTGAACGTTATAACTTAAGTTGCAATCTGCGCTTTCACTGTGAACGTTTTCAAATAATATGTCAATAACATATGACACTGTATCTTTAAAAATGTATAATTTTTATGAACAGACACAAGAAACAGAATGTATCGTGGTTGGAAATTGTGTCTCCTTTATCCTCAAGGGGCACAAGCCAAACAGAACAATACCCAGGGTTATTAAAAAATATATTTTACCTCCTAAATGGAACACTGGTTCTCAAAATCGCTGACAAAACATTGCATTTTTGTTAAATGTTGAAAGTAGTGTTCAATGATCCCAATAGCCGTTAGTATTATAATTTAGTTTTAAACTCTTTGTGTTTTTTATTCTAACTCTAAATTTAGGCAGTAAAAATATTATTTACATACATAAACTTATTTTCGCTTACGTATGTTTTACTTCTGCATAAATTTGGTGTAAACTCAAGAAAAAGCAAATATTTTCCTTGGTTTGACGACTGAACCTATTATGCATGTCACGTGTGAATCACGAGTGTATCACGAGTTGGATGACGGAGAGCTCACGTGAGTAAAAGTGCGGGAAGAAATGACGCAGGAGGTTCGAGATTATGATCGGGAGTGTCAGAAAAGTCCCTTAGTGTGATGGCAGATTTGTGTGGCTCAGCATTCCATGTTGTATAACTTTAAATTATATGTTTGGTGTATAGTGTAGATATTAAAGTTGTTTTTATTGAAACCAGTTCTTCAGAGGATTATTGTATGCAAGGTTATGCATTGAGAGAACGCCTACAAGATACATTAATAAGTAAAACATCACAAAGAAGTGGTGACATTCGTGTCAGAAGTGAACACAGATTGAATTGTTATCAATATACAAAAATTTGAGAAAAGCAGGTATTCGTGGAAGTGACATTTATTTGTATTCACAAAAGCGAAGTATTCATTAAAAGAAGAAATATTAGCAGCCATCGTATTTTGTGAATGTTAAAGGCCGTGTGTGGCAATGTATAGACTTTTGAAGATTGAAGGAATATTTTAAGTATTTCAAAATGGCGGCTTGACATTGCAGCAAGACGCACTGAAACTGGGTCACGCAGTCGACAACACGTACAAGCCTATTTACTGTTACAGGCAGTGAACTACGTCAGCTATCTCACTGGTGCTGGGTGATTCCAGGAAATATTTGTAAACATAACCTTGAATTTGGGAAGCTATGGACTATTAACAAGTGTCAGTGTGAATTATAAATAAAAAAACGGAATTTATATTCATTCATTGTTTGAAAAGTGTGATAATTGCAAATTTTGATTAAAGGAGTGAACTAATGTGTCTAAAAACTACCCTACTAAAATTCGGAAATTTAAAAATTGACTAAGTGACCTATTTTATTTAAAACTTTGGACCATCGGATGTGTTTTGTCAATCTGAGGGAGCGTATATATAAAGTATACTTAAGATCCCGTGTGAGGATGCTTTGTTGTCTCATTTTTGTCAAAATCAAATTTAATGGTTTAGATGTGTCACTTATTTGGACTTAACGTATTTTGAAATCAAGATTTTTTCATTGGGAGGATTTATACCTTAATAAATAAATACCTAAATTCCTTACCGAATTGCTTGACTCATATTATTCCATAAAACCTAACATGGATTACTGCAAAGAATTCACTGCCATAGCAGAAAAGATCGGACTAAGTAGAAAAGAAATGAAAGACTTTATTGAAGAGAAAGTCAAAATTGCTAAAGAAGAAGAAAAGCTTAAAATAGCCAGAGAAGAAGAGACGCGAAAAATAGCCAAAGAAGAAGAGAGGCAAAGACAAATAATTGAAAGAGAAGAAAGAGCTGCAAGAAGAGAACTTGAACAACTTAAAAATGGCAACTTAAAACTACAAATTGATTTAGAGAGTAGAGGCCACTATCCTGGTAATGACACAAATAGAAAGTCAGAACCGAAGGACAGAATCAAGTTAGAAAATATGATAGCCAGAAAGAAAAAATGGATGTTTATCTGGATTATTTTGAATCCTTAAGGGCTATGAAAGGTAATGATGAAGAAGATTGGCCAGCACAATTGATGACTCAACTAACTGGAGAAGCATTTGAAGCTTACAACAGTATAGCAAAAGAAGAAAAAACCATATATAAGAATGTCAAAAAGGCACTTTTATGTCATTTCGGAAAGTCAGAAAATGATTATAGATAAGAATTTCATGAAATGAGAATCTAGATGGACATAGATCCACAGATCATAGTGCATAAAGCACAAATTAAATTAATACAATGGCTGGAAATTACAGCAATAGATACAAGCAATCCAAAGGCCATACTAGACATGGTGTTAATTGACAAGTTCTTAGAAAATGTAACACCATCTCTATTCACATATTTAACTGATAAGAAAGTTCGTACTCAAGCAGAGCTAACAAATGCATTAAGCAAATTCAAAGACTCTCATCCAAATGCGGAAATGGATAAGAGACAAGATATCTTTGCAGCAATACAAATTAAAAACCAAGAAAAAAAAAGGAATGAGAAACCAGAGTCTGCCAAACCAAGGCATCAGACAAACTTTTTGCTGATACTGTAACAAGCCAGGACATATTGCGAGGCAGTGTTACCACAATAAAGGACAACCAAAAAGGGTGTCACCTAATGGCAGTCCTATAAGAAAGAAAACAGAAGAAAAATCAAGATAAGATCACTTTGAAAACAAAGGTAGACAATCATGGAGAGAAAAATATAATCATATTTCCAGACATAGAGATTATGATCAAGGTAGACAATCATGTAGAGACAGATATAATCATAATTCCATGTATAGAGATTATAATCGAAGTAGAAGATCATGGAGAGGCAGATATAGTTTTGATTCCAGAATAAGAAATTTTGATCAACCATGGAGAAAGTATGAAAACCAAGACATGAATGATAGAAATAGAAGAAAGATAAATAGTGTACATGTCAGAACTAGTGACACTGTAGCCACTATTGACAATCACGTATATGACAAAAGGGATGAAAGCTATAGTAGCAGAGATAGAGATGGTACTGTTCAATCTGAGACCATTTATGTACAATCATCTGAAGTAGGAAGAACAATGGGTTGTGTATTAAGCAGAATCAAAGACATAGATACAGACAATGATTTTCAGATAAAGGTTTCTAATGACAGTGACTCATCTGGCCGAAATTCTGTTGAATTATCTGGAAGCAAAAATGACATCTCAAAAGCTAAGCGACTTATTCAAGATGCTGGAATTGATATTGTGAATGGACATAAACGTGGTCATGGTTGGTGAATTATTGAACATTTAATAGGCTGAAAAAGCATTAAAAGACCATCTATTTGAATTCATACTCGTCAGCTGAAAAATGACTATTTTTGAACTAGGCTATGCTATTAGCCGACTACAAATTTGACATTTAACCTGTTAAGGGAAAGGACAATGTGGTTGCAGACATATTAAGTAGAATGTCAATAAATAAAGACATTTTGGCAATTCCTAAGTGATAGAACCAGAGACTGTATTAATATTAGTCTGTGAATTCCTAGATGATAAAACCAGAAACTTTATTAATATTAGTCTGTGAATTCCTAAATGATAAAACCAGAGACTGTGTTAATATTAGTATTTTTATTCGCTGAACAATAAACCAGGAGCAGTGTTTGAATTCCACTGGATATATAGTTAATTTTAGTTTTAAGAATATTTATTGTTTAAGAAATTTTACTTACACAAAAGTATATTTGTGTTAAAATTTTAGTTTCATTTCTTCAGCACAGGTAGACTGTTGAAGTCCTACAGATTGTTTTCTCTTGATCCTTATGTCTAGATGTTGTGTGTAAGGCAATGTATGTCCATTGATGATTAATATTTGAATTGTGAATATACATGTAGATTCATTTTATTTTATTAAGACTAAAAATGTTGTATTTCATAAACATTTTTTTTGAAGGATGGGGGTGAATGTCACGTGTGAATCACGAGTGTATCACGAGTTGGATGACGGATAGGTCACGTGAGTAAAAGCGCGTGAAGAAATGACGCAGAAGGTTCGAGATTATGATCGGTAGTGTCAGAGAAGCCCCGTGGTGTGATGGCGGATTTGTGTGGTTCAGCATTCCACGTTGTATAACCTCAAATATATGTTATGTGTATAGTGTAGATATTAAAGTTGTTTTATTGAAACCAGTTATGCAGAGGATTATTGTATGCAAGGTTATGCATTGAGAGAACGCCTACAAGATATATTAATAAGTAAAACATCACTAAGAAGTGGTGACAATGACAACACTTGGTATAGTAATATATAGAATATTTTAAATCTATAAATTATTGAAAATAAAAAGTCGGTCAAACTGTGAAGAAGAAAAAAGAAGATGAAAAACACCTCATATGAAAGAAAGTAAAAAGAAGACAAGAAAATAAAACCAAGATGAAAAGAAAACAACCAAAAATCAAGTCCTTATATTATGTTATACGAGATTTGATGCTGTAACCATTTACTAGTGTATGACTCTCTCATTATTGCCTAATTTCTTCACAACGACCACTCAAGTGTAAAGCAAGAAGAAAGGAACAAACACTGAGGACTTCCTGTTTCGCCTCCTTTCAAACAACTTTACGTTTTTTCTCCCGTTCTTTCCGACCATCATGAAGTTGTAACCAGCTTCCTGAAACCAGTATAATAGTTCTAAAAATATTCTCAACTTTATATGTCCTGTCCATAATTTTCTGAATGATGGTGATCTTGTTTTAGTACAAGTGCACTCAAGAATATCCTCTGTCTATGACGATGAGTCACGTATTACAGACACCGTACCCCATATCTTTCCCATCACTTCACTTACATCAATGTCACGTAAAATTATCAACAGCTAATTCGTATAAAAATCAGACCGTTAGGTCTCTCGATGCTATGATGATTTAAGTCTATAGGATGGAATAAAATCAAAGCCCTTCCCCTTCCCACACCATACCCTGCCCTAACACCCCACATTCCAGCCAAGACTTCCCGACATCTCACTAAGACCAACACCATACCCTGCCCTAATAACACCCCACATTCCAGCCAAGACTATCCCGACATCTCACTAAGACATCTACGATTGTTACGGCCAGTATAACAACTGGGCACTATTCTAAAATATTTCTCCCCCATAACCTCTGGGGATTTCTCCGACAGCTGGGACAATGATTTGCCAACAGTCCAAGATGATTGCAGCAACCATTAACTGCTTAGTCAAAGGGCGGCCTCTGGGCACAGACATATTGAACGAGCACACCACTGATTCTCAACCGTGAATGGTACCGTCTCCGGGGGGAGAGGGGATGGGTGTAAGGGTACAGCGACATGGCTCAGGGGGATTAACAAACACTCGGGGCAGTGGAATTGTATTCAATTGGTGAGGGGAGTCGGTTGGTTAGATGTTCTAATTGATAATTTCCTCATTTTACAACATTAAAATTATAAATTTAAAAAAATGTAACAAAACTAATATTCACTCTTTTGTATAGTTAACACCATTTTTCGTGGAAAAAAAGTATAATATATTGATCATTGTGTCATGACAAATCGTTCTCTTCCGTGCACCAAAACAATGACATTCTCTCCCATTACACACTCCTTCTTTTCAGGCCTTCACAACTGCTCCTCTCAAAACACACCTCTTCAAACATTACGTCCTAAGCAATCTGACAGTTCTTCACCGAAAAAGTATATTATGTGTGCCATCCATGTCTTGCCATGCCATTATTTGTTTTTTAAAGTTACAATTGTTATTTGTGTTTGTTGAATAAGTATTTTTGTATTGCTGTAGAACACGATGAGGCCAGGCAGTAGAAATTCACATTTGATTATTATCTTTATTATCAGTATTATCATTATTATCATTATTATCACTATTATCATTATTATCTCTAGACTTGATACACACAGACTTGTGTCTAATGACTCAAGAGTAACACCATTAGTTAAATCACTAAATCCTTAAACATAGACCCACTAGAGGATGGAAGAACAAAGAGCAAAGTAGTAATAATACATAAAGCAATTAATTCTAACTTGGAAATACAACACATAATCAATCTAATACTACGCTCAGACATAGGAATTAAACACTTTTCTTGTTTCATTCGCAACAAAAATACAGAGAAATATCGTCCTTCTTTCCGAGTGGCATTCCGGCTTGGAATTGGTTGTTTTAACAAACCAGGAAAACCAACACACTTTAAGCAGTCAAAACTATACATAAACCATTGACAAGCTCAGTATAGAAGGAGCATCTGTAACATATAAGCGAAGATTCTCACTATTTATATATGAACTTTTTAGATCAATTCAAATTTATTTGATAAAGAGCATTGTATTTTAGGACTTTTGTAACTAAAAATCAGTGGCGTAGCGAGGGGCGGGGGCAGGGGGGAAAATGCCCTCGGCGGCACTTTTTTAGTGGCCGAAAATTCCTAGTTGATAATTAGCTTCAGTGAAAAAGGACAAGTTAGTTGGGCTTTTGAAAAAGGTGGGCGCCTTAGGCGCCCTAAATAAAAGTGGGCGCCGCAGGCGCCACGGCGCCGCAGCACAACCTAGTTGATTATGTTCAAATGCGAAACAATTTTGAATGAAAGTAGAGTTTTTTTTATCAAAATAAAACAGGAACCAAATAAGAAATTAATGAAAGAAATAAAGGTAATATCCATACATATGTGAACGATTATACTGCGGAAAATTCAAACTCGATATTGGATATAAATTCTTCTGTTACTTATACTAATGAACAGAAAAGCCAAGTCTTAAGTAGCACGAGAACACGAGACAGATCTGCTGTTAACTTAATTAATCTTTCAAATTTGACAGCCGCTCCTGTTGTAGAAGTGAACATTGCTGTACCCTATCATTTATAAACATTAGCCAATCTAATGCTAAGTGCGGCACTTTGTTTAGGGTGGCAATTCCTTGTTGTTAATTAGTTAATAAAAATAAAAGCTATAAATTAAGTTTAATAAAAGAAAAGAAAACCTTTAACGCCGTAATGAATCTAACTAAATTCTTCTGATACTACAACTACTGAAATGAATAACCAAGGGGCTGAAGTAGTATAAGAACTGATGTGCTAGTATCAATAACTGATACAAGTTTGTCAGTCACTCATCTTGTAGAAGCTAAAATTGTTATGTCTATTTAATTCCTACTACTACTAAAATTTTAACAAAAAACATGAACAAAATTGATATAAGTATAAAGATTACTATAAGTGCAGCAAGATTGAAAGCGTATCCAACATACTAACATTAGCTTCCCCAAAAAAGAAATGGAACTTACACCAAAACAGAGATGAGACGGGTAACATGAGAATGACGTGAGAATGATTTTAACGTAATTACTGGGAAAAAATTGTTAGCGTACTTACATGGTGTATTCTCCTAAAGTATCATCTTTCAACTCTTCTGTTTTGTTGCAAAAACAAAATAATGAACAAAGTTGTTTATCTAATGGAATACTTTTTTTGGTGTTCCATAACCTCGTGGTTGTAGGAGGTTCTAATTTTTCAATTGGAACTTTCTCGGGGTTTGGTAGAAGTTGACGGTGCCCATCTCCTCTCCAGGTAAACAGAGAGAAATATACTAGTGCAATAATAGGTAATATTCTGGAACTTATGCATCTGCTAACAAAATATGATCAAGTGCTTCGAGTACAAAATTTGCAAATGATTTTTTAAAAACACAACTTGTTCGCTCGAATTCAAAATGAGACCAGTTCAGTTTTAGGAGATGTGGTACGCAAAAAATTAATCTTTCAGGTACATGAAACCAAATATTATTCCATTGAAACCGTTAGCTCTCGATATTTCACTTCATGATCAAACAAATCAAGTTGTGTGATATGTAAAGATTTAAAATAAGAAAGTAATCGTTGTAGAATCTTTCATATGTTTCATTATGAAAAAAACAACTTCTTACGACATTTTGATATGATTTTAAATGAGTTTAAAGTTGATGGTCTTTAAATAATGGACTGCAGAGTCCCAACGTGCCATGAAGAAAAGCAGAAAACTTCAAATCTTTTTAAATCCCTTATATTAACTTCACCGCCGGTCATCTCTCTCTGTCTTGGGCGGGCGGAAAAAGAAAAGTCAAAAATGACCCACTTCCCATGATCCGATCGAACTAAAATTTGGCACACGGACCCGTCTAACCTAACAATGCATCGTATCAAAATTTCAGATCGATCGAACGTACGTAATTAAATTAATGCATTTTTAGTTTATCCTTATATGAGGTATGTAATTTAAATTCACGGTTTGTTATTGTTTTTTTCCCACGTGAAATTTTGAGCTGACGCATTGAGGCGACCCAACGAAGCGACGGGCGCTTTTGTTTACATTTTACGTGTCACTCTGAGCACGGTCAAGCGAATCGGTGACCAGACTTTTCCCCTCTCCCCCCCCACCCACCCCTCCCCCCCACTAGGGTTATGATGCAAAGTTGAGTTAAGACAGATTCAGTCTGTAAATGTTTGAAAATAATCAATACTTTTAGTTATGTCTCATATATAAGTGATTTATAGTCAAAAAATTTGTTTTTACGGGTTTGTTTTATTAAATCCCTTATATTAACTTCGCGGCCGTCTCTGTCTGTCATCATCTCTCTTATGGGCTCGGCGGGCGTAAAAACAAAAGTCCAAAATGACCCACTTCCCGTGATCCAATCGAACTGAAATTTGGCACACGGTCCCGTCTGACCTAACAATGCATCGTATAAACATTTCAGATCGATCGAACGTACCGTAATTAAATTAATGCATTTTTAGTTTATCCTTATATGAGGTATGTAATTTAAATTCACATTTGTTATTGTTTTTTTGCCACGTGAAATTTTGAGCTGACGCATTGAGGCGACCCAACGAAGCGACGGGCGCTTTTGTTTACATTTTACGTGTCACTCTGAGCTCGGTCAAGCGAATCGGTGACCAGACTTTTCCCCTCTCCCCTACCAACCCCTCCCCCCCCACTAGGGTTATGATGCAAAGTTGAGTTAAGACAGATTCACTCTGTAAATGTTTGAAAATAATCAATACTGTTAGTTATGTCTCATATAAAAGGGATTTATAGTCAAAAACTTTGTTTTCACGGGTTTGTTTTATTGCTTAAATTTTCTCCCTGGTTCTGATGGGGTTTTGTTTTATCAATTATTTATTTCAAATGCGAATTTCCGAATCATCAAATAACGGTAAATGACGTCATAAAATAAGATGAGATGAGATGAAATATTACATTCATGGAAAAGAACTGACCCAAACTAAAGATGCAAAATACTTAGGAGTCCTAATAAATGAGAAACTATCATGGAATCCCCATGTCAATGAAGTTATTAAAAAATAAAACAAAACCTTAGGCTTTATAAAAAGGAACTTTAACAAATGTAATAGAGATATAAAACTAAAATGCTACCTCACTTTGGTGAGACCTGTACTAGAATATGCATCTTCTGTATGGGACCCATCCACCAAAGATAACATTGATAAACTAGAACAAATTCAAAAAAGAGCTGCCAGATTCATAACAGGAGAATATTCGAAACTGACAAGAATAACACCATTAGTTAAATCATTAAACCTTGAAACACTGGAGGATAGAAGAACCAAGAGCAAAGTAGTAATCATACATAAAGCAATTAATTGTAATTTAGAAATACAACACAAAGATAACTTAATACAACCCTCAGATAGACATAAGGATAAAAACACCTTTCTTATTCCATATGCAAGAACAAACACATACAAGTTTTCCTTCTTCCCGTCCGGAATTCGGGCGGGGAATGGGTTGCCTGAAGAATCCAGGAAAACCAACACTTTATCAACATTTAAATCTCTAATAAAAATGCAAGACTAAACACAAACCATAGATAAGCGTAGGACGCAATAATCTTCTGTATAGAAGGAGCGTCTGTAAACAGATAAGATAAGATAAGATAAGAGAAAGTCTTGGACGAATTGATTCAGAGTGTCTTAAGACAAGGGGAAGGTAGTAGGAAGCATTTGATGCGTGTAAATAAATAATGGGTAAAGTCTTACATATTCTGACCTAAGCAGCCTGCGCCCTATTGGGTTTTCCCCAATGCTGAAAAGCATCACCCATTTGACATATCAATAACAGAAAATAGAGCAACAAACCAACAGCTATCGTGACAGGGGAATTAGAGTCAGGGAACACTTTGTCCACCGTCCTTGATGGCATTAAACCCACAGATCTTTGGACACACCGTCCACATCATCCTGACAGATCAGCTTAGCTCCGTTAAATAGTTTATTTATGTAGGCTTTTAATTTTTTTTTCAACACGCTATCGGGAAATATATATTGTTGATGAAAGTGATGAATACACTAGCATCCTATATAATAATAGTTTCTGTACTTTCTGTCCGTTCTGTCCGGTCATCTATAGCGATTGGTTCCTCAAACAAATATGACTCCTACAGCCAATCATATTGAACACGTTTACGCCATTTACGCGGACGTTCAAAACGAGGTTTTTTTTGGTGCCGTATTTCTTGCAAGACTTTATTTTGAGTTATGCGCGTTGGGATTTATAGTAAAAAGTTCTGTTTTTACGAGTTATTTATTTTAACTATAATGAATAGTATTTTTGTCGTGATGCACATGTATGCCAGTCGAGACGGCTATTGGAGGGGAGTTACAACACGCCTCCAAACGGTGGCGGAACGTCCTTGGACGGGCTTTGTTGCTCGTTAATAATTATAAAATCATAAATAATTATAAATTAAATCGTATAAATTTATTATTTTATTCGATTAGCTAAACGTAAACAAGTGTGCACTATTTTAACCCAGGAGACACGTGTAATAGAAATAATAGAAATAAAATTTAACTATACGTCGTAGACTGGCTCACGGAGAATGAAAAGACAGTTGAGAAAGAACGGACACAAAACTAAAGGCGAAGAAATTAAAACAACGCGAGTGAACGTCGGTTTGGGGGGGGGGACTGCCAACTCTTTGTTTATTTTCGAGACATTTGCAGGCGAAATTCGGTACACTCCTGACTTCTATGAAGTCAGCTGTAAAACGATAATCGTTTTAAAATCGGAGTTACATAATCGATAATCGGTTTTCCAAAAAAAGAAAAAAACAAACAAACAAACACGCAATTAACAACCCTAAATATAACTAACCCTAGCTAGGATCTGCCAAACAAAGTTTATGTTTAAGGGATGGTAGTAATAAATGGGAGGCGGGTAACAACAACCTAAGTGTGCATGTCTTCACATTTACTCGCTATTTTTTATTTACTTGGTGCTGCTTTTTGTGTCTTTACTCTCAGCCCCCCCCCCAACCGCTCTTTGCAATGTCTATGATGAGCCAGGCTTCGGCGTATGCTATGCAATAAAAAGGTAAAAGAAAAGGCACAAACAGACATTACCCCCCCCCCAAACAAAAAAAAACAAAAAAAAACAACAACAACAACAAACTATATATTCGCCGGGGCTTGAACCCTGGAACTTCCTCACATTAGGCGGACGTGTTAACCAGTACACTACGAATTTAACGTTTTCTGTGAAGGAACAATGCAAGGGATATTGTAGGTCACCCTTCACTTGTCAACCGTTAACTGTGTTTAGTTGACCTGAGCGACGGTCATTCGTCACGCTCTGTTGCACATGCAGCTTCTTGTTGCCTCGCAGGGTCCGACCCCAAAGAGAATTATATATAAAGATAATAGTTGTCTGTTGTTGCAAAAGCTAAGGAAACTAGCAATAGAGTAGCTTCATGTAAATTATTCAGTAAAAAAATTTCAGATACCCCGCCCACGGAGGTACCCAGCAGGGGGGGCTGAGGGGTTTGTAAAATCTGGTATAACCCACGGGAATTGTGCGTGAAAATACGGTAGTCCCTTCATTATTTGAGTGTGGATAATACAAACATTTAGTAAGTTTTGTCACAGTTTTTCCAACCAGAATGCTACTATATAAACATGCTTATTCCAAAGCTAATATGAGGACAAAAATAAAATGAATTTGGGGGCCCCCATCCCGGAACAAAATTTTATAACTTGTAAACTAACAACACCTTGGTATTTTTTAAATCCTTTATATTAACTCGTGGTGTCTGCGGCGGACCGACCTTGCTTGCTTGTCGCCAAAACTTTTGATCGATTTTTAACCCACTTGCTCGCAAGATAGCGAGCTGAAATTTTGCAGGCAGTTTCGTACCAATGATAAAAACAATGTATCAAAATTTCAGATCGATCGCATGTACCGTAATTAAATTATTGATTTTTTAGATTATTTTATTTATTCCTATGTATCATGCTATTTTTTGAGATAGAGCGTCGCGGTGCGTATTATATTGAACAACCTTTCTGTCGCGCAATAAGGTGCGTATTTTATTGACAGCTCTTTTTATAAACATATTCCTGATCGGTGCGCATTATATTAAACATGTTTTACGACACAACTGCAATTTTGTATTTCTGGATGGTCTGGCGCTGCGTATTATAATGAACATTCTTTTAATTACTTCTCGTACATAAAGGATTTATAGTCAAAAACTTGGTTTTTTACGGGTTTTTCTTATTACATTGTTACTTCTGAATAATAAAGAATTTTGTCGCCAGATATTAATCTGTTTAAATCATATGCGGTACAAGGACGTACATTAAGAAACGAAGAGTTCGGGGCTACCGACTAATTGCACTGAATTTGCTGATGTAAGAAAATCAAAGAAACCCGTAAAAACAAAGTTTTTGACTATAAATCCCTTATATATGAGGCATAACTAACAGTATTGATTATTTTCAAACGCGACAAACATTTACAGACTGAATCTGTCTTACTCAACTTTACTTCATAACCCTGGGGGTGGGGGGGGGTGGGAGAGGGGGAAAAGTCTGGTCACCGATTCGCTTGACCGAGCTCAGCGTTGCACGTAAAATGTAAACAAAAGCACGCCGGTACTTCGGTGGGTCGCCTCAACGCGTCAACTCAAACTTTCACGTTGAAAAAACCCAAAAACAAACAGTGAATTTGAATTACAAACGTTATATCAGGATAAACTATAAAAAGCATTAATTTAATTACGGTACGTTCGATCGATCTGACATTTTGAAACGATGCATTGTTAGGTGAGTCGGGTCCGTCTGCCAAATTTCAGCTCGATCGGATCACGGGAAGTGGGTCATTTTTTACTTTTGTTTTTCCGCCCGCCCAAGACAGAGAGAGATGATGACAGACAGAGACGCCGGTGAAGTTATTATAAGGGATTTAATAATAAAAACAAACATTATGGGGCACAGTGTACATTATGTATAGTTCAAAACTTTTCTGGATTTCTTTCCGTATGTCTTTCATGATGAATATGTGTGACAAGTTTGGTTAATATCTACAAATACAAGTAGAAACACGTGCGGAACAAACAAGTAAAACAATTAAAAAACCGAACAAAACTACAGTCCTTAGTCTTTGTACGTATGATTATTGCGTTTTTTGTTGTATGACTTTTTTCTCGTGACTTTTTTATCTGTGAGAATTTACTGTGGCTTTTTTCTGTAGCTTTTTGTGTGTGTGTGTGACTTTTTAAAAAAAGAACAGTGTACTACTTCAATAACTGAACAGTAGATTGAGGCTGGATAGCGAAGTCAATGGTGCTCTCGCTTCACATGCTGAGGGGCGTGGGATCTAGTCCACGTTAGAGCCACAATAAAAATGTTGATGAATGAATTTCGCTATAAAATCTTCCGCTGACCTGGAGAGCAGATGGGCGCCGCCAGGTCTACCAAGCCCCGAGAAAGTTATAATGGAAACATTAGAACCCCCGACGACCACGAGGTTATGGGATACAAAAAAAAAGATTTAGCGAGGGGGGGGGGCGAGGTCAGGGTAAGTGAGCATATTGAAATGTATTATTCCATCAGATTTAGCTGTGGCTAGTAGGAAAATAAAATAGAACAGTCTTGCGCTGATAGTGGTGTTTGTGTTCTTTGCTTTTTAATGAAAAAGTTCTTGTTTATCTTGATTAAAAAAGGATGCGGCATCTACACAATCATTGTTGTCAATACGTTGCAGCGTTATCATGCATATTTTCATCTATGTTAAAGATAAATGTTGGAGTGTCCATGGGAGAAGGTAATAACTCTGGTTGTGGAACAGTCATACTCCTCTTGGGGTAGTTCGCCGCCTTGAGTCCCCACCTCGCACCCAGCTCTCACATGTTGCTCCAAGTTACTTAAGTGTGCACATACATTAATTAATCAACTATGGCTCAAGTTATTGTAGTATGCACATAAGTTAACTAATCAACTATGGATCAAGTTACTGTAGTATGCACATAGATTAATTAATCAACTATGGCTCAAGTTACTGTAGTATGCACATAAGTTAACTAATCAAGTATGGCTTAAGTTACTGTAGAATGCACATAAGTTAACTAATCAACTATGGCTCAAGTTACTGTAATATGCACATAAGTTAACTAATCAACTATGGCTCACGTTACTGTAGTATGCACATAAGTTAACTAATCAACTATGGCTCAAGCAAGTGAAGGGGATTTCTATTTAAGCGCTTATTTCCCAAGATTGATAAGTCATTGGGCTAGCTAAAATAATTGAACTATTTTTCTAGAGATCAATCAGAGAAATTTACATTAGTCCTGTTAATGATTTTCAACTCGGTTTTTTCTTATTGTTCAAAGATAGCACATTTCATTATACACACGCTACTTGGGACATGTCAAGTGTAGAGCACCAATAGAAATGTTGGTAACATTGAAAGCAGTCATTATTTAAACTTTTCTGGTTCATTATAACAAATAATAACCAAATCATTTATATTTTCTAATGGACATTCAAAATATCTTGGCCAACGTGCCTCATCCAAAAACCTTTTATGGAATCACTGGTGACGTATATGGTACTCATTATATGAAGGAGATGCTGTACTGTGGCCTAACATAAAAATAACACCAAGGTGTCTGGAAATGTAGCTCCGCCACTGCAATGACAGCATTATACAATACATTGCCGCAATTAGTCAATGATAAATTTTAAAAACCGCTCAGGTTTATTTTTAAATTATATAACCTCTCAAATATTTGCTGACATTTTGACAGAACTTTTCGTAACAAGATATATACACAAAACATTAACTACAAGAACGACCCGCGGCGCAGCATACGTCGCAGCTTTGCTCATCATAGATAATGCAAAGAACGGGGGGGGGGCTGAGAGTACGGGCACAAACAGCAGCAGGACGTAATGAAAAAATAGCGAGTAAACGTGGAGACATGCGCACTGAGATTGTTGTTACCCGCCCCCACCACACCCTTTATTACTACCATCCCTTAAACATAAACTGAGTTTGGCCGACCCTAGCAAAGGTTAGTCATGTTTAGGGTTGTTAATTTCATTTTTTGGGGCAAACCGGTTATCGCGCAGTACTTTGTCTCTTCCGAATTCTATTCAGGTGGCTAGTTCTGATATACTGTTCAAAACATCGACTAGGAATCTTGGCTACATTATTTCTGACAATATATCTACCAACAACTTCATCAATCACATCGGTCGCTCTGCCTACACTGTCATTCGTCAGATCAGCTCAATCCATCATTACTTAACAGTTAATGCCACAAAAACTCTAGTCTGTGCTCTTGTACCAGCTCGTATGGATTACTGCAGTTCTCACCTGTCAGGTGCGCCAAAACAATGAAAAACTACAGAAAGTTCAAAATTCAGCTGCAAGATTAGTTCTAAAGGCAAAATAACATGACAATGTTACTCCGCTACTTTACTCACTTCATTGGCTACCTATACAAGCGCCGAATTGATTACAAGCTGGGCGTTCTCTGTCACAACGTCTTTTCTGACTCATGCTCTTCCTATCTTACTGAGCTTCTGCCGGTCTACTCAACAAGTCGTCAGCTACACTCTCCTGGAGACACGCGCATTCTTTGTTTTTCTAAGACACGAACTAAAACATTTGGCGAAAGGTCATTTTCTTTTTGCGCAGCCAAAAAACAATGGAATTCTCTACCATTACACATCCGGAGTATTTCATCTACCAAGTCCTTCAAGAATGCACTTAAGGCGCATCTTTTCAAAAATTATTTTCAAAATTAAAGAAAGCATATTTCTTTTTAATGATAAACATAGCTTATGTGTATTGTACTGTTATTTATTATGTAAAAAATGTATATTTAAATTATTATAAGTATGTTATTATCTCCATGTAAAGCGCCGTGAGCCCGGCTCTTTGCTGGGAGACAGCGCTATAAATAAAAATCCCGTAAAAACAAAGTTTTTGACAATAAATCCCTTATATATGAGACATAACTAAAAGTATCATACTATATTATAAACTAGGTTGTTCTGGGGCGCCGTGGCGCCTATGGCGCAAACTTTTTTTAGGGCGCCTGCGGCGCCCGTATTATTAAAAAGCCCAACTAACTTATCCTTGTATGATAAATACTAAACATTAAACATTCTGAAATGTACACAACGTATTTTATAATAGGTGTTGTAGGGCGCTTACGGCACCCAATTTTTTTTTGTTGTCAAAAGCCCAAGTAATTTATCCTTGTATGATAAATACGAACTATTCCTGAAATGTACACAAAGTATTTATATAATTTTTTTTACAATCCGCAAATTCTCTTTTTACATCGTTCCCTTTTCCAAATTTAAAATATGAGCTAAATCAATGACGTCATATAATATCTTTTTACGGCGAGAAATTTTAGAAAGCAGCGCACCAAATTACTGCACCAAAAATAACTCTTTTCGAACGTCTGCATGAAATTGTTCAATTTTTATTAATAAATAGTGTGGAGGGAGTTGAATGTTAAGCTAGAAACCAAAATGATTATCCAATAATTTTTTTTTAAAAAGGCAGAGTGATGTCCCTCAGCGTTAGGCGTCAGTGATAATTGAGCGTAAATATATAATATAAAAATAAAAGCCCAAGTCACTCACTGTTTGATGTACGGATGTGGAACTCTGAGGAACGATGTAAACAGTCTATAGCAGTTGAAAAATCGTGTGTTGATTAGCACTGTAAAAATATTTAATATGACGTCATTATTTGATCTTATATTTTAAAATACAAGGTGTGCATCGGTGCGCAAGATGATTATAAATTAAAGATGTAAAATACTTTGTGTACATTCCAGGAAGTTTAATATTTCGTATTTATCAAACAAGGATAAGTTACTTGGGCTTTTGACAAAAATCAAAGTGGGCGCCGTAGGCGCCCTACAACCCCTATTATTAAATACTTTGCGTACATTTCAGAAAGTTTAATATTTCGTATTTAACAAAAGAGGACAAGTTAGTTGGGCTTTTGAAAAAGGTCGGCGCCGTAGGCGCCCTAAAAAAGTGGGCTCCACAGGCGCCACGGCGCCCAGGCACAATCTAGTATACTAATAATTTACGCTCAATTATCTCTGACTGCCTAACGCCTAACGTTAAGGGACATCACTCTGCTTTTTTTAAAATTGTGTTTTGTAAGCAGTACTGACTGACTCAAATAGTTATTTTTTGGTGCAGTAATTTGGTTCGCTGCTTTCTAAAATTAGTTTAAAAATCGTGTGGTGATTAGCATTGTAAAAAATGTTATATAAATGCTTTGTGTACATTTCAGGAATATTTCGTATTTAACATACAAAGTTATGTTACTTGGGGTTTTGACCAAAAAAAAAGTTGGCACCGTAGGCGCCCTAAAACCCCTATTATAAAACATTTTGTGTAAATTTCAGGAAATTTAATATTACGTATCTATCATACAAGGACAAGTTTGTTGGACTTTTGAAAAAAGTGGGCGCCGTAGGCACCCTAAATAAAAGTGGGCGCCGCAGCACAACCTAGTTGGTTGATTATGTTCAAATGCGAAACAATTTACAAACTGACACCGACTGATATCCCCTGGCTTTAAAACCGGGGGAAGGGATGGGAGGGGGTGTGGATATCGATGGGTGGTGTCAACGCATGAACTGAACCGGCACGTGGAAGAAAAAAAATAAATAACTGTGAAACATAACCCCCTCATCCTTCCCCCGACACAACCCCCCTCATCCTTCCCCCGACACAACCCCATCATCCTTCCCCACACTTCAACCAACACAACACCCTCATCCTTCCCCGCCCTTCCCCCAACAAAACCACTTCATCCTTCCCCGTCCTTCCCCCTGCAACTGCTATGGCCAAGCTGACCACGGCTATTAATTATCATCTTCTCAGAGGCAGGCGAATGTCGGGGCAGCTCCACCAACGGTTCTTGGACAGTCTGGCGTGGAGGAGCGGGAGAGGAAATAACGTGAGCAGTCAGCGATTTCTCGTTCATGTGGTCACTCGAGATTGTTTCACTGGGAGCAGGTGATTGACACTAAGAGGAGGCCGGCGTGACACAGGACGCATTTTGGAAGTCTCGTTAGAAGTAAATTGGTAGAGTACTTACGAGGCCATTTTTTCGGCCTCTCTCTTTGCTGAAAGCTGTGGTACACTGCCACATGTTATTGTCCTGTCTCTCATGCATAGAAGCAAGACTTGTTAGAGTGCCCAATGTTGATGACTAATTACAGTTAATAGAATTAATGTTTCTAGACTTAATGTTCCTAGACTTAATATAATAAAGCATCAGAGGCAATATGTATATCTGGTAGAGAAGATAGAGACGTTCGCTCAAGGTCCAGAGCTCTTCGAATCGCTTGCATTTCGCGAACTTGAAGACAACAATTAACACACTCGCAACACTACTAAATATGGAACATTTAAATAGTTGAGGAGGTGTTAGCTTTCACGAGTAAGAGCCTAGGCTAGTTGTGTGGCAACGTGCTCCATCTGTTCGATGTTATAAATATCATCATCTTAGTGACTGACTGTCATCTGAATTGTATTGTTGTAACCTGCTGCATCTGTTTGGCGGTGCCTGCAGGCGTCTGAGAGACTGGGTTTCTGGTAAAAAGTCTTAAAATATCAAGTTTAACAACAAATTCTACTTCACACATAAAATGAATATCAAGTAATTTATTTAATAGGCTTAGACCAAAGGTGGCCAAACCGCGGCTAACGAGCCGCTTGCGGATCTCGTGTCTTCAAATTGCGGCTCGCGTACAATTTATGAAAGATATCTTGCAAGGACTACTGGAAGATTTCCAAGCAAGGCTCAATGACCCTTAGTGGTTCAATGCGGCTCTCAAACATTTTTTTAATATTTTAAAATGGCTCTCAGTTATTACAAGTCTGGCCATCCCTAACCTGGACGGTTAAATAGAAGTTCAAAAAGTTTACGACTTCCTTTGAACAATATGTAACTACAAAGTACATATACGTGTTTAAAAAGAATTATCTCTTTTGTAAATACAAGAAAATTTGTTTGATGAAATAATGAAGACTAAAATTCATACAATGTTAGTCTTATTCACTATTTAATAGCAGTAAATTATTATTATAGCTATTTGTATTCTGTTATCTAAAAAAGTCTTAAAGATGTTTTGTAGATTTTTAACTGCCGTTATGTTTGAGTTAAATTAAGACCGCCAATCATAAAGATGACCTTGTTTAACTTGAAAAGATGCTAACGAACTCTGTTATAAAAACTCCCTTTCTTTTTTTGAAGATAATTTAAATATTCTTCTTTTTGACTTTAAATGAAATATTTCTCTTTGTATCAATGTCATTCTTTGATTTAATTTTTAAAATATTTTTTTTAAATTAAAAAAAAATGAAGTTAAGTCTTGACGTCTCACAAATGGAGTTATTCACATGTCCACTAACGACGCCAAGTCTGGTATTGATGCCCGTAAATTGTCTGCTTAGTTAAGTATCTTATAGTTTTTTTTCCACTAAGGATTTTTAACAGTACGATTTATAATAGCTAGAAAGATAGCAGCCTTTCCAAGCTGAATTTTCCTATGTCACCAACATCTTTAAGTCCAGTGTTACCCATACAAGTTTGAACACTGGTTTGTCTAGACCATCGTCATCTTTAAATCACCGGACGAGAATTAAAACAGAAATTAAAAAAAAACGTAAATAACAAAGTTTTTTTAACATAAATTCTTTATTTACGAGACATAACTAAAAGTATGTTTGTTATAATACGAATCGCACGACAATCCGAAAATCCAAATTTTAGTTGTCTCATATATTAAGGACTAGATATGTACCCGCGCTTTTACAGTGGGAGTGTACTGCCCCATAAGGTTGAATACGTAGTTGAAAATAAGCCAATAACTATATGTTAAGTATATATGTGTATGCGACGATTTAAGTTTGGCCTTCTGGTTATAATATAACTAAATGTTGTGCTTACTCTTTGGAATGTAACTTTCATGAACTCGTTTTGAGTGTCCGCATGAAGCTGTTCAATATCGAAATGAGAATTTATTTTGTCTTTATTTGGCTCTACATTTTCTGATTATGGGCCCCCTTACCCTAGGGGTGGTCACCTGGGGTTGAAACATAGCCTATGACCTGTCCCAGGTCAAATGAGAGTCCCATGCAAAATTTCAGCACCCTAGGTCCAACGGTGTGAAATTCCATTGGTAACAAACAAACTAACTTTCATCTTTATATATTAGATTTATAGTAAAAATAAGTAATAAAAATTGGAATAAGTATTTAAGCGCAATTTACGAAAAGAATGTCAGATTTTATATTCAAGTGAAATCATTCTAGGTCTAGGTTATATTAAAATTCATTTCAAATCAGTAATTCAGAAACAAAACAAAATATGACGTCATATCCCCTCACTCTACATCACAACAAGAATGTGTCAATATAATGCGCAACGCATTCACAAAGTGGGAAAACCCCATTAACTATCTTTCTAGAATAAATTAAAACTAATTTCGAATCAATAATTTTGAAACTAAACATAACAATTTGCTTTCCAAAATTGCTGCTAAAATTACGGGAGTCGAACGAAAAGAAAATTTTCAAAAATTCCTTCTCCAACATTGTTCTAAATATTATTAGCTATCGTTTGGCGTTTGTTTCAACACGATAGATTTTATGATTGGCAAGAAATTGACAAAATATTAATTTTTCGGGTTTAAATTTTTTTTTAATGAGATCCAGTAAACCTTTTTTTTTGTGGCCGTTGCACATCCTTTGAACCTCCTTAACATATTTGCAAAAGACCCGAACCCTCTATCTGGTGTGGTTCAGGAGGAGTTGCGTGTGCAAGCTCGACAGACATTTCAAATATATAAACGCAATTTATCCCATGGGAAATTGCGTTAAAAACTACTACAGTCTTCCTGCTAAATTTCAGCTCGATTTGATCACGGGAAAAGGGTTATAAAACATGTTTAATATAGTGCGTACTGCGAGACAGACTAGCAATTACTAGCATTTAATTTACATGTACAGATAGGGAATATCTTTAAAAAAGCATAGTTAATATAATACGCACCGCACCGCACGACAGGAAAGTATTAAAAGTTTGTTGACTATAATACGCACCGCGACACTCTATCACAAAAATTAACATAATACATAGAGATAAATAGAGATAATCTAAAAATTCATTAATTTAATTAATGCACAGTCGATCAATCTGAAATTTTGATAGATCATTTTTATCGTCTAGATCAGTGCTTCTCAAACTTTTTAGTATTGCGGACCGGCAGGAATTTTTTCCGTTGCACCCAGGGACCGGTGAACTATTTTGCCTGTACTGACGTGGCAGCGAAATTTCATTTCTTAGTAACTTCTGCGGACCGGCATCGGATGGCCCGCGGACCCCCACTTTGAGAAGCACTGGTGTAGATCATTCTAGAGTCTGCCTGCGAAATTTCAGCTCGCTAGCATACGGCGCAGTGGGTTAAAAATCGATCCAAAGTTTTTCGGAAAACAAGCAATCAAGGCATCAAGCAGACGCTACGAGTTAATATAAAGGATTTAAAAAGACCACAAATGATAAAGTCTTTTTAATTGTGGAAAAAACATACAAACATTACGAAACAATAGAATTGTTAAAAAAACTTTAAACTTATAAAAACTACAAACGTATTCTAAAAACAACAAACTAATATAATCTATAAAGATATTACAAAAATTAATATAATATATAAACATATTACAAAAACAACAAACTGCTTATAAAAACTACAAAATTATTATAAAAACTACATGGTTATTTTAAATCTACAAATTTATTATAAAACCTACGGACTTACTATAAAAACTTCAAACTTATTATAATAGCCGCAAACTTATTATTAAAAAAATGTAAATAATTATAAAAAAATATATAGACTTATTATAAAAACAACACATTTATTGCTTTATATAAAAACTACAAACACATAAGGAGATCAAACCTATTTAAAAAACCGGAAAGATTGGGCACTCTATATTTGTTATTGCTAAAGTTGGTTTAGGAGAAAATCGCTCAAACTTCAAACAAATTTTTAGGCGAAAAGTTGAGAATTTAAG
The DNA here is from genome assembly GCA_944989445.1 of Ampullaceana balthica. Lineage (NCBI taxonomy): Eukaryota > Metazoa > Mollusca > Gastropoda > Lymnaeidae > Ampullaceana > Ampullaceana balthica. The sequence continues at coordinate 98,746 of CALYLW010000224.1, forward strand.
ATTTGAATTGAATGAAGTCATTTAACAATTGCTATGATGTAATTCTTTATGAATTTCCATTTTTTATATATACTTTTTTTGCTCATATTTGCGACAGTCGTTTTTCATACATTCAGATGCCATGTTCTTTAAATTATAAATAAATTTTGACTAATTATTAGTTGAAATTTAGTGGTCTATAAATTGCTTTTTATAAACAAAACCCTCGAGGTGGTATAATTGTTCAAAGTTTTCGTCATTTTAAAACAACTACAAAAAGAAAAAGAAACAAAAAAACAACAACAAAACCCCACAAAAACAAAGAAAACCAATAGTTTTGTAAGCATCCCACTCAGGCTGTAAAACCTCATAGCACTTCCACTGTGCCACTAGTAATGAATATTATCCTTGCTATTCTGGTTCATCTAAGAGAATAAGAGCTACCCACCAGATCATCATTACCGTAAGGATTTAGAGACCCTTAAAGAAGAGGCGAGACGAAGGGCGAGATTTAGGACGATATTTTTGTTATTTTGAGATTCGGCTTATTTTTTATTTGTTTCTTTGGTTACATCAGGTTTTTTAAAAATCCGATCACTTATTCGATGTGAAGCTTAGAGAGGGCTTTTTAATGTTTGATCAAAATTAACTTTTTTAAATCTGAAAGTTTTCCCTTTAAGATACCTTCAGAAAACCAGTGTATTTAGTTGTTTGTTTCTCAGGAGATGGAATGCACCATGTTGTTTTAATTTTTTTTCTCTTACTAAACACCCATTTCAGTCATTGCAGTCATCAAACAATAACACCTTGAAGAACGCTATCTAAATAAATTGCTCGGCTAAACACTAACTTTAAAAAGAAGGTAACATTGAATTATTGCGTAAACTTTCGTCTATAAACAGTAGTAATACATATGTAATAAATATGTAATTTATCATAAGTTTGAAACTCTTGATGTATTCACGTGAACTTCACTTTGATTTTATCAAATCTCATTATGACATTTTTAAAAAAGTTACTCAAACTGAATATCGCCGTGGGATGATGAGAGACTTAGCTCAACAATGGCGTAGCTAAAGTTTTACATGGCTACGTCCATAAGCGATTTCAAATCACAAAAGCTAACATGGCTCCAGAAATTTCCCTTCATCAAGAGCTCAAAATAATATTGAAATAATCTAGTCTCGAAAGTTCCCCCAAAAAGTAAATTCGTGAAGTGTTGCCCTGTCCAGATTTTGGGATTTCCCATTGAAGAGCACCTTTTACGGGAAGTGTGTAGCACTCTACGTAAGACCATGCTTTCAAAGACATCTACACCCCACCCTTAAAAAAAGAAACCCATCTCCGTAATGGATGGTTAAGGGGTTGGGTCAACATTGGCCTGTTTCCAGTCACGTGTCACTTTTTCGGTAAAAGTCCACTTCACCAGGGGGGAAAAAACACAACAAATTCATGGAGTGAGGCCAAGAAAATTGAGACGTGAAGAAGTGAACGAATGCGGGAGAATGTGTTAAGGGATGTGTTCAGTGGAAAGAGATAGACAAGAATGAAAGCAGGAGGTGAGAAAATGAAAGCAGGAGGTGAGAAAATGAAAGAGATGAAAAATAAGGTGGTTTAGGGGAGGGAACAGTTGTGTTAACGAGAAAAAATTGAGAATAGATATCAATGGAGAAACAAACAATACAAGAAAATTAAAATTGAATATTTTGGTTGCTACAAAAATTTTAAAGTTAATGAACGATCTATTAACAAATTTTTGAAAAAGTTCGTTAATAAAGCGAAATATGTTTAACAAAATAAGAAATACAAATTTAAAAAAAACCCACACCAAAAGCATTCAAGTACTGAGCTAATTTTTATTCTGTTCTCATCTTTAAAGTGTACATAGAAAATATATTCTTATTATTACGTAAATATAATAGATATCTACTTGTTTGAGAGTAAGGTTTGATATCCCTATATATATTGCGCCTAAGCGCGTCCGAAGCCGTGTGTGTGCGTGGGTGCTCGCTATGCGGGGTAACTCCCGAAAATAAAATAAATTATTGAAAATTAAATAATAAACATTTTGGTGTCGAGATTAACGAGACGGCGTTTCTCGCTATAAAATATTGTGACTTGACGTAATAGTTCGAGCTCATATTAATTTGTAAAATGGAAACAAAGTAAAAAGAGCCGCGGTTATTTCAATGAAATGTGATTTTTTTAATGGTACTATCTGTTTGTGTGTTTATGTTTGTGTGTATAAGTGTGTGAATAAAGTGAGCGTGTGTGTGTTTACGTTGTGAACTAAATGTGATGAAACGGTTTATTTTTATGTCTGCTAATGTCGCGCCTCTAACAAGAATACGTATAATTTTTTTGTAAAAAAATACAGAATTAATATTTGTATGCAAATTACATCTTTACACTGTTTCCTTTATGTATTTTCGAGATGTATTTTATTCAGCCGTTCGAAAAATTTATTTGCTTTGGTCTTTCTCCAGATGTCTACATTTATGTTCAACGTTAATCTACCTAACATTTTTGTTTACAAACCATAGTCATTGTTTTTTAGCGTAATATTTTAACAATATTTATATACTATTATTTTCTATTATTTTCTTTATTATCAAATACACAGTGTCATTTTACCACTTTTCTTTATATCTTTTATATGTTTAATTTAAATACTTAATGTATTTGAAATTTTACAAGTTAGTTCTAAATAATCAAATACTAATCAAATACTAACAATGTATTCAATGCATTAGAGAAGAAAAGCACATGAGTGAAACCAGATACCAAACACTATAGCTTAGCCACTGTTAATATTCTTTTTGCATAAATTAAGTCAAACATGCTAGGTAAGTTATATTTATCAATGATTCTTAGGTGGGATATTTATTTTCCTTCGGCGCTTAAATAGTTTACACGATTTTTTTTTCTGGAACGATTGCTCCATAAACTTCCCCAAGGAAATAGAAGGAATGAAAAAAAAATCGGTACTGTTATAGACGAAAATGGATTATATATAGGAGTTATATGCACGGACCAATGAGTGTGGTTAATAAGTGAAACAGCTATTTTTATATTGAGTACAACTTTATGACCTTTTGAAACGTACCATTTATTGGTGGGGTAAGAGTCCATAATATCGCCCAACCCTGGATGACATAAACACTATAGCTTAGCAACTGTTTTTATACTTTTTGCATAGATTAAACTAAATCAGCAGGGTAAATTTTAAGCCCAGACCTTGCGATTCAAAATGTTTCTTTAAAACAAATAAAACCCATGCACACCTTACTTAAGCATCAAAATTCACATAAATAATATGCTTTTCCCATAAAAAATCATTGCTAAGAAAGGTATTTAAGAGCTTACAAAACTAAAACATTCATTAAAAAAAAATTACATTTCTAGAACAATGACTGCGTGGCACAAACTTCGGGGTATAAACTGTACGGTTCTTTAAGGTATACATATATTTAGTGTAAAGACATATCGCGGGTATTACGACTCATATATAGGTTCTAGCTTCAGAAAGTGCTTGCTCAAGCTAAAAAATACACTAACAGCAACTGATATTTAGATATAACAGCTTGATTTTATTTCAGCAATATTATGCAACGAGGATAAATTTTTGTATAAAGACTGATTTCAAAGGCAGATCATGTTGTTTACTATATGGCAGTTTTCTATTAAGCTGTATACACTTTCTTGAAAAAATTCTTTTTAAATTATTCTGATTTAATATCAAATGCCTACAAATATATGTTATATATTAAGACCATTACCAAATATGTCATTTTATAAGCTAAAAAATGCTACAACGAAAAAAGGCTTAAATACAAATACAACGAAAAGTAATCCTTTATTTTAGTGGCACAAGTATCTGCCAACTTATTGCTTTGTTAATACTAGAAGAAAAGAGTGGAAAGTCCTTTCAAAATGACATAATTTATTATAAAATCAATCTCTAGGAATTTTAAAAAAAAACAACAACATTGTTTTTATGTTAATATTCGTGTGAAAAGAAAATAAGAACCATACACCCGTAAACCATATTTCCACCCTCCACTAAGCATACTTATTCAAATAAATATTATCTGGCTCAAATAATAACTAATTCGTCTTAAAATAATTTCATGCTTAAACTATACAATGGAATTGGTGTTTTTCAGAGCATTTTCCTAGAACCAAAGGAATCATATGGAAATATATTGTTAATTTTTTTTTATTCATGTGAAAATAAATTGAGCCTTGCCGATTAGATTTTTATAACTCTTAAGTACCTTTCATATTATGTAGGAGTATATTATATAGAGAAAAGCATGCGTTATTAAAGCAGACATACCAAAATTGATGGTTAATATTTAAATTCATCATACTTTCTATTTTCTCGACACACATATCGTGAATTTTATAAGACGTGTTTTGATTTATCATTACCCTAATTTCATGATGCATTTACGTTCAATTTTAAGGGAAATTTGAGACCCAAAACAAAATAAAGTTATTTTTTAATTGTGCCTACCCCTGTTCTGGCAAAAAATACACTAACAGCAACTGATATTGTGACATAACAACTTGATTTTATTTGAGCAATATTATACAACGTTGATAACATTTTGTATACAGACTGATTTTTTAAAAACTATTCTGTTTTAAAATCAAATGCCTACATAATATATGTTATATATTAAGCCCTAACTTACTTATATGTCATTTTATAAGCTAAAAAAGCTACAATGAAAAAAGGCTTGAATATAAATACAAAGAAAAATAATCCGTTTTTTAAGTGAAACAAGTATCTGCCAATTTATTGCTTTGTTACTATGCTAATAAAATATCCTATTCGTCTTGAACTAATTTCATACCTAGCTTATTAAATGGAGTGGGTGATTTTAAGAGCTTTTCTTTAGAACCAAATGAATCAAAGATATTGTTTAAATTTTTTGATTTATGGAAAAAGAAATTTAGCCTTGCCCATTAGATTTTTGTAACTGTTAAGGACCTTTGTTATTCTGGTAAAGTATATCGAGAAAAGCGTGCGTTATTAAAGCAGAAATACCAAAATTGATGGGAAATATTTAAATTCATCATACTTTCTATTTTCTAGACACACATATCGTGATTTTTATAAAGAAGGGGTTTGATTTATCACTACCCTAATTTCCTGATACGTTTACACTCATTATTAAGGGGAATGTGAAACTCAAATCCAAATAAAGTTATTTTCATATTGCCTACCCGTAGCATCGCACGGGCATTGCTCTCGTATATTTATATTGTGAGACGTCATATATAAATGTTCATATTGTTTTATATGACATGATTGTTTGTGTCTTAGTAAAATCAAAGAAAATAATTCAGCGTCTTATAATTTAATTAGAGTTTTTGAATCTTTTGATTATTTAAATGGATAAGTACTTTTAAAAAAACTATGGACTTTGTGAATTACTTCTAAATTTAGCAACTATGAGTAAAAAATTTCCATTACGTTAATTTCCAGAAGGATCTTCTAAAGTTTGGCCATACACTCTGGTTTGTCACAAAATTCTGTTTTTGTAACTGATGTTTAGCCGTACAAAATTATGTTTTGTGACATATTCTGTAATCAAATACGCTCGTTTATTTATGTTAGATTTTCTATATTATTCCACCGTATTATATTATTTGCTGACTCTTTGAGTTTCTAACTTTAATGTGTCAACAATGTACACTATCATTGGACGGTCAATCAATTCAATTCTGCCCCGTAGTAATCGTATCTACCAATAAATACGCCAAACAGTCAACACGGCACCATACTTCACTTGAATATACAGTCTCTTAGACCAGTTCTTCTCAAAGTGGTGGTCCACAGACCGTGTCGGTCCGTGTGCCATCCGTTGCCGGTCTGCAGAAGTTACCAAGAAAGGAAAGAAAAATTATAATTATAATCCTCAATTTGCAACCATTAAATAAATTACATTTCGCTACCACGTCAGTACACGTAAAATAGCGCACCGGTCCCTGGAGTAATGAAAAAATTCCTGCCGGTCCGCGACATTAAAAGGTTTGAGAAGCACTCAGAGCCGTCTTTATACCAGTTTGGGCCCCCGGGCTAAGAAATAGTTTTTGGCCCCTCCCCCGCAGGAATAAAAAAATAAATATACATAATATATATAAATAAACATATTCCCATAAATTATTTGATAAGATGGGGTTGGGACTGCAGACACAAGCACACATTCAAACACACACATGAACACACACACACTTAACACACACACCAGGACAAAAGAAACTCAATCTTTCACTTCACAGTTATTTCCGGTTATTTCCAGTTACTTCACAGTTATTTCCAGTTATTTTTGGTATATTACATTTATTCCAAAAGGAATGCAGACCTACTATGTGACATAACTGAGAGTATCGACCCAATGTAAAGCATTGGCGTAGCTATGGGGGGGGGGCTGTGGGGGCGGTCCGCCCCGGGCAGCACTCATTTAGGGGTGGCATTTGTGGGCATTTGAAAAGTACAACCATTTCCGACAACCACCCTTTTTCATTTGAAGGGGGAAAACCAAGGTGAAAAAAAATATTCGTAATTTCGATTCTTAATTAACGGATTCGCACAAAATTTGTTTGATTTAAAAAAATAATAATTTTGTGTCCCGTAACCTCATGGTTGTAGGGGGTTCTTATGTTTCCATTAGAACTTTCTCGGGGCTTGGTAGACCTTGGCGGTGCCCATCTCCTCTGCGGAGGAAATTTTTAGCAATAGTCATTCAACAACATTCTTATTGTGGCCTTAACGTGGGTTAGATACCACGCCCTTCAGCTTGTGAGGCGAGCGCACTATTGACTTCACTATCTAGCCACCTTCTACCGTCTTTTTTTGATTACATAGTGGATATTATAGCTAACGCAAAACCGTTCAAAAATGTTTAGATCGTTCAAAAAAGTATCCATTTGTTTGGAAACTAAGTGGTATAAGTCACAGATGACGCTTTTATAAGAAAACTACCCAAAAAAACACAACACGGCCGGGCCGAATAATGTGTGCTATTAATATCGCCTCGACAGTCCGTGGAATTTCGACTTCGCAGAATGATGCACGAACAAGTACTTACAAGGCATGGTGGTTCAAATATTGTGTTTAACTTGCAAGTAGTAATTTATATTACCGTTTCAGTTTTCAGTAAATTATTGTAAGGAAAGTTATTGAAAATTAAATTTATTTTGTTTTTATTGCATTAAAGTAGCACACATAATTTGTGTTTTTCATTTAAATACGGTTATTCATTAAGTTTAAGTTGACCATGTTACGCCTATCCAATTAAAGTTAAAGCAATCTGTAAATAATTTGAATTCGTCTATTTTATGGAAAATTATTAAGATTTATGACAAGAATATGTAAATATTCAAATTTCTCTGTTAATAGGCATACTAATTTCGAAAAAGACATTTTTTAAACTTTCAAGCGTCTTGGAAAAATTGACATCTGAAGACGTAACTAGGAAAATGAGATGAGATGCTGGAATTTTACTCAATTCTATGCAATCTTTTTCTCTTCTATGTTATCTCAATTTATGGGAACCCGTCATTTTTTAAAATTAATGCAAAGCCATTGCATGGAACAAAGAGATGTGCTAATACAAAATGCTGTTATATCAGCCAAACAATTTGTGAAGAGATGGAGATATGAACTGAACGCCTAGTTAGAAGGAGAAAAATATGATTAGGGAAAATTCGGAAGACGTGGTTCTATCTTTAGAACCAGTTGTACAACGAGAAATGTTTTTATCCCTGGATGGAAATGTAAAAGAAAATTTAAAAAACGCTTTGATGAGTTGCATTTCCTTGCAAGAAAATATTCGTATATAATACCATGTAACCTACTAAATGAAGCATTTGAACATCAAATAAATTATTTTATTGACATTGACAGTTCAATATGGAAAGAAAAAGGATCCAGGTTTTTATGGCTGTACCTACACTACAAGAAGAAGCATTATGTTAGAAAAACGGGGGAACTGGCACCTTTGGTCTATTAAAATTTATTCAACAGTATAGATTGGAAAATTCTGTACCCAATATTGTAATTTTGCTCTGCATTTTTTCATCTATTGCTATCAGTGTCACTAGTTGTGAAAGGAGCTTCTCCAAACTGAAGTTGATAAAAACTTATCTTCGTTCCACAATGAGCGAGTTAAGACAACAAAATCTTGCAATACTGTCCATAGAACAAGATATTACAAATAATTTTAATTTTGATAGCGTAATATACGATTTTTCTATAATGAAACTTAGGAAAGTAAATGTATAAATATGTTAACAAAACTAATGTACAGAGGCGTAACTTGGTTTTTGACGCCCTTTGCTAATTTATTTTTGGTGCCTTTTATTTAAAGAAAAATTTAAAAATTAGAGATTTAGCGGCGCCCTTTTGAACTGGCGCAGGCCGGCGGCAACGGCCCCAATGCCAAGCCGTTGTTACGCCACTGCTAATGTATACAATTTTTAATCATTTAATTATAAATACAACATAAAAGAATAGTAATAGTAATTGGTAATGTTTTTTGGGGGGTGTAAATTTGGAATATGTTTTGTCTCGGGGGGGGGGACACCTGTGACCTCAGTAACTTTCTAGTGGCATTTCAAAAAAGTATCTTGTATTTTTATAAAGGTGCCGTCCATAAATGACTTCACGCTATTTTGGCCGATTTTTCACCCCCTCCCACCCCTCGTCACGCGTCTTCACAAAACAAAAAGTTAGACCCACCCCCTCCAAAAAAACGTCACAAAGCTTTGACCCAAGGAAAAAAACAACAAAAACCCACCTTATTTTCTATCCACTAGATATATTAAAATACGTCATGTGTACCGTAATTTGTAAGTGTAGGCTTCGAATATATGCCCACTATTGAACCAGTTCCTTCCAGAAAATGCATCTTTTAAATAATTTGACTACTATGTAGATTTCTTACCTACGTACTATACGAAGATACATAAATCTACCCTTTTTTCATTTATATTGACACGAGTGACAATAATCTTAATCCACATGACTTAACTGTATCAAGTATCCTTTCTGTGATATTTAAAATTAATGCCTTAAAAACTGAGCTAAGAAGAAAGGTTGTTTTGTGTAAGGTGAGCAGACGTCCCGATTTAGGCGGGACAGTCCCGATTTCAGACCTCATGTCCCGCTGACCCTTGCTTGTCCCGGCGGAACACCCGTTTGTCCCGCTTTTTTCAATACTTTATATACAATTAGTTTTATTTTGATTTTGGGTACGAATGACTTATTATTTTCTTAAATTTAATTAAATATTCAAAACGGTGATAATTTTTATAAATTTTAAATTGCTTTATTATTAGCTAAGCCAGTCGATGCGTAGATTTCCAGGGTTATTTACATTTTAATCCTTGATACGGCCTTCCCGTGACTTGTCGGTGATCCCGACGCGTAAGGTGAACAGACGTCCCGATTTCAGACTTCATGTCCCACTCAAGTGACCAGACGTCCCAATTTTTAGCTACAGAAACCTGGGACCCCCTCCCCCCGTCCACTTTGCCCCCCGGAAAATCTGGTCACCTCATTTTGTGCTACTCTCGAATTGCCATGTCAAGAATTTGATGCATTCAATAAATTCAATAAACGTAACTCCACTCTTTAAGAAAGGGGATAAATCAGACCCTGGTAATTACAGGCCTGTATCACTTACTAGTATCACCTGTAAATTACTAGAACACATAATATATAGTAGAATAGTTAACCACCTTGACAAATATAATGCCCTATGCCCACATCAACACGGCTTTAGAAAAAGCAGATCATGTGAAACACAATTAATAGGTTTAATAGATGAACTATCAAAAGGCTTAGACAAAAATGATCAAATGGACACAATATTACTAGACTTCTCAAAAGCGTTTGACAAAGTTCACCACCTTAGTTTACTTAAAAAACTTAACTACTTTGGAATCTCAGGTTCCTTACATCACTGGATCCAAGACTTCCTTTTGGGCAGGGAGCAAACTGTAATAATTAATGGATCTAAATCTGCACCCATAAAGGTTAACTCAGGAGTTCCACAAGGAACTGTGCTAGGTCCCTTACTCTTTTTAATTTATATAAATGATTTACCCAACAACATCTCAACAGGTACAAAAGTTAGGTTATTTGCTGATGATTGTATAATCTATAGAACAATTAAATCAGTACAAGATAGCAAAATTTTACAAAAAGACTTAGATGAATTGATAAAATGGGAAACTAACTGGAGTATGTCTTTCCACCCAGAAAAGTGTCAACTTTTAAGAGTAACAAAGAAAAAGAAACAAATAAATTCAAAATATTACATTCATGGAAAAGAACTGACCCAAACTAAAGATGCAAAATACTTAGGAGTCTTAATAAATGAGAAACTATCATGGAATCCCCATGTCAATGAAGTTATTAAAAAATCAAACAAAACCTTAGGCTTTAAAAAAGGAACTTTAACAAATGTAATAGAGATATAAAACTAAAATGCTACCTCACTTTGGCGAGACCTGTACTAGAATATGCATCTTCTGTATGGGACCCATCCACCAAAGAAAACATTGATAAACTAGAACAAATTCAAAAAAGAACTGCCAGATTCATTACTGGAGAATATTCGAAACTGACAAGAGTAACGCCATTAGTTAAATCATTAAACCTTGAAACACTAGAGGATAGAAGAACCAAGAGCAAAGTAGTAATCATACATAAAGCAATTAATTCTAATTTAGAAATACAACACAAAGATAACTTAATACAACCCTCAGATAGACATAAGGATAAAAACACCTTTCTTATTCCGCATGCAAGAACAAACACATACAAGTTTTCCTTCTTCCCGTCCGGAATTCGGGCGTGGAATGGGTTGCCTGAAGAATCCAGGAAAACCAACACTTTATCAACATTTAAATCTCTAATAAAAATGCAGGACTAAACACAAACCATAGATAAGCGTAGGACGCAATAATCTTCTGTATAGAAGGAGCGTCTGTAAACAGATAAGATAAGATAATTTAATGAAAACTATTATATCTAGAATGGCCAGGGGCGTTAGACCCAAAACCAATCGAACAATTATATTAAGCTTAAAAAGTTTATAATTGTATCATATAGATTCCCCCCCCCCAAAAAAAAATGATATTCCGTGTCGTTTTGACTTTATATATCTACACATAATCCTATTCATATAATTTTTTAGACACTTATCATGCTTGTAAAACTCACGGAGGGGGGGGGGCTAACGACGCTCCCCCAAATCCCCGCACGAGTCATGTGGGCAGGACCTTGAGTCTGGGGGGGGGGAGGCACACATAAACTTGTATTTTGGGTTAACGGGCAAAAAAGTTCCGTGACTCCTACAGTAAGAAAACCAAATGGAGCTGTGGCTACATCACAAATGCATTGATGTCAACATCAAACGACGCTTTTATAAGTTCTCTCATGAGTTCTCAAACTTAAGGATTATAATTTGGTTTTATTTTTATTTCTTGATAACTTACGCCAACCGGCGTTTGATGGCCTACAGAGATTGCATTTCTTTGGCACTTTGAGAAGCACTGATGGTTTTAAAAAAATGCATAAAAAAATAAAAAAGTCATAAATAAATTGTAAGCGACCAAATATTACAGTGGAAGTTTTATTTAAATTTACCCTTTTCATGTGACGACACATTTCTTCAACCCCCCTCCCTCCCCCTCGTCACGCATCGTCACAAAAGTGTGACCCCCTCCCCCCCCCTAGGTGCGTGACGTCATTTATGGACGGCCCCAAATGTGTAATAATAGATATATAATCTTATGCGGCCTCTTTTATTACTGCTTACATACACATGGCATGCAATGGTAAACATATCCTCCACCTTTACTTCGTTTCAATTACAATTATTAATTCATGTACATTAATTTTAAAAAACCATAATATAATCGACTAAGCGGCCTTCCATAAATAAAGCACGCTATATTGGCCGATCCCCCCCCCCTCGTCACACGACGTCACAAAAACTTAGACTCCTTCTTCAATAAGACGTCGCAAAGCCGCATTTTCTGTTTGAAAATAAACATGTTTCAAATTACATTTTTGCCATTTAAGAATGTTTTTAGTGTAAGGCTGCATTCTAATATCGTAACACGCGTTTTACATAAACGTCATTAAATAAAGTCTCAGTAATCAAATATTTAAGTGGAAATTTATTTAAAGTTTCGCGTTTTGACGTAACGTCACATTTCTTAAACACCTCCCCCTCCTCGTCACACATCCTCACAAACATCCCCCAGGTGCGTGACGTCATTTATGGACGGCCCCTAAAAAGGGTGGCAAATTGGAGACCGCCCCGGGCGGCAACAGTTCTAGCTACGCCACTGATGTAAAGTCAAGTAAGTTCAATTTTACACGCTTTTATTTAACTTCAAATCTGAACTAGACTAAAACTGATCATTGAGACGTGTCAGCCCGTGTGTTGCCATGAACAAAGGCTTTTGTTGATGTGAACCCGCCTCTCCCTCCTCTTGCTTCACCGAAGAAAAATAAAAGATTAAAAAAAATAATAATAAAATTAAACAGCAATCAACTTGACGCCATCGCTGCATTTTTATTGGATTCAATTCAAAGACAGTAATCATTTAGATTCGTTCACAGTCTCCAATTCAATCGACTAAAATATCAACTACTAAAACCACTCTGGGAAATGTCCGTAAAAGGATCTGCTTGTTTCTATTAAAATATGTCATTTGATCGTTTTGTTACCATGTGAAACCCATCAATTAAATAAGGAAAAGTTCATTTAACATTAGGACTATGGTAATGCGAGCCTGGTCCGTGCGTTATTGACAAGTCCCTTGTATCATGGGGGACGAAAGTTCGTAGTTATATTTTAATGTTGTTCATTGTTCATGGTACTTTCGAAGATTGGACCAAATAAATAGAAGTAAAAAAAAAGATTTTTTTAAAATCACGTTTTTATAAGCTGACTAAAAAGAAGAAAATAATATTTTTTCCACAGAATTGTGAAGGAAAAATCTTTTTCTGGATTGATAAAAATTTCAAAATTATATGCTTAAGTACTATGATGTAATATGACTAAAAACGTGGGTTGGGCGCTTCTCAGGCGTAACTAATTCAATTCACTCATTTTCTTACTCGTCATTTGTAAACCCTAATCATTTTTGCCAAACGCCTAAAAAGCGCCCGCCAACGTTTTTAGTCATATTACATCATAGTATTTGAGCATATCAGTTTGAAATTTTGATCAATCCAGAAAAAGACTTTTACTTCACAATTCTTTGAAAAAATATTATTTTCTTCTTTTTAGTTCGCATATAAAAACGTGGTTTTTAAAAAAAAATAATTTTAACTTCTATTTATTTTATTCTTTTTAGTCTAAGTGTATGCTATGGTGAGTTTTGAATTATTGATCATGTTCAAATATTATACGCATTGCCCGACAAACATTTACACACTGGAAATGACTGATCTCCCATTGATGTTAAACATGGTTGATGTGGTCGGGGTTGGTGTGAACTCGGCACGTGAATGTAATGTAAACAAGAGCAGACGGATAATACATATGCTTATATATAGATAAACTAAAAAGTTCAATAATTTAATAACGGTACATTCGATCGATCAGAAATTTTGATACAAAGCGGTGTCATCCAAGATCTATCTGTGGTAAAATTTTGAGATCTCAGAAGTGGTTTAATTTTACGTTGGCAGATTTGAAAAATTGTGGCCAGACAAACAGAAACGAAAGTGAGTTAATAAAAACGTGGTAAAATTTCGACCATGAAAGAAAAGATTCTTAACTGCTCTATCATGAAACGACTCGTCTAAAGATGAATCTATTTAATTATTATTTGTCTCATCAATTAATTTTTTTGTTTGTTTGTTTTTACTTATTAAATCATTATTATTGTCATCATTTTGCCATTACCATTAATTTTGTATAACTTTTGGTGGCACTTAGATAATACCTTAAAGTAGAGTTTAGATGTCACTTTAAAAGTTAACAAAGTCGTTGATTGTTATTCCAGCGTCAATAGGAGTATCTCATTTATTCATAGGGAGCTGCCAGGTCAATTCTTAATTATCCTTACTTGGTAATTTTCTCTTGGATTTGAAAAAGGATCTCATATTTAAGTCGAAACTTATTTCCCGCAACCAAACGAAAGACATGATATCTAGAACAGCCAAAGAACATTGCTAGTATTCCCATGGCCCCAGGATATTGGGAAACACCTGGGTAGAAACCCGTTACGAAAAAGAAGAAAAATCTTACCCAAAGATCGATAAAAAGGCATACAATTTCCATAGAGCTTGCAAAAGATATTCAGTTACTCGAGCTCACTCTCTCTTTGTCTCTCTCTCTCTCTCGGTCTGTCTCTCTTTGTCTACCTCTCTATCTCTGTCTCTGTCTCTCTCTCTGCCTTTCTCCCTGTCTCGCTCTCTCTCTCTTTGTCTCTCTCTTCCTCTCTTTCTCTCTCTTTCTCTCTCTCTGTCTTGAACATATTTTGATCTAGCGCATATCCCACAAAGCTAACAACTGTCCGTTACTTTGCATGTTGCTCTGTTCTTTTTAATAAAAATATTCGTTCCTGGTTTACAAAGTATGGTCATGAAATTCATTCAACAATCAAGTTAGTATCGCGTGTGTTTTTAACTTAAGAGTTATCGGTATTTTTTTTAGATTCACCGGTTATCGATTCGACACTGAAAACAAGCTGGGGGTAACATTTTAACGACGAAATAGTGTTTAGCAGACCTTAACTTCCGCTACGGTCAAACATTTGCATTCTGTTGCAATTGTTAAATTGACACAAATCTATCTAGTGTGAATTGTGAAAGCCGAAAATAAATACATCATGTGTGTAAGACCACCGATTAAATTGTTGCAATGTTCAATCATTGCGATGTAATGTAATCTAAGTCGTTGGATATCATCAAATTTTGTGTAATTGTTTAATTGTATAAAGTTAAAATATTTAATCACGATCCAGTTTAATTTCATCAATAAAAAGACATAAACAGTTTTAAAAAAAAAGAATGATCTTGAAAATATTAAAATATAGATGAAAATTCAGACAATCAAGCGTAGGAAAAAATATTTTTTTAACACTGAAAATGGTGACAATGGTGTTTCTGTCAATGACCAGAATGACAATGGGAATTTCTGTCATTTAACCGTGTGTCTATGAAAGTTCTGTCCACGAAAAGATTTTCAATGAAATTTCAGTAAATGATTAGTTTGTCAATCAAATGTATGTCAATGTTCAGTATGTTAATATTAATTCCGTTAAAATCAATAAGTGAATGCAAGTTCTGTCAATTATCCTTATTTAACTAAATCTGTTTGGAATGATCTGTATGTCAACATTATGTGAATAAAACTTCAGTCAAGGATAAGTGTGTTCATGAAATTCTGTCAATGAAATATTTGACCAATTAGGTTTCTGTCAATGAAATTAAATTATTACTGAATTAATGTGGAAGAACTCTCAATTTTAAAGACATAATAGTCATAAGAAAATCTATACAAGACCTCATGTACCTCACTGGAATACTCTTCTATTTATGGACAATTTAGTACTACTCCTCTCTTGAGAAACACAGTTAATAAGAGATATTAAAAAAAAACCATACAACTTTTAGCTCTAAACACTAAACCAAACACGAACACAAGAAACTGAGTGTGTGTCACTAACCATTTCTATACTACGCCCTGTGTTCCATAACCGAATTTCCGGCCTGCACTCATTCCTCTTGTGCAGATTGTCACCCAGTAAAGAAGACCTTTACTTGTCTCACTATGGCTTCAGTTCCAAATGGATACGGGCAGAGGCGTCACTAGGGTTGGTGTCACCCGGGGCGGTAGCTCATGGTGTCACCCCTTCACGACTGAAGGGGCCGTCCATAAATGACGTCACGCGAGGATGCCGATTTTTACCCCACCCTCCCCCAGCTTCATACTTATACCCCCACCCCTTTTCACGATATGACGTCACAAAGCTTTGAAAACCCCCCCCCCAAGCCGTATTTTCTAAATAAAAATTAGCATGTTGCAAATTATGTTTTGTCATTTAAATATGTATTTAGGGTAAGTCTGCGCTCTGATGTCGTAACATGCGTGAAGCCATCGAAAACGTCATTAAATAAATGGTAAACAATCAAATATTTAAGTTGAACTTTTATTTAAAGTTGCGCGTTTTTTTATGTGACGTCACATTTTTTTAACCCCGCCCCCTCGTCACACATCGTGACAGATGCGTGACCCCAACACGCGGTGGTCGAGTGGCAGCGCACTGGACTGTCGTACCGATGGTCACGGGTTCGAATCCGTGTGAAGGCAAGGGTTTGTTCCCGGGGCCTAGGGCGTCCCTGAGTCACCCCGCTCCGAATGGGTACCTAACACTGCATGTAGTTAGGCGGCTGGGTAATGCGTGGAACCCACAAAGCCGTGGCCTGTGATTGCTGCATCACTTGCCAACAGATCATCTGTCATGGTCTGTGGACGCAACTATCTTCTGCATAGAAGGAGCGTCTGTATAGATAAGATAAGATAACACCCTATTACGGATTAAAAGGGGGGTGCTGAACGGGCTAAAGCCAGGGGCCACCAATAATTTAAGGTACTCCAAACTTATTATAGTGTATAATAAAGATGCAGGCAAATGTTTGTATGAATCCCTGAAAATGCCTTGGACAGTCATACGGCAATGCTGCAAATATGAAGTATAACGGAAACTAGGCTATTCTTCGTGAGAAGTACAGTGTTGCTCATTATGTGCCGCGTGCACAGCTCATTCCCTAAATTTGGTTAGGAAAAGTGCAGCAGGTTGTTCTGATGCAGTCAGATTTTTTTGTCTTCTGCAAAATTTTTATACCCGGCTTGTTGCATCTTCTCGTCGTTGACAGGTACTTTAAAAACACATGAAATTGATACATATTAACAAAGCCTTGTGTGACACAAGATAGTCAGACTGACATGATGCAGTAAGGTCTTTTAATAACTTATACCATGCGAATATCGCAGCACTGGAAGAATTAGCAACAAACGAAAATCAGCCTCGTGACTGTCTTTTGAAGCAGAAGGATTTCTAAAGGAACTTGAACAACTGGAAGTCGCTATTTTACTTGAAATTCGGGAAACAATTTTAGAAAGGAAGTCTCTTATTGAGTTTGTTGAAAGACAGCATTCTTAATTTGATTCCTATGAAGACAAAGTAATGGACAAGTCCGTGGTAAAAAAGAATATGAACAATCTGCAGTGCTATCAACAACAAAAAAGAGAGAGAGAGGGGGCGTCCGTTTGAGAAAGGGACATCACCAAAACAGTATTCTCCCGGAGACAAAAGTTTCAAAGTTGAGGTATTTCTGGTAATCACTGACAAACTTTCTTGAGCCCTACAACATCGGTTAGGCCCATATAAAGACATCCATGAGAAATTTGGCTTTCTTACAAACCTATCTGAGCTCAGCAATTTCGCCATCCGATGGGCAGCAGCCAAGATAATGGAAGAATATTCAAGTCATTTCGAAGACTGATTGCCTTCAGAATTTGACCAATTTTCAAAACTCTTAAAAAAAAGAAAAGTTATCGTCTAGGCTCAGGGTAAGGAAATGGAAGTAACCCAATGCCAAACTCAAAACACGTGCACAGAGTGCTAAACATTTTGCTGCTTTTGAATGAGCTAAATTTCACACAAATGTACACATCGCTCTTCTCATCTATCTCTCAATGATGACATCAAACTGCAACTGAGAGCAATCCTTTTCAAAGTTGAAAAGAATATAAAATGAGTTAGAATTTGCATGGGACAACAAAGACTGAATATGCTGTCTCCAATGAGCATTGAAAAGGAACTTGTAAGCTTACTTAGCTTTACTGACTTGATTGATAACTTCACCATGAGAAAAATTCACAAACGAAAGCTGTAGGTTCAAATAATAATAATACATATTTTTCAATAATTTTCTTTATGATAACTAAAGAAAACAATTCGTTACCTAATGAAAAAAAAAGTTTTTAAAAAAATAAAAAAATACGGAATAACGCGTAAAATTATTCTTTATGGGGAGCGTTCGTAACCACGAAACAGCGTAAGTCGGGATGGGACCGTCGTAACTGGGGACTACCTGTATATAAACATGCATATCACGCCTTTAATAAATATATATATAACAAAATATTAACTCAAAGACATTGAATTCATAATTTTCGTCTAGAAAAAACATCAACAAAGAAAACCCATCTTTTTATTATTATTTTTTTTGATAAAAATCCTATCCCCCCACACCCCACTGGGTGGGGGGAGTCGTGAGGTGGGATTCGTCCATAGTGTCGGTGTGTCAAAGACCAAATAGATTTATAATTTATATCTTTTAAAACATAAGATACTGTCTCTTTCATGTCCAGCCCCTTTAAAAGATCACTCAGCTGCGACGTTTCTTTTAGTTTTTTCCTAATTTGTTTTAATGTTGTTTGTGTGTTGGGACTGTTTTATTATTGCAAGTTAACTGATATTTTTTAATGAAAAGTTTTCGCGTTTAACGTATTTCTTTGTATTTCTTAATTTCTTTCTAGATGAAAAAAAATGTGTCTTCATTTTTTTTTCTGACATAAAATCGTACACAGTAAAATTTTAGGCTCGGGTGTCACCCCCCGATGGGTGTCACCCGGGGCGGCCCGCCCCCCTCGCCCCCCCCTAGTGACGCCACTGGATACGGGTGTTGTTGTTGTTGATGGCGATGAATTAATTATATTAATATTGTTACATCGCTGTAGTGATTGTTGTTTCAAGTTGAGTATATAGAGTATATAGAGCATATAGAGTATATAGAGTATATAGAGTATATAGAGTATATAGAGTATATAGAGGAAAGCTAAGTGACACCTAAGTAGAATATTTCTTGTGAGGATACATTTATAATGATCTGTGTACGCAGTGTTTATTTGTTATTGTTCCAGCTGTGTTACAGAACTGTCGACCCAGTTTTTGTCGTTATTGTTCCAGCTGTGTTACAGAACTGTCCACCCAGTTTTTGTCGTTATTGTTCCAGCTGTGTTACAGAACGGTCCACCCAGTTTTTGTCGTTATTGTTCCAGCTGTGTTACAGATCTGTCCACCCAGTTTTTGTCGTAATTGTCCCAGCTGTGTTACAGATCTGTCCACCCAGTTTTTGTCGTTATTGTCCCAGCTGTGTTACAGAACTGTCCACCCAGTTTTTGTCGTTATTGTTCCAGCTGTGTTACAGAACTGTCCACCCAGTTTTTGTCGTTATTGTCCCAGCTGTGTTACAGACCTGTCCACCCAGTTTTTGTCGTTATTGTTCCAGCTGTGTTACAGACCTGCCCACCCAGTTTTTGTCGTTATTGTTCCAGCTGTGTTACAGACCTGTCGACCCAGTTTTTGTCGTTATTGTTCCAGCTGTGTTACAGATCTGTCCACCCAGTTTTTGTCGTTATTGTTCCAGCTGTGTTACAGACCTGTCCACCCATTTTTTGTCGTTATTGTTCCAGCTGTGTTACAGACCTGCCCACCAAGTTTTTGTCGTTATTGTTCCAGCTGTGTTACAGACCTGTCGACCCAGTTTTTGTCGTTATTGTTCCAGCTGTGTTACAGATCTGTCCACCCAGTTTTTGTCGTTATTGTTCCAGCTGTGTTACAGAACTGTCCACCCAGTTTTTGTCGTTATTGTTCCAGCTGTGTTACAGATCTGTCCACCCAGTTTTTGTCGTTATTGTTCCAGCTGTGTTACAGACCTGTCCACCGATTTTTTGTCGTTATTGTTCCAGCTGTGTTACAGACCTGCCCACCAAGTTTTTGTCGTTATTGTTCCAGCTGTGTTACAGACCTGTCGACCCAGTTTTTGTCGTTATTGTTTCAGCTGTGTTACAGACCTGTCGACCCAGTTTTTGTCGTTATTGTTCCAGCTGTGTTACAGATCTGTCCACCCAGTTTTTGTCGTTATTGTTCCAGCTGTGTTACAGATCTGTCCACCCAGTTTTTGTCGTTATTGTTCCAGCTGTGTTACAGACCTGCCCACCAAGTTTTTGTCGTTATTGTTCCAGCTGTGTTACAGAACTGTCCACCCAGTTTTTGTCGTTATTGTTCCAGCTGTGTTACAGACCTGACCACCCAGTTTTTGTCGTTATTGTCTCAGCTGTGTTACAGACCCGTCCACCCAGTTTTTGTCGTTATTGTTCCAGCTGTGTTACAGACCTGAGTATCCAGTATTTGTCTTTATTGCTCCAGCTGTGTTACAGACCTGTCCACACCCCACGACCTTCACAGGAATCAGGTCGTTTTGCTACCAGTGTGACGTCAGTTCAATACAAATTAATCGATGTGTACGTGTTCGGTTGGTTACAATTTAAAAAGAAAACGCGGTCAGTGAGGCATAGTGACGAAAACAAGTCATGATCGATTACTTCCTTTTACATCATTTGATACAGCAAAAGGATTTATTCTTTCTCAGTACTAAATTAAATGCTAAATAGAAAATAATGAAATCGACATTTTTCGTTAGCATTGAAAAATACTCGTCATGATAATGAATTGAAAATAACTTGTATGATGAAAGTTAAAATAATGTAGTTTAAATTTTTTTCCGTATGGATCAAATTAACCATAATGACAAATTTAAAAATGAATAGTTCATTTTAAACATTTATTTCTTGTTCATGATTTCTTGTTTTTCATAAAGCTCTTGACAGATGAATTTGTCTAATGAATAATTCAGATTTAGGAGGAGACAGATAATGACGTAATAAATGCAAAAAATGTTTTGGTGCATTATGAACTAAATGACCATTCGATTTTGGAGTATAAGATTGAAAGATGGTTGATTTGTAAGAAAACCGAACAGTTATTTCTTAGACACAAAAATGTTTATGTGTGTTTTACCATTACAAACATTTCGTAGCCAAAGCTTGGTTTATTGTTTCTAATATTATTACATAGTATAGTTAAATGAAAGTCTATACATGAATTTTTTTTAAATTCCTAGTTATATTACAGCCAAAATATCCTAATTTAATTTTGACATAAAAGTATAATATAAAAAAATCGATTTCTACCAAACGTATACCAACTGCGTTGCTGAATAATTGCACAATGACCTTCCAACATTAAAAAAAACTCCTTTGTGACGAGACAAGCTATCTAGACCTAAGTCTGTGATTGATTATCCACTAATCCTTTCGATCACGACTTATCCCCCTTTCAATTTATCTGTTAACCCACATTTTTTACCACACTAGTGGCTGGCCTTGATCTACCACAAGTCCAAAAGAACTAAAAGGTGGTTTCCATTTTGGGAAATTCCCGTTTTTTATTTTTTAAATCGATCCCCGAATACAGAAAGCATTTTGGTTAGAAAATTGCTCAAAGCAGACTTTCCAAATAAAATAATAGGGGAAAGTTTTAAGTTTTTGTTTGCACAAAAGTTGTGAAGTAAAACACACATGAAGAGCTCAAGGGAAGAAAAGGCTATGTCACAATTTTGTAGTTTTGAGATATTATAATTTTAAAGTTCAAAATTCTACAGATTTCTTATAAATTAACTGAATAGATTTGAATTTTTAATTGAGTCAGATACATAAAATTTTCATAAAACCTCATTCAGAAGATTCTATATTTGATCCTCTGTCAAATACAGGGGATAACTAACAAATTTCCAAAATGTCGCACAACCGTTTCTTCCCTTGAGGTCTTCAGTCATTTATTCGGGCATCTCTCACTGTAAATCGCATTGTACGATACAACAAAAATAAATGTTATTCAAAAGTAAATGTCTTAATTGAAAACTACATCTCAGGTTCCGCAAACAAATGAGGCCTCAGTGCTATCTGCAAGCTTCAGGTGTATAAGAAAGTGCATAATACTGACAGCTGTCAAGACATAGACATTGTACAGCAAACATGGCAGATCACTAAACTCCCTGACTAGGACTTTTTGCCCAATTACTTGGCATTCGTTGACTGTACATGTGTCTGATTTAAAATTCGTGCAACAACGAGTTCTTTAGACATTAACTCGTTCTAACAAACCATAAAACGCGAGGCTAACACGACATGTTGCAAAAATTTCAGACACAAGACTGCCAAAAACAGTGAATGTTGTGTAGCATGTCCAAAGGGAAATGCTCCAATGTTTAGATGGAAACAAACTTCAATGATTATTTAAGAGTGTCCCTAAAATCATGTAATCATGGAGACACATTGGCTTTGGATCGTATAAGTTGGAGTAATGACCAACTCCACCCTCGGGCTCCCACGCCATGACCAACTCCACCCTTGGGCTCCCACGCCATGACCAAATCCACCCTTGGGCTCCCACGCCATGACCAACTCCACATTTGGGCTCCCACGCCATCCCCACACCCGCACAGGAAAACAAGTAAAAATTTCTTCTTTAATGTTCTTCCAAAATTTAACTTTAAGGAAAACTAAATGTCCTAAAGTCTTAGTGTTTCTAGAGTCACGTGAGTTAACAGCTTGGGGAGCAAATGAACTCCATGGTCTCTAAAAATGTGTCTAATCTTGCACGCAACTGTATCACTCATTTCATTGAACTTTTAAAGTTCACTATCGATGGGAAAAGTCAACAAGTGATGCAAAAATGTTGTTTCAACTTGTGTGTCTAAAATTTAAGAATATTTACTACAACATTGTTTCACAAGGCATAATTTTAAAAACGTATACTTCTGCCGTATATATATTTATCATTTCGTCTAGTGGCACCGGGAAACATTTCTTTATTAATTGGACTGCAATGACTGTAGTGATTAGGGAATTTTTCTTTTATATTGTTTCATAAATTTTAAGAAATTTAAAAATAAACAAACTAAATTTTTGTGGTCTTAATTTTTTCTCTGAACAAATTCAATTGCGAGAAAGTGAGGTTAAACTTTCTCCACAAAAACGTTTATCTCTCTTATTTCTTTCCCATTGGGAACGAACAGAAATGCATTTCGAATCATGCACAACATGACAGCTTCATGTTTCACTAACACGTTCAGTTCTTGAGATAACGCTATAGGGTCATTCCACATATATTTGAGGTCATTGAGGTTAAAGCTAATTAGGACAACGTTTTTCAAAGTGTATCAATATTGATGCAGGAGATATAGGTCAATGAGAGGAAGCGGTCGGCGCAAAGGACCAAAGCATCAATTCAGTTTTGGAGCGGGTAAATTTACACAGCTCAGGTTTATTGGACACCAGGAAGTGTTTGGAAATCAAGGAGCAAGATCAAGCGGTCAATGAATGTTGTGTGTTACTTTTATTTGGATATTCTTACGACTAAGTGCTCCAGGCTAGGAGACGTGTCTAAAATAAAATGCGAGAAAAGCAAACATGTTCAAGTACAAACACATACACACACACACAGACACACACACACACACACACAACGCACGCACAGACACACTCACATCAATCTAAAATTAGCCCGAGTACATTTCGCATTCAAAGTATCATTAAGATATTATAACACAGGACATCGTGTGTGTATTTTATTTATTAAATCACAAAGGACTCATAAGAGATTATTTGTTATTACTTAAATTGAAGAAAAGAAGATAAATCATGTTGAATCCTTTATTTAAATATTATCATGTTGTATTATAAGATGCTTATAAACAAAACATTGCCAGTATATATACAAGCCAAAAGATCATAATAACACACAGGAGATAATGGCTGCAGCAGTGAGACTTACAAAAAAAGTTAAAATAAAATACAACTCAAAAACTAGTACAAACGTTTAAAAAACATTAAAACTAAAACAAATTAGATTTAAACACAAGATGAATTTAAACGTTTTTAATACAGTTTTATGACATTTACGAAATAATTTACACATACATTAATTTTAAAATAACCCTGGGACTAAAATACTAATTAATAGTACGTTATGCAATGTAAAGATATATAAAATATGATAGATTATATGGTAAACCATTATATGTAAACCATATAATTTATCACCTTCAATGATAAATGTAAGATATCCAGACAAAGATATGAGTCGTTTTCACATACAACATGATAATACGTTTAGGCTCTTAAATTATGCCAATCTAAGAAAACGTAAATAAAGTGGAAACACATTTAAAATAACAATGACGCCGGTCTTAAAAGTCAATTAGTTTAAAACTTAGCGATAACAAATAAATGATTTATATAAATTGTTCTTAATATTTTCCTCCTTAAAAATTAAATGCAAATTTAAAATTCTGTAATTTTTCTAAAAATATTAAGAGAATAAAAAAAAAGAGATTTAACCTGCTATCAATAAGAAAATAGAATTTTACGTCATGATATTTGTTTTTGTAAATATGATGCAACGCAAACAAAGCGGATATTTTCAAAATATCTCTGAGATTTCAATACTACCAAGCAGCTGACTGATTACCCACCTCCAAAATCCCTGACCTAACTTAATTTTCAGAGACACATTTAGTGTTATGGATTATGTTATTTGATAGACAAACTGTCGTCCCCGAAGTTCGGCCGAGGTACGAGTTAATGAGGCCTAACCTCAAATCAATAAAGGGTTGGTCCGATAAAGCGTCGAAATTTGTCGGTGCAAATATTTTCTGATCAGAAAATAACTCTGCTGACCGAGGCTTAATTCTTGGTAAGGTACGCGATTTGAACACTGTTGAATGGTTGGCGGTGTGAGTGCGTGCCTCCTTTGGAAATCACTAGCGTTTTAACTATCGCGCGATCGTAAGACCAATTTGCCGTCTGATTGGACTACAAATAACGCACTCCTGGTTTACATGGTATAATGGATTAGATGAGGTTTATTGGTTAAGACTAATTGTGAGCATACACCACCAAAATGACGACTTTGGTAACTTCAAAATCCGTATTCTTTTGGAAAAGTCAGAAATTCGATAGTAAATGAGTGTTAAGACCAATATTCTTTAAGTAGTTTTGTATTGAGTTCATGTAAATCACATAAAGAGATATGTTAGGAATTGTTCTGTTTTTCATTCAACCTCAAGCGAAAAATTAAAATAATTATGAAAAAAAAGTCCTTTCATTATATTTTAAATTCTTAAGTCACAACATGGTGAGCCCGGCTTTGGGCGGGGGAACCACGCTGTAGAAGTTCTAAAATTCATTTATTTTACAATTGGACACAGAGAACGACGGGTCTATTTTCATTTTTTCATAAATAAACTAGTAAATAATTACTAGAGATAAAACTCATTTCCCGTGTATCAATGTTGAATTATAAATACATTGAAAAACGTTTGTAGATGTGAAATGAAAAATGTGTTCTTAAGGCAGAATCGGGGACATGTGTCAGCAAAGTTTATATAACAATGCAAGCCATGTCAGAATTAAGAGAAAAGTCACAATTTCCTTGTGACATTACAGTTGCAAAACAGTTTTTTTTGGTCAAATCCAACCAACTTAAAAGAGAAGAAATAAGCATTTAGACATTATTTTGAAGGATAAACAGTATATGTTATAAATCCAGAGAAAATAAACATGTATAAAGACATAGCTCTACATTCTTCAAAAACCTATTAAACAATACATTTCATATTTTACTGCAAACTATCTTTCTCACACCAACTTATCAGATATCTATAACTTTCATCACAAAATAGAGGACTTTTGAGTCGCACATTCTTGAAGTTTCTGTTGCACTAAGGTCCATTTTAATATACAAGACATCAAATAAATATATTCAAGCAAGTCGTCTCATTACACGTCCCACGAATGAGATGATGACCATTCATGTAATATTCAGTACATTATTTAGTTGTATCGCCCAGATTAAACAGGAGTTGGCAAATTCGTGAACCGAAGTTTAATTCTTAATGTTTGAGGGAGAACCATATTGTCACTGATCGTTTCGGAGTTTATTTCATAGAGTTATTTAACTTTTGATTTGACATTAAAATAATTATAGGCCCCACCGGGAAAAAAAACAACAAAACAAAACAAACAAACAAAGAAACAAACATACAAAAAACGTTTAAATATATTAGTTATTTATTACATTCATAAAGATAAACATAACGCCCAGTACGCCTCAATACGATTGTTTTTACATGTTGAAATACAATTAAGCAGTTTCGTTTTGATTTTGTTTAGTTGTTCACTATTTTAATAAAACAAGCAACAAGTAAATTAACTGATAACTAACAGTTATAAGATGATGGCGAAAATTCGCGTTAAACAAACTAATGGTAACATCCTGTAAGCCTTATTTTCGAACTACAACACTTAAACGTATTTTGTAGAATTGAAAAGATTTGTTTCATACATGAATTATAAAATGTTTCCTTTTTCCATTTTTAACTTTCTGGTTGCGTTTTTGTCATACACTTTGAAGAATTCTTTAAATAACTAAAATTAAAAGCCAATTACAAAATTTTGACTGAAAGCAACTTCAACCAAATTCATTAACCGGCAACAAAGCTTTCCGACAATTTTCTAATTATTTCTTTACCATTTAATTTCCAATCGCTCTTTTGAGAATAAAAGAATACTTAAACTTAAAGATATCCTGAGACAAGTTCCGAAAGATACACTGGGGTGTAAGCGATACTCCATAGCACAGAAAGATACTCTAGAAGACCGAACGTTTACCCCGGGAACTGAACGATAGTTTCGGGGACTGAATGACGTCACGTCGGTGTCATGGGGAATATTATTGGTGATAAGTCACTTTACGTATATGTTTTTAACGGGTAGATAAAATTAAATTAAAGAAAGAGCTTCATCTTACCAACACGAAGATTTATTTACTAAATCTCACACTACCTAAGTCTCAAAATTTAAATATCAACCATAAAATCTGCCATAATTATCACTGCTGAAATAGTTTACAAAGGTAGCCACATAGGTTTTTTTTTATCTTTGCTTGGCTCAGAGGCTAAATGCCCAAAAGAGTAGGAATAAAATGCGCTTCTGGCTGACTTGTCTTCTTGGGCACTAAATCTGTAATGAGTTTAATATAAAGAAAATGATGTGAAAGGGAGCGCACCTGATGGATTAAGATATTTACAGAAAATAATAGACACGAGCAGTGTGATACAGAGAGAGAGAGAGATAGAGAGAGAGAGAGAGAGAGAGAGATAGAGAGAGAGAGAGATAGAGAGAGAGAGAGAGAGAGAGAGAGAGAGAGAGAGAGAGAGAGAGAGAGAGAGAGAGAAGTTAATCTTCTTATAATACAGGTGGCTAGAACGTTTTCTCAATAACACTAATTTATTAAGGTCACGACGTGGAATCCCCAAATTTCATTTTTTCTTTATTATCAATGCTTAAAATGTAATCATTAATATAATTTAAATGTGTTTTTATTGCAAATATTTGTTTAATTTTATCAGTAAGTTTGTGGTTATTTAATCACGAAAACTCCTTTACAACAGACTCAATAGTCTCGGAATCTTGTCATGGTTTTCTCAATGATACATAATCACGTTCAAAATGCATGGATTCTCTATGGTTGGTTTCACGATGTTTGATTGATAAATAAACATGAGTAATTCAATTGTAAGACAGAAGCTTAAACAAACTGCTAGACTTAAAACGTTCATGAAACACTAATGATGTATTTGAAACAAATTCTGACATGGTTTTGCTTACTGCCCCAAGATCTAAGAGCCTATGTTTTAGAGTGAAAAAAAAATCGGTAGACAAATAATATTCAAATTTTTCTCTGGCAACGCTAAGTGTTTTTCCCCCCGCGTTGACGACTGCTTGAATAGACACGGGGGCTCCTAGACACGGTGAGCGTCTTTATTGACATTGACCAGCATCGTTATGTAAGAGAGTGTGAGGATGGTTTCTTGAATAGCAGTTTTTGTCCATGCTACTCCATGCTACTCCATGCTACTTAATGCTACTCGTGCTACTCCATGCTAGTCCATCTTGGGACATCACTGAAGATTAGTGCAAAGCAATGCGTCATACAATTAAATACCCCCACTCGTACATAAAAGAAATGCAACATCCTAATAAATAGAGGGCTAAAAGTTAACATATAATTAGGCAGTTAGTTAGCCAAAGAGGTAAGAGAGAGAAACGGACCAAAAAAATCATTTTGACTTTGATTTGAATCGATAGATTTGGTGATTGAACTGTTGGTTGTAAAGATCATCAAAGATTTGAATGAATAAATTGCCAGACATTCCTTTGATGTTCAATTAAGCAATGATATAATCATATATATATATATATATTTACCCTCAATTATGTATGACATGACTCACTTTGGCCTAAATCTTAGGGACATCACTCTGCTCTTTTTAAAATTGAAAATATAGACTTAAAAATCATAATCATTTTGGTTTCCAGATTAACATTAACCAAACAACGTACGAACCTTTGACGTCAGCATTTGTGTTGTAAACAGTGCTGACTGACTCAAAGAGTTTTTTTTAGGTGCATTACTTTGGTGCGCTGCTTTCTAAAATTAGTTAAAAAATCTTGTGGTGATTAGCACTGTAAAAAATATTATATAAATACTTTGTGTACATTTCAGGAATATTTAGTATTTATCATACAAGGATAAGTTACTTGGGATTTTGACAAAAACAAAAAAGTGGGTGACGTAGGCGCCCTACAACCCCTATTATAAAATACTTTGTGGATATTTAAGGAATTTTAATATAACGTATTTATCATACAAGGACAAGTTAGTTGGGCTTTTGAAAAAGGTGGGCGCCGTAGGCGCCCTAAAAAAGGGGGTGCCGCAGGCGCCACGGTGCCGCAGCACAACCTAGTTTATAAATATTTTCTATAAGGGAATGTTATAAAAATATATGTATGTATTTAATGTAATTGTTTTTTAAAATATATTTATATTTTGAAAAATACACAAAATATTTGTAGATGTTTTATAACAGAATTTTTAAGAATAAACTTTTTTAAGGCTGTAAATTGTTATCTATCATATACGGATTATTATTTGATAACTTTAATCTTTTAAAGAAACTAGACTGATATTTTCAATTCCGTTCATATGTCACAAAATTCTCATTGAAAGTTCGGCACGTTACGAACACTATATTGACTATTTACTTCATGATGTTACTGATTCTAAACATCACTCCAGCCCTGTGAAGTATTGGGCAACCAAAAATTTAATACTATAAAATTATATGTTTCAAATGTGAGTGTTGCGGAATTCTCGTTCCGATATTGATGGAGAATTTGTCACATGAACTTTTATGTTTCATTAACTGGCCTTGACATAAAAAGAAAATAGAAATTGAACCCATATTTGGAATGGAGATGTTTTTGAGTATGTGTGAGAGGCTGCACCAGAAGCCTCTTTGGAGGCGAGGTCATGGGTTTCCGATAATCCATTGTTCAGATATAAAACGTGTGTGAATTTGAACAGCTTGTGTATTGGTGGCTTATTGGGAGGTGTTAGGTGACTGATTGATGTGTGGATGGTTGATGTGTGGAAGATTGATGTGTTGATGGTTGATGTGTTGATGGTTGATGTGTGGATGGTTGATGTGTGGATGGTTGATGTGTGGATGGTTGATGTGTGGATGGTTGATGTGTGGATGGTTGATGTGTGGATGATTGATGTGTGGATGATTGATGTGTGGATGATTGATGTGTGGATGGTTGATGTGTTGATGGTTGATGTGTGGATGGTTGATGTGTGGATGGTTGATGTGTGGATGGTTGATGTGTGGATGGTTGATGTGTGGATGGTTGATGTGTGGATGATTGATGTGTGGATGATTGATGTGTGGATGATTGATGTGTTGATGGTTGATGTGTTGATGGTTGATGTGTGGATGGTTGATGTGTTGATGGTTGATGTGTTGATGTGTGGATGGTTGATGTGTGGATGATTGATGTGTGAATGGTTGATGAGTGGATGGTTGATGTGTGGATGATTGTGTGGATGATTGATGTGTGGATGGTTGATGTGTGGATGGTTGATGTGTGGATGGTTGATGTGTGGATGGTTGATGAGTGGAGGGTTGATGTGTGGATGGTTGATGTGTGGATGATTGATGTGTGGATGGTTGATGTGTGGATGGTTGATGAGTGGAGGGTTGATGTGTGGATGGTTGATGTGTGGATGATTGATGTGTGGATGGTTGATGAGTGGATGGTTGATGAGTAGATGGTTGATGTGTGGATTGTTGATGTGTGGATGGTTGATGTGTGGATGATTGATGTGGGGATGATTGATGTGTAGATGGTTGATGTGTGGATGGTTGATGAGTGGATGGTTGATGAGTGGATGATTGATGTGTGGATGGTTGATGAGTGGATGCTTGATGTGTGAATGGTTGATGTGTGGATGGTTGTTGTGGTGGATGATTTATGTGTGGATGGTTGATGTGTGGATGCTTGATGTGTGGATGGTTGATGTGTGGATGGTTGATGTGGTGGATGATTGATGTGTAGATGATTTATGTGTTGATGACTGATGTGTGGATGGTTGATGAGTGGATAGTTGATGAGTGGATGATTGATGTGTAAATGATTGATGTGTGGATGATTGATGTGTGGATGGTTGATAAGTGGATGGTTGATGTGTGGATGGTTGATGTGTGGATGGTTGATGTGTGGATGGTTGATGTGTGGATGGTTGATGTGTGGATCCTTGATGTGTGGATGGTTGATGTGTGGATGGTTGATGTGTGGATGGTTGATGTGTGGATGGTTGATGTGGTGGATGATTGATGTGTAGATGATTGATGTGTAGATGGTTGATGTGTGTATGATTGATGTGTGGATGATTGATGTGTGAATGGTTGATGTGTGGATGATTGATGTGTGGATGATTGATGTGTGGATGGTTGGTGTGTAGATTGTTGATATGTGGATGGTTGATGTGTGGATGGTTGATGTGTGGATGGTTGATGTGTGGATGGTTGATGTGTGGATGGTTCATGTGTGGAGGGTTGATGTATGAATGGATGGTTTGTGGTTGTGTGGATGGTTGATGGGATTGTGGATGGGTGGTGGGATTGTGGTTGTTTGGGGGGATTGTGGATGGTTGGTGGGGTTGTGGTTGGTTTGTGGATGTATGGATGACTTGTGGATTTGCTGATTGGTTACACAGATTGCTGGATCGTTTGCGGATAACGTCTAGCCAGTCAGTACATTTCTGATGTATTACGTAATTCCAGGAAAATCATCTATGCATACAGAATTACGTCTTTGAAATAACCTTGAGATCTGACATGGTATTGTTGTGGCACGTGTGCCGTGAGGTGTAAGATAAATATTGTTACAAGTACAGATAACATCAAAACAATTTCATTCAATAGCAAACGTTGTCATGGGTGTCGCAAATGGCTAAATGTAGAATTTGTGATCTTGGGAAAGAGAGAACTAATCCATCTGATCTCTGCTACATATCTGTAAAGAATATTAATAACTGCTGAACTGATGTATGTCAAACAAAGAGTCAGGCCTTTTTAAATAAAATTTAAAAAAAAACAACTAAAAACATAGCTGATATTTAGGACAAATCTAATTTCAGCAAACACATAAAAAAAACTTTTTTTTATAGAAACTAATAATAAACCAGCGTGTATATATAAAAAATACCAGGTTGACCTTTGAACTCACCAATGGAAAGATGTTTGCAAGAAAGTAAAATATTTTGACCTTGTATTCTTCTTTAATTTAAACTGACGCTCAAGGAACAAATCTTGAGTGCGTGACTTGAGTTAATGTTTAACGAATCTGTCGATCTGACTGCTAGATTAAAGGGATATAAATTGTGTAATTAAGACCGCGTGGTTTCCCCAAAATTTCGATGGTCCTATACCATATTGGCAGAGTTATGATTCATTTGATTCTATAATAACATTTAAAAATTGTTTCAAACAAATTTAGTTATATTTAACTAAAATCAATCACAACACACGCGATAAGTTTTTAATTTTAAAATCAAAATGAGTAAAACAAACAGATGGGTCTCGGGTTCGAGTCTCGGTGAAGGCTGGGACCCGTTCCAGGGTGATAGGGGTGCCCCTGAGTCCACCCAGCTCTGATGGTTACCCGACATATGTTGGGGAAAATTAAACGGCTGTTCTTTGTGCTAGCCACACAATCCCCTAGTATGTCCAGGCTAAGCGAAACTTGTGAAAGCTGCTTCACTTGCTGCAATAGATCTTTAAATTGTCAAAGAGCGAGGAAAAAGTAAGTTGCTCTTCTGCTACTTTTGCTTTTATTAGCCTATATAATAAAAGGCAAGTATCTGTACGTTCTGTCCGGTCATCTAATAGCTATTGGTCCCTCAAACACATATAAC
This sequence comes from Ampullaceana balthica, assembly GCA_944989445.1. NCBI lineage: Eukaryota > Metazoa > Mollusca > Gastropoda > Lymnaeidae > Ampullaceana > Ampullaceana balthica. The sequence goes on from CALYLW010000224.1 coordinate 131,011, forward strand.
TCCTACAGCCAATCATATTGAACACGTTTACGCGGACGTTCAAAACGAGTTATTTTTGGTGCAGTATTTCTTCCAAGACTTTATTTTGAGCTATGCGCTTGGGATGTATAGTCAAAAGCTTTGTTTTTACGAGTTATTTATTTTAACTATAATGAATAGCATTTTTGACATGATACATGTTTATGCCGGTCGAGACGGCTGTTGGGGGGGGGGAGCTACAACAACATGCCACCGAACGGTGGCGGAACGTCATTGGACGGGCTTTGTTGCTCGTAATTAATAATAAACTAACCTAACTATAACTTTCTATCTAAGCCGTTTTTCTTCTTGTCTGGAATAGTAAGCTTTTTGGTTAGATTTCTTCCCTCAGCCTTATCCCTTCCTTCCTTCATAAGCTTAGCCTTTCAGAAGGCACCGAAAGACAAGAAAAAAAAATAATGTCTAGACTCGTTAATGTTTCACATGAGGCGAGCGGAGACAGAGGGTCAACGAGGCATTCACTCGGAAGTGTGACATGTACAAGGGAATAAACTCGGATAGATGATCATCATGCGAATACGAGATCCATTTAGAAATCAAGGCTGAAGGCAGCAAAACACGAGTTGTGTGAGTGTGTGTGGGAGGGGGGTGGCGTGATGTTATAGAAATTATTTCAAGACATTGCTTAAACATTTTGATAAATTGATACGTTGTATACAATGTCTATAACGCTATAATACACAGTGTCATCAACAAACCTTCTGTGGTCCTGGCTGATTTGATTACACAATCTCGAAATATAATCTTATTTTGCAAATACTCCACTTGATAGATTCGTTCATTGAACTTTGATATTCTCCCCTCCACAGGGTAACTTATGTATCTTGAACACGTGAAGCTTTCGTTCGCGCTGGTAGATGAGAAGCGAATGAGACTTTAAAATAAAAAGATGATGTAATAAGCGCACCCCTCCCTTTTTTCCCCACAATAATTTTCCATGGCACAGAAGTAAAGAAAACAAATTTAGTGGTTAGCACCAAAACACAAGCTCAAGATTGTACAGATGCCTCACACCACCGTATTGTTGGCTGTAGCAGAATATATTCCTTGTCCCGGGGACAAATGTCGTCAGTGGAGCCGAAATTTACTTTTGACGATGATTGACCCTGCTGGTGACGTTTGCTACTGAAGTAAATCCTGCAGCCGTTATTTGATTTTGGAGTGTTGCGCCTGTTGCTTCCGGCGTTGCCATGTTCCTGAGACGTGTTATCCTCCAGTTGCTGCTCACATCCAGTGCTTGTCTTCGAGAAACCATAGCACCGTCTCAATGAACCATTTTTGCTGTGATTCTCGTCATCGAAAGTACGGGTATTTCCGTTAGAATATTCGGGTTTCCCGGTGTATGCATTCCCGTTTTTGTCATTTCCGTTAGTTCTGGGGTCAGATGCTAATTTAGTGCCATACTTGATGTTTTTTCCTGCGCCGCAAGTTTTCGCGTTTCCAATTCGACCGTTCTCGAAGGCTCCTTCAGTGCTATCAACATACATGTCGCTGCTCAGACTGCTCTGCCTCTGCTCCGCTCTCAGCACAACGAGTAGCTCAGCCCCACCTGCACTGATGATCGACTGAGAGGTTCGTCTCAGTGACTGGTTGTTGGGGAAACTGTGGGGCCCCCGGCCCTGCCGCCGCCACGGACATCTGAAGAGATCCAAGATTTGCTGCCTAAATTTGTTTCCCGTGGCGCAGTAGAGGAAGAAGTTGATGGAATGGTTGGCGTACATAAGTAGGTCAGTGACAGCCTTGATGAGAAGGAACTGGGTCATGTCTCGGATGGTCTGTAACAAAAATAAAAGAACGTTTAGTTTTTCATTTTCTAATTTTCCATTTATTTAATTTTAAAAGAGAATCAAACGAATAAAATTCAATTAAATTCCTTACCACTGCCAAGACCTTTGGATAGAACGTGATTACAGATTGACTCCTTTTGTAAGAAAATTTTAAAAATTAATTAAATTAAATTTATGGATTTTATAGAGATTACTTTAATTCTAGTGGTGCGGTGATCGAGTGGTGCGGTGATCGAGTGGTGCGGTGATCGAGTGGTGCGGTGATCGAGTGGTGCGGTGATCGAGTGGTGCGGTGATCGAGGGGCACAACGCGGCTGGGCATATGCTAGCCAAAAGCCAAAAAATTCCCTCTTATAGATGGCTATAGAAACTTGTGAACGCTGCTTCCCTTACCCCTTAGGCCAGCATTGTCTGAGAATGGAACACCACCACTTATGCTAACCAAAACATCAAACTTAACAAATGGTCACCAAACTACCAGATCTGGCCCACCGACAAAACTTGTTGAAAACGAAACGTTGAAATACGAGTATAATACGACCTAAATTAAAATAGTTGGATTAGAAAACCTGGTAGTTAACTTACAAAATAAATCAGAAAGAGTGCAACCATTTAGTAAATGAATCATTATTAAATAGTTTATGATGTAAGCCACAAATAATTTGTGTCGTAAGAAAGCCGATTGGCTTGGAAGTATCAACCTCACCGCACATGTACCTGTGAGGAACACAGACGCCATTGTAAACTACATAGACTATGGAAGTGTTACAGATACATGTGGAAGCAAGGAACTTGTTGGGCTACTTCCTGATGTTGGGAAAATCTACTGACATCTCGACAACGTCCAAATTTCTTGAGTTTATTCCTGGAGTCAGTTTTGGACTTTCAGATATTGCAAGAGTTATAGCAGCTTGTAGTGCGCATAAACAAACTGAAAGCGTGTGGAAATTTTTTCCAGTCTCTAAGCTTCAATGGAATCAGCTTCGAGTTGTTACGGTTGATAGAGTAAAATCATGGCAGGTGTAAGTAAGGAAGGGTCTTATGAGGCAGATCAGGACTCAGTTTAAGGATTGCCAAATCCGGAAGCTCTGTTCATTCAAACTCATTGTCGGTAAGAAAGTCGTTTTGCCTGTGAAATTCATTTAGTGACATTCACTAGTTCTTGGCTTTACTCGAAGAGATTAAGTCTGAATCTATGCCTTGCCTTATCACAGTGTTTCATTTGAACCGCATCTTAAACGCATTTCATGTTTTTTTTACTGAAACATATCCACATATGTTATAACCTAACTAGCTGTCATTTTTGGTCAACGTCACATTCCACATGAATAAACTGAATTTGATTCTTCAAAAGAAAAAAAAAGAAAGAGAAGCTGTGATTTCCAAAGAATCTTCAACGGATGTCAGACAAAGCAGGATTTATTTGTATCACAACTGGAAGGAGGAAGATTTTCTCTTTTTCTCTGTGTGGAAAGGTTTTGTCATGGAATTTTTGAAGTTGTCAAACTTGATTTTTGTAAAATTTAATTATTCTTGACTTTTTTTTCTTCGAGACACTTTCAAATATTGGCAGAATTGAGAGTGTAACTCTTCTGTTAAAAAATCCATTTATTTGTAGCGTCGATGTGCCCGTTGACCTACATTTGGACCTCATTGATTAGCAATCTAATTATTTATTGAATGTGAAGATAGGAGAAACAGGACGTGTTGAACTTTCTGATGTTTTGTTTTCGAAATTGACTCAAGTATGGCATGCGTGTTAGGAACATGTTATGACTGTTCACACACATTTTATATTGGAGATAGACTGGTGTAAATTTGAAATCAAATACTATGATTGGATGCAGATATTCCAATCAAAGCATTGATGATGTCTTGACACCCGTAGTTCAGTTTCAAAAATGTTACTATCGTTTTTTAATGTTTATATTCTGAGATTGACAAGGGCTGTTACAAATGCTACGTTCAATACTTTTTAAACAAATGATCTTACATGTGGAAGAAAATCAGAAGCCCCGAGCTTAATGCCATTAATGGGTCTTCCTGGAAGACCCTCCCAGCTATCTGGCCCCCTCCCCCAAAGAGACGTAACAGCTGGGAACGGAGCGATCACTTCTGAAGCGGCCACCTGGGCATCCAGGACAGAAAGTCGAAGATGCCTCCCACTAAGTTTGACCTCACAAGGAGGGGGACGAAACGGTCGCTTCGGATTTACCCGACCCTCAACGGGTACTTTTTAAACAAATAAAAATGTTGGTTTTCTTTGTTTGTTGCAACTCTGACTTACACGGAATGCTAATCTTAAATATTCGTCTTTTTCCTCTGAGCTTCTTCTCTGACGTGCACGTATTGTTCAGAACATTCAAACGACCTGTGCTAGTAATTTCGTCAGCTATCTGGACTGCCGTGGAAAAATGTTTTTTTGACCCCTGGCTTTAAAATCTTTCTGTACAAATAAAACATGTTAAATTTTTCTTCAGAATTTGACGAGAATTACCACATAATTACTTTATTTGTTCATGTTTCTCAACTTAAATTAGGCAATGATGTAATATGTGTGTTTGTTTCTGTTACTGAAGTCACATTCAAAAATATTTTAAAACGATAAAAGGATGTCTGAAATCTTTCTGTCAATGTAAAGCCTTAAATTTAGTTTTAACTTCCTTAATTTACTCTATTTTTAGCCCTCCCGTTTAACTTTTTGAATCACTTTCGACGGCTTAGACTTCTTTATTACAGATCTCAACGTTGCAACTATTGAAAATAAAGCGTGTCATGGATGTAAATCTTACAGTTTCATTTGAACGCAACGTCATGTAATTCAAATAAATATGAAAACATGTAAAATAATAGTTTTAATACATAAAATTAAACATCAGTCTAGGAAAAAGTAAGAAAGTTTTCATTTAAAAAACAAGTAACTAGTAAGAACATCGAATCTGTTAGGCGGTGGCATTATTAATGATATAACAATTCTGCGGGACAAAGAGCTTGATCTCTATTCCCTTTTCTTCTTTAACGTGATCGAGGTCAACTCTTTAACAATTAAATAGCAACGAAGGGATCTATTATCAAGAATTAATTTTATTGCTCCGGACTTTGTAGAGATTAGCGACAGATTTAGTCATATATCATGCGCTCTGACGCATTGTTTTGTAACGTACAATTCCCCAATGACATTAGAGCACTGGCTCTTAACGAAACACGAAGGATTCTTTTCTTAAATTCTTAATGCGAGTCAATTGGAATTGGAAAGAAAGGATGTCATTTAAATTGAGCTAATCAAAAAATCATTTTGAATGCAATTGAAGCGAAATCTTCAATTGTTTTAGTGTTTTTATAAGAATCTATTTTTAGCTAGCGCTTCATCATAGACGAGATATTCGTTAGTTAAATGAGCGTTACTCAATGAATCCTCTAGCACAGTGCTTCTCAAACTTTTTGGAATGGCGGACCGGCAGGAATTTGTTCGCTTGTACCAGGGACCGGTGCCCTATTTGCCCTGCAATAAAGATTTTTTCTGCCATTTTTGATCACTTCTGCGGACCGGTGGCGGATGGCCCACGGACCAGCACCGGTCCGCGGACCACCACTTTGAGAAGCACTGCTCTAGCACGTTTGAATCTAGAATCAATAAAATTATTTATTTAACACGTAAATTGACATTTTAAAAGCAGCGTCCAGTTTTTATTTAATTTTCAATCGTTTCCAAAGCTAGATTAGGCTCACACAATCCTATACTAAATGATACGAATATAACGGAATGTTTACATTCATGTGTGCTATTCACTCAAATAAAATTAAATGTTAAAAATATATTTCAAAACTTTCACGTGACGTACTATAGGAAATCCTATATAATAAAAGGCACTGTTCTATCTGGTCATCTATAGCGATGTGTCCCTCAATCACACATGACTTATACAGCCAATCATACTGAACACGTTTACGCGGACGTTCAAAACGAGATATTTTTGGTGCATTATTTCTGCCAAGACTTTATTTTGAGTTATATGCGTTGGGATTTAGAAAAAGTCAAAGGCTCTGTTTTTAAATCCTTTATATTAACTCGTGGTGTCTGCACCCTTGATTGCTCGATTGCTTGTCGCCAAAACTTTTGATCGATTTTTAACCCACTTGCTCGTAAGCTAGCGAGCTGAAATTTTGCAGGCAGTTTGGTGACGATGATAAAAACTATGTATCAAAATTTCAGATCGATAACATGTACCGTAATTGAATTATTGCTTTTTTTATATTATTTATTTATTCCTATATATCATGTTATTTTTTTGAGATAGAGTGTAAGGGTGCGTATTATATTGAACAACCTTTCTGTCGCGCAATTAGGTGCGTATTTTATTGACAACAATTTTTATAAACATATTCCTGATCGGTGCGCATTATATTAAACATGTTTTACGACACAACTACAAATTTGTATTTTTGGATGGTCTGGCGCTGCGTATTATAATGAACATTCTTTTAGTTACGACTCATACATAAAGGATTTATAGTCAAAAACTTGTTTTTTTACGTTTTTTAATTATGACTAGTTATTTATTTTAACTAAAATGAATAGTATTTTTGACATGGTCGAGACGGCTATTGGAAAGCGGGTTACAACATGCCACCGAACGGTGGCGGAACGTCCTTGGACGGGCTTTGTTGCTCGTACTTTTTAATGGCTATGATTTTTTTTTAATTTGAAGTCCCCTTTATAGAATTAAACTTTTTGTCGGAATGGTTAGGATTTAAATTTGTCTGAACAGATTCGTTGAAGATGCGATGTAGATATGAAGATTATGAAACGAAAACAGAGAAAACTCGAACTTAATAATATTTTTATTAACGAAAAAAATTGAGATATATTTATTTAACCTATTTTTTGATTAGGAACACCCATTATGTCATTTAAAAATTGTTATTTTTAGCAACGTGCAACCAAATACGCAAATAAATCTTTGAGCCTGTTGGAAATGTACCCTTTTGAGCCTGTTGGAGATGTATCCTTTTGAGCCTGTTGGAAATGTTCCCTTATGAGCCTTGGACCCGGGATAGATCTTAGGGAATAAGGAAATCATTCCACTCTAACTCCAAGAGATGAAAGCCAAACTTACGGAAGGATTACGGCTGCCCTCATTCCAAAGTCTCGTGATGATCATGACGATGTTGTTGGGCAGTGTGAGGACCAGGAACGTGAAGGAAACAGTCAGCAGGAGCGCTGTGAGCCGTGTCCCCTCGCTCACGTTGCAACGCCTCTGGTTGACACAGCAGGAGTTCCCAGAGGTTGTCGTGGAGAGGGCCGAGTTGTCGTTCTCTGAACCCGAGAGTAGCATTCTGTTGGACCGAGCTCCCGCAACCTAGGAAAAGTTGATTTAGCGATATTGAAAATCTTAGGCACGAAATGTTATATTTAAGACACAAAAAGGCTGAAGAGATAGTTAGGAAAAAAAGGTAGAACTAGTTGCTAAGGAAAAAAAAAGAAACTGAATTGATAATTTATCTATTTTCAATGGCTTTGGATTTTCTGTTTTCGGTCAAAAATTTAAACTACTTGCAGAAAAAAAGGAAAGGTGAATCAGATAATTTACGATTACTTCCATATTTTTTTTTATACCGGAAACTTTCGTACATGTTAATCTTGAACAACTTTTTTAAAAAAACGGATAGTTATAGGATTGTATTTGGAAAAAAATGAATGAAATTATGCAAATATGACGCCGAGAAGTATATCTTTTAACACTATGTCAATTCGAATGAAATTTAGTTTGGATATTTAAGACATTTTTATCTAACGATAGCAACAAATTTGCATATTATTCCTAGTTTTGGAACATAGAAATACTTCTGAATAATAAAAGCTTCATTAAGCTTCCAATATTTTAAATATTTGTTTAACCCTCATTAAAGACAGACAGAGGGCCGAAATCTTTGTTATTGGACCCCAGAAATACCCTCCAGTTACGTCATTGACACATCTGCCAATTGCAAGGCATCCAATTCTCAAGTCAGCTGTTCTTGTACAGTAATTCCCAGCGTGCCCCCAACCTCACCCTCACCCCACTGCAGACAACTGTCAGTTTGGTTTTTTAGATATTAGACACGTCAGGTAGAAAATAAAGTTGAGAATTTGGAATTAGGCCAAATGTTATCCAAAGTTGATGTGTCTTTTTGACCATGAATATTTTATTAGAAAGATTATTCGTGTTTCGAAACACACACAAACACACAAACAGAAACACACGCACGCAGGCACACACACTCACACACACTCACACACAATCACACACATACACCCATGCTTACACACACGTACGTACACTATACATTATTTTAATGTGTGTAGCTTTACACTTTTTTTGGAGCCCATATGAAACACAAAAAAGAAGTTTTAAAATACTATCCTGAGTATCTTTGTTGCACAAGTGATTCACCAATAGTCCGATGCTACATACATTAATACACGAACGATAAAATTATCGCCTGGTATCATTACTTAAGTTCATCCAAGTTTCAAATGACAAGGCTGTAGTAAATAGATACGAAATCAGACTTTTGTCCGTTAAATGTATTTGTTTATTTTAAAATATATATATATATATATATATATATATATTAAAAACAAACTTAAAAAATCCAAGTAAACTTTCAATCCACACGAATTTTCAAGTTTTATAAGCTATAGATCTATGTACTTTTTGTAACAAATCTCTACATTCTACAAAGAGTGCCTATTTCCATTTTTCCCTTCTATTTATGTTCCATCTTTCCCTTCTGTCTAAGCCCTAATGTCCATCGCAAATTTTCACAGAAAAAAATGTTTGATCTAATTTCGGTCAAAAAACGCTTTTGAAAATAATCAAAGTCTTATTTTGTTTTTATGATCATCAAATTTTGAATGTTTAAACAAATGTTGACACATAGGATGCGCCATCTTTCAAACAAATGTTGACACAGAGGCTCCGCCATCATTCAAACAAATGGCAAGTAAAAACAACTACCTACCAATCAAAACTGTCGGCTACATACAACATTATTATATTCAATGATGTTTGAGGAATATAAAGGAACAAATGTTCGGGACATAGTTCAAATGGACTTAGAACACACTGAAGACTTTAATAACTATTCTGAACACACACACAGATTCTCCAAACATTTAAGTACATGTACATAAAAAAATAATTAAAAACTTCTTGATTAAAAACAATGTCCGCCATTTAATCAAGACAAAGTTTCATTTATTATTATTAAGAAAAGTTTCTGCTCTGATCTGATCTCATCTAATTAGCGTTATAACTTTAAAAATTACTTCCAAGTCGTCTAAACCGTCATCAAACTTTATCTCTATAATTTTCCTAATCACCTTAATAATAGCTTGATGACGCATGGTAATCAACTGTGACAGGTATGTGACAACACGAAGCTCTTCATCGACCAAAATTTTAACCATTTTCAACATTACAACGTTTTTTTATTTTAATATTCTATCAAAACTAACATGTGTGTGTGTGTGTGTGTGTCTGTGTGCGTGTGTGCATTGGATTTACGTGACTTCAAGATGACGTAAATTGGGTTTTAATCAAATCATCCCTTATTAAAATGAGGAATTTCCCAAAAGACTGGTTACACTTAGCTTAATAATTTCCCCACTCATGGACTGTAGTATAAATTAGCATTTGGATGAGTGGATACAAGAAATTATAATGAAAATATTCACACACGTTAAAGGCAAGCTTTCAGGAGAAGCTAAACACCTAAAGTGCTTTCAAAAAGCATTCTTTAACGAATAACTGCAAACAATAAACTCAACACACACATCTGCGCACGTCATTTGCGTTTAAACACACACATCTGAGCACATCTTTTGTGTTTAAGCCCTTCCCAGCTTCCTGTAAGTTTCAAACATAATTATCAGTAATTAAACATATTTTTAAAATTTATTTTAAAAAAAACTCTTCCTCATCCTCTTTTAATAAACAACTTGGTCCCGCTACATCACATCCCCCGAACCCTTGCAATGGTTGAGATCTAATTGTCCCATCACACCTTGACTTTGTTGTAGCAGTGACGTGTTCATGTGTCAAAGTACGAGTCGCATTCACCTGACAGTTGTCAGACTGAAATTTCACTCATAAAGAATTGTTTGAAATTGTCATTGACATGTAAGTGCTCCCATGACAAACGTTAATTTCATTAGCAAACCTACGGTGTCTGCTGACTATCTGGTGACTATCTGCTGACTATCTGGTGACTATCTGGTGGGACTTTTGGCCGCGATGAATAGCTAACACCATTTAATGGTGGTCTCTGGTCGTTCGAGGGAATAACACCACCTTCATAAATCGTCACTCGAAATCGTGAGCTGCTGGGATCGAAAGGTTTCGCCGAGTGCTCAAATATTTATGTGACTTTGTGGTGTGAAGGAGTTGGTGTCACTCAGACGTGGGCTCAAATATTTGTTTGATGTTGAAAAAAAAATGAATGTTACACAAATTTCTTTTTATGTGGGATTCATTTTTTTTCTTTTTCTTACAACAATCGTGGCAAACTGGTGTCAACCGCTAACATCATTACACAACTCAAACAGTGAACTAATCTTCACGGGGCTTCAGAATCAATAGTCATGAACGGAGTGGGAGAAAACGATAAATTGTCGCAGTTGTAATTCATTTCCCATCTAAGTTAGCCGTAGAGGTCACCGTTAACGTTAGAGAAATTTACGGCAAAGAGTGAAGATGTGGAATATATCATGAGCGGAATATAACCGAACTAAAGAGATTAGAGATGTTAGAATAGCTATTGTGGAATACTTATTGATAGATTGTAGCTGTTGGTGAGTGATCATTCAAATGGAATTTGTGAAAGGTGTATTTAAAAAAGACGGCAACTAAAATGAAGCTCAAAGATATATATAATATGTATACCAGCTGTGGGGATTCAAATAATAAAGTGTTAAGAAGAATCGAATGAATTAAACCACTCACCCCTCTCACAATCATACAGTTCACTATAGCTAATATGTGCCCACCCATCTCACCATCATACAGTTCACTACAGCCACTATGTACCCACCCCTCTCACCATCATACAGTTTACTATAGCCACTATGTACCCACCCCTCTCACCATCATACAGTTCACTATAGCCACTATGTACCCACCCCTCTCACCATCATACAGTTTACTATAGCCACTACGTACCCACCCCTCTCACCATCATATAGTTCACTATAGCCACTATGGACCCACCCCTCTCACCATCATACAGTTTACTATAGCCACTATGTACCCACCCCTCTCACCATCATACAGTTCACTATAGCCACTATGTACCCACCCCTCTCACCATCATACAGTTTACTATAGCCACTACGTACCCACCCCTCTCACCATCATATAGTTCACTATAGCCACTATGGACCCACCCATCTCACCATCACACAGTTCACTACAGCCACTATGTACCCACCCCTCTCACCATCACACAGTTCACTATAGCCACTATGTACCCACCCCCTCACCATCATACAGTTCACTATAGCCACTATGTACCCACCCCTCTCACCATCACACAGTTCACTACAGCCACTATGTACCCACCCCTCTCACCATCATACAGTTCACTATAGCCACTATGTACCCACCCCCTCACCATCATACAGTTCACTATAGCCACTATGTACCCACCCCTCTCACCATCACACAGTTCACTATAGCCACTATGTAATCACCCATCTCACCATCATACAGTTCACTATAGCCACTATGTACACACCTCTCTCACCATCATACAGTTCACTATAGCCACTATGTAATCACCCATCTCACCATCGTACAGTTCACTACAGCCACTATGTACCCATACCTCTCACCATCATACAGTTCACTATAGCCACTATGTACCCACCCCTCTCATCATCACACAGTTCACTATAGCCACTATGTACTCACCCCTCTCACCATCATACATTTCACTATAGCCACTATGTACCCACCCCTCTCATCATCACACAGTTCACTATAGCCACTATGTACTCACCCCTCTCACCATCATACATTTCACTATAGCCACTTTGTACTAACCTCCTTTATGATGAGTATGTTCAGAATGGTTATTGTGACAAACGGAAAGAGGCTGTAGACCAGTATGTCCACCCAAGGCCAGATCTCCTCTACTAGCCGTCTATACGGTATCCCAGCCCCACAAATGCACTGACCGTGAATCTGTGGACAGACGATAAATTAATCATATTTTGAAAATTTGCATAAAAATATTCGAATCATATTAAAATATTATTGCTTTTAAGTCACGAGATGTTCTCGTGCATATCAATGGTGAGACAATTTGTCACCAAATTAAAGAAAATGTGATTGATAAAAAAAAATTTGAAAAATAAAAATTGAATAAAGAAAATCACAGCAAAACCAACAGATCGGAGTAATTAGGATGGTGAAGCCAATTAACAATAAATAATCCTAGACTGGAACTTTGCTCAATAAATGAGAGATCGAAACACCTTTTTTGACCAATGAATCGGGGACGCTGATCGGTTTATTAGTTTTATGTCTAAATAACGACTTAATGACTCAGCTGAAAACAATCATGACTGAAAAATGTTCGTGTTATTTCTTCCTTATTATTTTCACTCATGATTTTTTAGGTTGATAACTTATCTCATCTTATGTATTAAAGACACTCCTTCAAATCAGATGATAATTGCATCTTACGCTTATCCATCGTTTTTGTCTAGACTTGCATTTTTATTAGAGTTTTGAATGTTAATAATGTGTTGGACTTCCTGTTTTTTTTAGTCAACCCATTTCAGATCCGAATTCAGTACAGGAAAAATAACAATGTGTTTGTTCTAGAATACGGAATAAGAAAAGTGTTTTCATCCCTATTTCTATCTGATGTTGGAATTAGATAATCTTTGTGTTGTATTTGCATATTAGAATTTAATGTCTTCTGTTTAACGAGCAACAAAGCCCGTCCAAGGACGTTCCGCCACCGTTCGGTGGCATGTTGTAACTCCCCTCCAGCAGCCTTCTCGACCGGCATATATGTGCATCACGTAAAATATACTATTCATTATAGTTAAAATAAATAACTCGTATAATCGGAGCTTTTGACTATAAATCCCACAGCGCATAACTCAAAACAGAGTCTTGGAAGAAATACTGCACCAAAAATAACTCGTTTTGAACGTCCGCGTAAACGTGTTCTATATGATTGGCTGTAGGAGTCATATAATGTGTTTGAGGGACCAATCGCTATCGATGACCGCACAGAACTTAGCCTTTTGTTAGATAGGAGGATTCCTACTTTGCTCTTTGTTCTACTATCTTCAAGTGTTTCTGGTTCTAATGATTTAACAAATTGAGTTACAATTCTGAATATTGACCAATAATGAATTTAGTTTCACTTGTTTGAATTCGCTCTACTTTATCTATGTTAATGCATATAACATTAAAAGCTTTAGTTTTTAACATTATTCCTGACGGAACGTCTAACACAACGACAATCAAAGTTTACAGGGAACAAATAAACCCTTGGAAAGGTTGCGACAGCTATCAATAAATATTTAAGCAACGTCTTATGTACGCCACGCACGCCAGCGCAGTTTTCAAGCAAGATTTTATAGGTTTCAGCAGACAGATATTTTAAAAAAAAATACGCTATACATAAAAATGCTTCTTTAAATTTAGAATACTATATTGCGTTCATAAAAAAACAACAGTTTTGTTTTAGCAAGTAGGCTAAAAATCATTTCTGGAAAGCCATATGGGACCCATCGCCCAGACACACTTAATTAAGGCTGAAATTCCCCGCCCTGCAGATGCTTTTTTGTCCACTAAGAACAAAACGAGCTAATTAACTATTTCCCATGGGTCTGGGTCCAACAGGCATCACCATTAACAACAGCAAGATTAAGGAGCGTAAAAAATGGGGTTTTAATAAAAGTTTGAATTCACTAAATATGACTAATTTAACTCTTAATGGGCTTGAAAGTTGAATAAGCTTATAATCAAAGAAAATACTTTCAATTTCGACATTTTGGAAACCTTTTTTTTAAAATATGCAAAATTGCTAGAAATTAACATAAGGACAGAATAAACATAGAGCAGAGATGGCGATATTTTTGTTAAATGGCAGGGCAACATTTTCAATAGTCATGATTTTCGTCTTTAAAAAAACAACAAAATTTGTAAAATTCTTTAACCGCCCAGAAAAGCCCTTTCTCTATATACAAATGTTCTAAATATATCTGACCGCCCCGGGTGGCACTTTCTCTGGCTACGTGACTTCGTAAACAGTCCGTTTTCGGACGAAGTTGTCGATTGAAACAAACAACGTATCACGTGACTTTGGAAGTTTTCAGATGACTGAGAAATTTAAACCACAGGGATATACAATATACATGCTTGACGGAGCCAGCGAGAGAAAAAAGAGAGAAAGAGGGACAGAGAGAGAAAGAGAGTGAGAGAGAGAGAGAGAGAGAGAGAGAGAGAGAGGGAGAGAGAGAGAGAGAGAAAGAGAGAAATTACTTATATGGGGAGATGGACCGCAATAAATGAATGTGTTTTTTAAAAATTACATAGATTTTGTCATTTTAATGAAATATTATTGGATTCTGAAATCAAATTGCCAGATTTAGCTGATTAGTTGTACGAAAAACTCAGAGAAAATGGTCTAAGCCGCTGAATGAAGGAAGTCATTTCGAAAGGCGCTGGCTTGCTAAAAGATTTATCATCCGAGAAAACCAATTCCACAAATGTATCGTCCCACGCACAGTAGTCGTCACGCAGACAGTTCTTTTTAAACGTGTCGATCAGTTTCACGACTTGAGGGCAGAAAGGGGTCACACATCCCCCAGTTTTTGAGTTTGAGTTCAGCTTCAAGACGTTCCATGCTGAATGTTGGGTAATTAACAGATGGGCTACCCCCTACCCCAACCCACACCATTTCATCAGTTTTAATGAAGTGTCAAAGTCTTTACTAACCCTTTACATTTTAACACGTTAATTTGAAACGGTATTCTAACAAACATTTTAATATTGTCTGTCCACGTCAAAGTCTCCAGCTCCTGAAGTGATGAAATGGCTGCCGTTTGACGTAAGACATTCTTGTCACAACTGCAAGAAATTGTTAGCGCTAACACAGACTTTATAAGCTTTCATTAGTGTAAGCTCAAGTTCCATTAACATTTATTCACGTAACTATTTTCAATTAATCCTTTGATTTAAACGGGAGAGCATCAGGCAGCAAAGACCAACCCCTACCACTGTTGACGTTTTGCAAAAGTAAATGCCGTGGAGGTCTAGGTTTTCTCTATTATTTGAATTAATAAACGAATATAATCTTCAGTGGAACGACTTTAAAAACAATGCATTTCAATTAAGTAAAGACATATTAAATTCGTTCTATAATCTACACATAGTTAGTGTTTATTGTTTTTAAACATTTTATATATACATAATTACGAATTTTTATTCATTTTCAGGGGAAACACTTTTACTCAGTTTATGATAGATGCTGTTATTTTTCTTACCACTTATAAGTAGGGGATATTTCATTGAAAAACTCATTAAGTTGTGTGGAATTCTCACTTGTTTCCATGCAATGTAAGCGCTAACTAAGAAGTTTAATTTTTTACCGCACTAAGTATTCTAAGGTAGACTGATTCAACATCAACTTTGGTTCTATATGCTAAGCGTGCCGCTTTGTGGCCCTCTTCAGCTGGAAGACGAGCGGTGTCACGTATGAATCACGAGTGTATCGCGTGCTGTATGACGGAGATGTCACGTGATGATCAGAGAACTTCCGTGGTGGAAGGACGGAATGTGTGTGCCTGTTTATTCCACGTTGTATAACCTCAAATTATATTTCTTTGAACAAAGTATAAATATTAAAGTTGTTTTATCGAAACAAGTTCTTCAGAGGATTATTGTGTACAAGGTTTTGTATTGAGAGAACGCCTACAAGAGTTACATATAAAAGTAAACCATTGACATTGGTGTGAGAAGAAAAAGAGGAATTTGATAAAGGAGGTTTCGTGGAAGTTACAAGTATTATATATTTAAAAAAGGAAAGTATTCATTAAAAGAAGAAATATTTGTGAGCCATTACTATTTGTGAATATTCAAGTTTGCAAGAAGCTGTGAATAAATTTTTGTGGTTCAATGATATATTTGATACAAGAATATTTCAAGATGGTGGCTTACACGCACGTGTCCACTGCGTGCGCTGTGTAAAACTGCAATCAGACAAGTTGGTCCTCACCAGATGGTTACACAGTCAACACAGTTCAAGCGTACTACAGTACACACACTACCGAGAACTGATAGGTCGTTACGTCAGCAAGCACATTGGTACTAAATATACACAGTGCCGGAATCTGGGTCGCGCAGGCTTACTGTATGGTAACACACAGTAAACTACGTCAGCAGCTCACTGATGTTAGTTGATTCCATGAAATATTTGTAAACATAACCTTGAACTAGAAAAAACTATGGACTATTAACAACTGTGTCAGTGTAAATTATAAATAAAGGAACGGAATTTTTATCCATTCATTGTGTGAAGAGTTTGATAATTGCAATTTTGGATTAATGGAGTGAACTAATGTGTCTAAAAACTAACCTACTAAAATTCGGAAATTGAAAATTTAACTAAGTGACTTATTTCATAGTAAAAACTTTGGACCATCAGATGTGTTTTGTCAATCTGAGGGAGGGTATATATAAAGTATACTGAAGATCCCGTGTGAGGATGCTTTGTTGTCTCATCTTGTCAAAACTAAATTTCATGGTTTAGACATGTCACTTATTTGGACTTAACGTATTTTTAATTCAAGATTTTTCATTTGGAGGATTTATAACTTTATCAATAAATACTTACAATCCTTACCGAATTCATTGACTCATATTATTCCATATAACAAACTATGGATTACTACAAAGAATTCACTGCCATAGCTAAAGAATTTGGCTTTAGTGGTAAAGAATTGAAAGACTTTGTTGAAGGGAAAGTAAATGAAGCCAAAGAAGAAGAAATAGCAATGCAAAAAATTGCTGAAGAAAGAGAGAAGCTAAGAATAGCTGAAGAAAAAGAAAATCAAAGAATTGCAGATGAAAAAGAGAGGCAAAGACAAATAATTGAAAGAGAAGAAAGAGCTGCAAGAAGAGAACTTGAACAAATTAAAAAATAACAACTTAAAATTACAAATCTTGCTAGAGAGTAGAAGCCACAATCCTGGTAATTACACAAATAGAAAGTCAGCACCGAAGGACACAATCAAGTTAGAAAATATGATAGCCAGAAAGGAAAAATGGATGTTTATCTGGATTATTTTGAATCCTTAAGGGCTATGAAAGGTAAAGATGAAGAAGATTGGCCAGCACAATTGATGACTCAACTAACTGGAGAAGCATTTGAAGCTTACAACAGTATAGCAAAAGAAGAAAAAACCATATATAAGAATGTAAAAAGGGCACTTTTATGTCATTTCGGAAAGTCAGAAAATGATTATAGATAAGAATTTCATGAAATGAGAATCAAGATGGACAAATATCCACAGATCAGAGTGCATAAAGCACAAATTAAATTAATACAATGGCTGGAACTTACAGCAATAGATACAAGCAATCCAAAGGCCATACTAGAAATGGTGTTAATTGACAAGTTCTTAGAAAATATAACACCAGCTCTATTCACATATTTAACTGATAAGAAAGTTCGTACTCAAGGAGAGCTAACAAAGGCATTACGCAAATTCAAAGACTCTCATCCACATGTGGAAATGGATAAGAGACAAGATATCTTTGCAGCAATACAAATTAAAAACCAAGAAAAAAAGACAAGGAAAAAGAAAGCAGAGTCTGCCAAACCAAGGCAACAGACAAACTTTTTGCTGATACTGTAACAAGCAAGGACATATTGCGAGGCAGTGTTACCACAATAAAGGACAACCAAATAGGGTGTCACCTAATGGCAGTCCTATAAGAAAGAAAACAGAAGAGAAATTTCAAGACAAGATCACTTTGAAAACAAAGATAGACAAGCATGGAGATAAAAATATAATCATAATTCCAGACATAGAGATTATGATCAAGTTAGACAATCATGGAGAGACAGATTTAATCATAATTCCATATATAGAGATTATAATCAAAGCAGAAGATCATGGAGAGGCAGATATAGTTTTGATTCCAGAATAAGAAATTATGATCAACCATGGAGAAAGAATGAAAAACCAAGACATGGATGATGAAAATAAAGTTGAATCGAGAAGAAATAAGAACTAGTGACACTGTAGCCACTATTGACAATCACGTATATGACAAAAGGGATGAAGGCCATAGTAGCAGAGATAGAGATGGTACTAGTGAATCTGAAACCATTCGTGTGGAATCATCTGAAGTAGGAAGAACAATTGGTTGTGTATTAAGCAGAATGAAAGACATAGATAAAGACAATGATTTTCAGATAAAGCTTTCTACTGACAGTGACTCATCTGGTCGAAATTCTATTGAATTATCTGGAAGCAAAAATGACATCTCAAAAGCTAAGCAACTTATTCAAGATGCTGGAATTGATATTGTGAATGGACATAATCGTGGTCGTGGTTGGTGAATTATTGAACATTTAACAGTCTGAAGAAACATTCAAAGCCCATCTGTTTGAATTCATACTCGTCAGCTGAGGAATGACTATCTTTGAACTAGGCTATGCTATTAGCCGACTACAAATTTGACATTAAACCCTGTGAAGGGAAAAGGACAATGTGGTTGCAGACATATTAAGTAGAATGACAATAAATAAAGACATTCTGTGAATTCCTAAGTGATAAAACCAGAGACTGTATTATATTAGTCTGTGAATTCCTCATTGATAAAACCAGAGACTGTATTAATATTAGTCTGTGAATTCCTAAATGATACAACCAGAGACTGTAATAATATTAATATTTTTATTCGCTGAACAATAGACAAGGAACAGTGTTTTGAATTCCACTGGATTATTAGTTAATTTTAATAATATTGATTGTTAAAAGTATTTTAAATTACACAAAATTACAGATGTGTTTAAAATTTCAGTTTTATTTTTTCAGTACAGGTAGACTGTTGAAGTCCTACATATTTTTTTCTCTTGATTTTATGTTTAGATGTTGTGTGTAAGCCTATGAATGATCATTGATGATAAATATTTGAAATTTGAATATAGATATATATTAATTTGATTTTATTAAGACCAAAAATGTTGTATTTCATAAAATATTTTCTTGAAGGATGGGGGTGAATGTCACGTATGTATCACGAGTGTATAGCGTGCTGTATGACGGAGAGGTCACGTGAGTGAAAGCGCGGGAAGAAAGAGTCGTTCCCATTGGCTAAGAAGGTTGGGGGATCAGTTGTCAGAGAACTTCCGTGGTGGAAGGACGGAATGTGTGTGCCTGTGTATTCCACGTTGTATAACCTCAAATTATATTTCTTTGTACAAAGTATAAATATTAAAGTTGTTTTATTGAAACAAGTTCTTCAGAGGATTATTGTGTACAAGGTTTTGTATTGAGAGAACGCCTACAAGAGTTACATATAAAAGTAAAACCATTGACAAGCGGCTTATGGATTCACTCTTGCTTCAATACCGCATATGCCGGCGGCAAGCTATAACGGGAACTGACTTTGACCCTCTAACTTAATTTTATAATTTCTTGTATTTTTCAACGTTTCATCGGCATAAAAATATAAAAAAACACATCCAGACAACCTGGGAATTCATATTCGTAACTAAAATTTGATCGGCAGACATTTTTTTTTCAAATTTCAAAAAGTTTAACTACTCTAATATAAACCACCGATTACTCAGACACAAAGAAAATACGATATTAAGAATCTTGAATTGACTCGACCCACTAGCATATGAAAGAAGCTGAAGATGGAGATCTTTCCACAGGTAAGAAAAACAAGATCCGATTTTTTTAAGACACATTTGTTGTAGAGTGTTAGATTGTTGTTGTAGAGTGTTAGATTGTTGTTGTAGAGTGTTAGATTGTTGTTGTAGAGTGTTAGATTGTATTTGTAGAGTGTTAGATTGTATTTGTAGAGTGTTAGATTATTCTTATAGAGTGTTAGATTTGTTCTTGTAGAATGTTAGATTGTTGTTGTAGAGTGCTAGATCGTTGTTGTAGAGTGTTAGATTGTTGTTGTAGAGTGCTAGATCGTTGTTGTAGAGTGTTAGATTGTTGTTGTAGAGTGTTAGATGGTTGTTGTAGAGTGTTAGATTGTTGTTGTAGAGTGTTAGATTGTTGTTGTAGAGTGTTAGATTGTTGTTGTAGAGTGTTAGATTGTTGTTGTAGAGTGTTAGATTGTTATAGAGTGTTAGATGATTGTTGTAGAGTGTTAGATTATTGTAGTAGAGTGTTACTTTTGGACATCTCAATTTTCGTTCAAACACGAGCACTTCCTGTTCTAAACATAGAACTATATACGTATTTGTTTTATTGAGATGTTAAACATACATCTGTTGTTACTGGTCATTTGGAAAAGCTGCTAACTCGAAACGTCCATTTTGAAAAATTTGTATTGTGTTGTAAAGTTGAATCATCTTCTTGCAATTTGTTTCTGTTATTATATATTTATTAAAATTAATTTCACAGATAACTACATTTTTTGGACATTTTTATAAAAATAATGTTTCCTCTATGAATATTGACGTTAAATTGTAGTTGATCTAATATTAAGGTGAAGTAAAATGTCACCAAATAACTTTCCCAAATATTACTTACAATTTAAAACAACAGACATCTTTCAATTTTGATTACATCAATACAATTTTTGACAAAATAACTTACATGAACAATTTCTACTGTCCAGAAAAAATGCAAATTGAGGGCAAGCATCAGAAAAAACAAGCAGACGATAACCTTCTTGGCCCTGGACACGTTGCACATGGAGCTGGCCTGGAATGGGAAGCAGACGACAATATACCTGTCGACAAAACAAAACAAATATCAACAAGGAAGATCTTTTAAAAAAACTTCATTAAAAAAATCACTTGTAAGGATTAGGGCTGTAAATATTGTTGTAAAAAAAGCTGCCCGGGTACCCGTCCAAGTTTCGAAAGGGTACCCGGGTTACCCATTCGAAACATCGCATAATTTTCCCCGTCCCGACCGCTTAAAAAATGCTACCTAGCTATCATCAATGCACCTCATTTCACATAGTAGCCACACGGCCGACGTCTTACCCATCTAACACTGTTGGTAACTATTTCATTTATTGACTTTAAAAACTGATGGTGTATTATTAAAATCAGCTTTTGGGCTAAACAGACGTGGTAATGAACACCAGAAACACAAGCGATAGTGTGCGGGTTATAGGAGAGGAGGGAGGAGAGGGGGTAGATAAACAACATTGTCTAGTCTCAATCGGAAACCCGATGTCGGCGTATTTCAGAGCAAAGTTAGTGTCAAAGTAAGGTTGTTTTTTTTATTAACAACAATAAACAGGGCCTCTTTCATCTCTATGCAGTCCATCCACGCCTCCGACGACGTACCCATCTTACACTGTTAGTAACTACTTAATTTATCAACACTAAAAACTGACAACGTTGTACGCATTATTAACATCAGTTAATCCAGGTCAACACGTGTTAACGAACACAATAAACACAAGCGATAAGGGAAATAGTGCGGGTGATAGGAGTGGAGAGAGGAGAGGGGTAGATAAACAAAACTGGCTAGTCTCAATCGGAAACCCAATGTCGGCGTATTTAAAAGCAAAGTTAGTGTCAAAGCAGGGGTAAAACAAAAATTTTCATTTGATAAATTGTTTCGCGAGCTGCAATGTAAACACAAAAAAGCGATATGCGAGCCGGAGTTTGGCCTCCGTTAATATAGACATTGAAGCCACATTTTCAAGGGTAACCGGGCGGAATTTTACTAACCGGGTAATCGCATGGCAACGGGTACCCCTGTTCTGGTGTAACAGGCCAGATTAAACCCCTGACCAGAATATACCCGGGTATAATCTGGCCTAGGCGAGAATATACCCCGGGGGCTAGACTGGCCTAGGACAGAATATACCCCTCCATGCCAGAATATACCCCTTTGACAACATGAGGATATATAGTAAAAAATGAATGTTTGACTATTTAAACATTCTATTGGTGTTTTAGCTTTGTCAGAGAAGTAATACTCATTTCTTAAGCAGGAAAAATTATTTATTTATAATAAAATAGTAATATTAAAATAATTTCTTTTATTTTTATTCTTTTATTTTTTATCTAAAGTTACAGTCTACAAAAGTGTATATAAAATCAGCGTTTTTGTTTGTTTGTTTTTTTAAGTATTTTTTTAAAATTTGACTGATTCAAGCAATACATGAATTGATTATTTTAAAAAGAAATAATTTAAGCGCGATATGGACTATAGCTTTTATAGTTGTAGCTTCTCAAACGCTGGCAAACATTTATTTCGTGGACCTCGCTTACTAATCAAATCATCATGTTTAATTATTTTGAGTATGGTAATTAAGGTTTTTTCAAAATTATTGAATTAAATTATGCATGATTTTTTTTTGTTTTT
Source organism: Ampullaceana balthica (assembly GCA_944989445.1). NCBI lineage: Eukaryota > Metazoa > Mollusca > Gastropoda > Lymnaeidae > Ampullaceana > Ampullaceana balthica. The sequence continues at coordinate 153,427 of CALYLW010000224.1, forward strand.
TCTTCGAATACATTTTAAATGTTACTGGCGACAACAGCATAGGCCCATCTTCATTTTCTTCTTGAAAAACAAATATCATAGCGCCTTTCCCTTTTTAAACAAAATCTATCTGAATATACGCTGATCTGTAAAACAGTTAAAAGAATAAGACAAGACTAAAATTGTGGGGAAACATAATTTGATTTCCCCACGGTTGCTTGTGGTATTTCCGAACCTTAACTGTAGCTCGGTTTGCCTTTGACGCGTCTTAAGACGTTCTAAAGAAACCTTTGTTCCAGTAGCGCTAATCATTTTTAAATCCTTTATATTAACTCGTGGTGTCTGCACCCTTGATTGCTTGCTTGATTGCTTGTCGCCAAAACTTTTGATCGATTTTTATCCCACTTGCTCGTAAGCTAGCGAGCTGAAATTTTGCAGGCAGTTTGGTACCGATAATAAAAACAATGTTTCAAAATTTCAGATCGATCGCATGTACCGTAATTAAATTATGGATTTTTTAGATTATTTTATTTATTCCTATGTATCATGCTATTTTTTTGAGATAGAGCGTCGCGGTGCGTATTATAGTGAACTACATTTCTGTTGCGCAATAAGGTGTGTATTTTAATTGACAACACTTTTATAAACATACTAGCAGACCCGTCGTGCGTTGCAACGATCTCAGTAAAAAGGAATATATATAGATAAAAAATAAATTACATTAAGGGTCACCAGGCCCATCAGCTTAAAATATGAAGTTTGAAAATCTGTTCATTTCAATCAATTTCATAACAAAAATATAAATATATCTATCTATATTTCTCAATATCGTGTAAAATTGAATGGGGAATACAATATTAAAAATTTAGTAAAAACACATTTAGGGCCCCTAGCCCCGATGAAATGGACATTATGAGATCAGTGCCCTATCGAAATTTAATATAGGCTTTTAAGTTTTTATATACCGCGTTTGGTCAAAATCCATTTATTTTCTTATTATCTAACACCTAAACTAATTTTTATATATATATAGATATAAGGAAAACTACATTAAGGGGCTCCCAGGCCCGTTCAATTCAAGATGTACATTTTGAAAACATGTTCATTTAAATTCATTTTAATCATGGATATATTTCTCAAAATCGTTAAAAACTGAGTGGGAAATACTATCTTAGAGTATACACAAAAAAAGACATTTGGGGCCCCTGGCCCATTCGATGTATGATGTAAATTTCAAAATGCTGTTCATTTTAATTCAGTCTCATCATTGATATATTTCTTAAGATCGTTAAAATAGAATGGGAAATAATATCTCAAACACATACGAAAAAATACATTTGGGGCCCCCGGCCCTGAACAATTAAAAATTAGAAGTGCAGTGCCCTTTGTTATTTTAATATGGGCTACCAACTTTTAATATACCAAGTTTGGTTAAGATCCATTCATTTACTCAGTAGTTTACGCATAAACTCATTTTTATATAGCTCATAAAAGCAAAAAACGACATTAAGGGCCCCAGGGCCCATTTAGTGCAATATGTCAATTTCAAAACGCCTGTTTATTTCAATCGATTTCATTGTGGATATATTTATCAATATTTTTCAAGATCTTTAATAATTGAATGGGGAATAAAATAATAAACGTTTATGAAATAAGACATTTTGGGCCCCCAGTCCCGAAGAAATGGACATTAGGAATTCAGTCCCTTTAGTATTTCTATATTGGCTACCAAGTTGTTATATACAAAGTTTGGTTAAGATCCATCAATTAACCTAATAGATGACGCATAAACTAATTTTTAAATAGCTCATATTTAAGAAAATAAATCATTTTATGGGCCCCCGGCGCCCCATGAGGGTTAAATTTTGAAAAAAAAGTAGCCTATTTTCATCCCTGGAGCGTACTCAAAAGTCTCCAAAAGTTTCATGGCGATCGGATGAATGGTTTAGTCAGCTATAACAGACATGCATACATACATACATACATACATACATACATACTTTGATTTATATATATATAGATATAAGATTAGAAAAAACAACATTAAGAAGGGCCCGCGGGCCCAATCGGTGCAAGAAATTAAATTTAAAATACCTGTTCATTTCAATCTGGATCATGATAGATATATTAGTCAATGTTTTCAAGATCGTGTAAATCATATCGGGAATAAAGTATTTAACGCTTACAACAAAAAAAAAGATTTTGGGCCCCCGGCCCCGAAGGAACGGACATTAGTTGTTCAATGCCATATGGTAATTTAATGTTGGCTATCAAGTTGTTATGTACCAAGTTTGGTCAAGATCCATTCATTTTCCAAGCAGCTAAGCCCTAAACTAATTTTTATATAGCTCATATAAGAAAAAATATTCTGATTATGGGCCCCCGGCGCCCCATGAGTGTTAAATTTTGAAAAAAAATAGCCTATTTCCATCCCCAGAGCGTACTCAAAAGTCTCCAAAAGTTTCATGGCGACCGAATGAATGGTATAGTCAGCTAACGGGAATAAAGCATTTAACGCTTACCAAAAAAAAAGATGTTGGGCCCCCGGCCCCGAAGGAACGGACATTAGGTGATCAATACCATATGGTACTTTAATGTTGGCTATCAAGTTGTTATGTACCAAGTTTGGTCAAGATCCATTCATTTTCCAAGCAGCTAAGCCCTAAACTAATTTTTATATAGCTCATATAAGAAAAAATTCTCATTATGGGCCCCCGGCGCCCCATGAGTGTTAAATTTTGAAAATAAAGTAGCCTATTTCCATCCCTGGAGCGTACTCAAAAGTCTCCAAAAGTTTCATGACGACCGAATGAATGGTATAGTCAGCTAACGGGAATAAAGTATTTAACGCTTACAAAAATAAAGATTTTGGGCCCCCGGCCCTGAAGGAACAGACATTAGGAGTTCAATGCCATATGATACTTTAATATAGGCTATCAAGTTGTTATGTACCAAGTTTGGTCAAGATCCATTCATTTTCCAAGCAGCTAAGCCCTAAACTAATTTTTATAAAGCTCATATAAGAAAAAATTCTCATTATGGGCCCCCGGCGCCCCATGAGTGTTAAATTTTGAAAAAATAGTAGCCTATTTCCATCCCTGGAGCGTACTCAAAAGTCTCCAAAAGTTTCATGACGACCGAATGAATGGTATAGTCAGCTAACGGGAATAAAGTATTTAACGCTTACAAAAATAAAGATTTTGGGCCCCCGGCCCCGAAGGAACGGTCATTAGGAGTTCAATGCCATATGATACTTTAATATAGGCTATCAAGTTGTTATGTACCAAGTCTGGTCAAGATCCATTCATTTTCCAAGCAGCTGAGCCCTAAACTAATTTTTATATAGCTCATATTAGAAAAAATTCTGATTATGGGCCCCCGGCGCCCCATGAGTGTTAAATTTTGAAAAAATAGTAGCCTATTTCCATCCCTGGAGCGTACTCAAAAGTCTCCAAAAGTTTCAAGGCGACCGAATGAATGGTATAGTCAGCTAACGGGAATAAAGTATTTAACGCTTACAAAAATAAAGATTTTGGGCCCCCGGCCCCGAAGGAACGGACATTAGGAGTTCAATGCCATATGGTACTTTAATGTTGGCTATCAAGTTGTTATGTACCAAGTTTGGTCAAGATCCATTCATTTTCCAAGCAGCTAAGCCCTAAACTAATTTTTATATAGCACATATAAGAAAAAATTCTCATTATGGGCCCCCGCGCCCCATGAGTGTTAAATTTTGAAAAAAAAGTAGCCTATTTCCATCCCTGGAGCGTACTCAAAAGTCTCCGAAAGTTTCATGGCGATCGGATGAATGGTTTAGTCAGCTATAACAGACATGCATACATACATACTTTGATTTTTATATATATAGATTCCTGATCGGTTCGCATTATATTAAACATGTTTTACGACACAATTTTGTATTTTTGGATGGTCTTGCGCTGCGTATTATAATGAACATTCTTTTAGTTACTTCTCGTACATATAGGATTTATAGTCAAAAACTAGGTTTTTTACGGGGTTTTAAGGGAGATGAAACACAAAAAATGCTGAATCTAACCGTGAGTACCAATATTCATCCAGCCCAGTCGCATCAAGAGTGTAACTTTGATTGCAGAAATACAAGCAACCAAGAAATAACTGATGATTCCATAGTTGATATAATCTTTAATGAAAGACGCCTAAGATGACTAGGACATGTGAAAAGAATGAGCCCGTGTCGCATCCCCAAGGACCTCCTATATGGAGAACTGGTATCGGGAAAGAGGAAGACAAGTCGCCCACGTCTCCGATTTAAGGATGTCTGCCTTAGGGACTTTAAAGCAGACACAATAAGGAGAAGTGACTGGGAGTGTAAAGCGAAGACCGATCTACGTGGCGCACAGTTTTGAAAGAAAACGTAAAGTAGCCGAGGAGCGTAGGATGAACGAGGCTATAGACAGAAGAGCTATGAGAATGGCCAAAACATTGGGAAGCACAAAACTCGTTTGCACCATCGTCTCACGAGACGGAAGGATGCTGATGCCTACAATGTCAGTAACCTAAACAAAAAGTTTACAGCAATAAACAGTTGTCTTCACCCAATCAGTGCCCTTATGATTCTGTTAAAGGTACTTTCAATGGGAGCCTACAAAAAAAAAGGAAAAAAGCAAGCACAGGTGAAGAAACATCATTGTGATACAAAATGTCTAAAAACAAATACAGATTAGGACTTTTAACCCACTAACAATTTCAAGAAGAAAGCGTCTTAGCACAACTATGGCCTTACTTTTGACAAGATTGTATATTATGGCCGCACTCGGGATCTTGAACAAACCAGGCGTACATATTAAACGAAAAAGGGGGGGGGGACGATTACTTCAGGGCCATAAGCTACATTCTGTCAAAAACAGAGAACAAACACATCCTCCTTAGAGATAAAGTAATTCAACACATGAACACTGGCATTACATAACAAACACATCCTCCTTAGAGATAAAGTAATTCAACACATGAACACTGGCATTACATAACAACCACATCCTCCTTAGAGATAAGTAATTCAACACATGAACACTGGCATTACATAACAACCACATCCTCCTTAGAGATAAAGTAATTCAACACATGAACACTGGCATTACATAACAACCACATCCTCCTTAGAGATAAAGTAATTCAACACATGAACACTGGCATTACATAACAAACACATCCTCCTTAGAGATAAAGTAATTCAACACATGAACACTGGCATTACATAACAAACACATCCTCCTTAGAGATAAAGTAATTCAACACATGAACACTGGCATTACATAACAAACACATCCTCCTTAGAGATCAAGTAATTCAACACATGAACACTGGCATTACATAACAACCACATCCTCCTTAGAGATAAAGTAATTCAACACATGAACACTGGCATTACATAACAAACACATCCTCCTTAGAGATAAAGTAATTCAACACATGAACACTGGCATTACATAACAAACACATCCTCCTTAGAGATAAAGTAATTCAACACATGAACACTGGCATTACATAACAAACACATCCTCCTTAGAGATCAAGTAATTCAACACATGAACACTGGCATTACATAACAAACACATCCTCCTTAGAGATAAAGTAATTCAACACATGAACACTGGCATTACATAACAACCACATCCTCCTTAGAGATAAAGTAATTCAACACATGAACACTGGCATTACATAACAAACACATCCTCCTTAGAGATAAAGTAATTCTACACATGAACACTGGCATTACATAATAAACACATCCTCCTTAGAGATAAAGTAATTCTACACATGAACACTGGCATTACATAATAAACACATCCTCCTTAGAGATAAAGTAATTCTACACATGAACACTGGCATTACATAACAGCTACATTCTGACAGAAACAGAGGACAAACACATCCTCCTTAGAGATAAAGTAATTCTACACATGAACACTGGCATTACATAACAAACACATCCTCCTTAGAGATAATGTAGTTCTACACATGAACACTGGCATTACATAACAACTACATGACTACTTCAATCATAATGTGGAATGGGTTGCCTGAGGAAACAAGGAAAACCAACACTATGAACATTTAAAACTCTAATAAAATGCAAGACTAGACATAAACAAATGATAAGCGTAGGACGTAATAATCTTCTGTATAGATGAGCTTCTGTAAATGATAAGATAATAAAAAGATAAGGAATCCAATTTGTTCGTACGCGTTTGAAAAGCAACAAATATAACCAAGCTTAAATTATTTTTTAAAATAATCATGTATTGCTTGATTAAGTTAATGTTAAATGAAAAAAAGAAAAAGCACTGGTTCCATAAATATATGTATAGACTGTAACTTTTGATCTTGAATCGTCGAAATTGTATAAGATTTCATAATTTAAAACGAGACAACGACATCATCATTTTCAATTAAAAGGTCATGCTCCTTTCATTCATCGTAAAATATTTTTTTATAATTATTATTTTATTTTAATTAAAACAATTTCGATATTTAAGGAAAGAGATTAACTTCTCTGACAGAGCTAAAACATAAGAGAAAGTCTAAAAAGTTACTCATCAATTTTGTTACTATATTATATCTCCATGTTGTCAAAGGGGTATATTCTGGCCTGAGGGGGTATATTCTGGCCTAGGCCAGTTTAACTCCGGGGGTATATTCTGGCCTAGGCCAGATTATACCCGGGTATATTCTGTTTAGGGGTTTAATCTGGCCTGTTATACCGGGTTCCAGTTGACAGGCCTAGTGAGGATAGGTAAATTTAATAATTTTCCTTTCCTTCTTTTTTCTGCAGTGTGTGTGTGTGTGTGTGTGTGTGTGTGTGTGTGTGTGTGTGTGTGTGTTTGTGTGTGTGGGTGGGAGGGGTATGGAGAAAGGATAGAATACAAAACTATTTCGCTATTGTTTAGCAGTATGCAAATAAATTTTTCAACATTAAGAACGGATCTATAATGGAAGTTTGAATCATTTGTCTCTGAACTCTGTTGAATTTTATTCAATGTTTATGTTAAGTTTAATCTCTCAATATTTTCATGTAAGTATAGAGGAGTGTAAAGGGGAATGCAGGTATTCAAAACTAGGTTAAGTTGTGTGAGGAAATGCGAGTCTGATTTAATCCTGGCTTCACATTGCGACGAAAACTGGCAGATAGAAGTAGACATGGAATTGTGGGACAGGGTGGACTAAATGAATTTCCAGAAGGAAGAGCGGAATAAGGGCGAATCGGAGTAGTCGGTCATGCGGGAGGAGAAAAACAGGGAAAGGGTGTCACCTAGGAAATATAGTGAATAGCGAATGAAATAAAGAATGAGAGATGGATGAATGGATGAGACGCTTAGAGCAAAATAGTGATTGAAATAAGGAATGAGAGATGGAAGAAAGGACAAATCACTTGGGTACACTAAGCTGTTGGAAATGTTATAAGTTATTAGAAACTTATATTAAAAAGAAGTCAGTGAAAGACAGCTTAGAGATAGAGAGACTGGGGAGAGGAGGCCAAAGATAGTAAGAGAGAGAATGAGAGACAGAAATGATGAAGAAAAAGGTAAAATTATATATATATATATACACATATATGTTAAGAGCTCAAGGGAAGAAACGGCTATGTCACACTTTTGTAATTTTGAGATATTAACGTTTTAAAGTTCAAAATTTTACATATTTCTTATAAATAAACTAAATAGATTTGATTTTTATTTTGGTTAGAGACATAATTGTTTCATAAAACCTCATTCAGAACATTCTATTTTTGACCCTCTATCAGATACATGGTGTAACTAAAAAAATTCAAAAATGTCACTTAGCCTTTTTTTCGGCTATATATATATATATATATATATTATATATATATATATATATATATAATATATATATATATATATATATATATATATATATATATATATATATATATATATATATATATATATATGTTTAGAGAGAGAGAGAGAGAGAGAGAGAGAGAGAGAGAGGGGAGGAAGTTAGAAAGAGAATTGAATTTGAGTAAACTCTGGTAATTAATTACCAAAGAAAGTGAGCCAAAATAATGTATTTCACTTTTTATATTGATTTGGTTTTTATATGTAAAATATGAAAAATGAAGATAAAAGACAATAATTGTAGAATACTTTGTTATGAGTAGAGGAAGCGTATAAACGAAAGACTCTGTCGTGTTGAAATGAGAATGTTAGACGAGGAATTAATGTGGTCGACAGCAAATCTCTAACGGCGAAATAAATCTCCAGCAAGTCGATATTTCAGCGAGCGACAATCATTTTCCCCAAGGGACATCACTCGCCGATCTACTTCTTATACTCTCCAGTACCCACCATTAGCAGCGAATTTTATCTTCAACAGGGATTGCAATTTTTATCTCTGGAAATAACATATTCACCCAACAAGGCGTTCAGTTTATTAGACAAGAAATTTCTCTAACAGTCATCTCTGTTGAACTGAAATCCTCACTAATCATTTTTAAATTTAAACACCTATCAAGTTACACATAGACTGACACGCGTGTCATTTAATTAAGTCTGATGGCGATCATTCCAACTAAACAGACTTTAGCTTATCTAACCTGGAAGCTCCATCCTCTAGCAACCCATGCAAGCCCCTACTCACAATACAACATCTAATCCATTAAACTACCCATGCAAGCCCCTACTCACAATACAACATCTAATCCATTAAACTACCCATGCAAGCCCCTACTCACAATACAACATCTAATCCATTAAACTACCCATACAAGCCCCTACTCACAATACAACATCTAATCCATTAAACTACCCATACAAGCCCCTACTCACAATACAACATCTAATCCATTAAACTACCCATACAAGCCCCTACTCACAATACAACATCTAATCCATTAAACTACCCATACAAGCCCCTACTCACAATACAACATCTAATCCATTAAACTACCCATACAAGCCCCTACTCGCAATACAACATCTAATCCATTAAACTACCCATACAAGCCCCTACTCACGCTACAACATCTGGTCCATGTAACCACCCATGCAAGCCCCTACTCACAATACAACATCTAATCCATTAAACTACCCATACAAGCCCCTACTCACAATACAACATCTAATCCATTAAACTACCCATACAAGCCCCTACTCGCAATACAACATCTAATCCATTAAACTACCCATACAAGCCCCTACTCACAATACAACATCTAATCCATTAAACTACCCATACAAGCCCCTACTCACAATACAACATCTAATCCATTAAACTACCCATACAAGCCCCTACTCACAATACAACATCTAATCCATTAAACTACCCATACAAGCCCCTACTCACAATACAACATCTAATCCATTAAACTACCCATACAAGCCCCTACTCGCAATACAACATCTAATCCATTAAACTACCCATACAAGCCCCTACTCACGCTACAACATCTGGTCCATGTAACCACCCATGCAAGCCCCTACTCACAATACAACACCTGGTCCATGTAACCACCCATACAATCTCCTACTCACAATACAACATCTGGTCCATGTAACCACCAATACAATCCCCCACTCACAATACAACATCTGGTCCATGTAACCACCCATACAATCCCCCACTCACAATACAACATCTGGTCCATGTAACCACCCATGCAAGCCCCTACTCACAATACAACACCTGGTCCATGTAACCACCCATACAATCTCCTACTCACAATACAACATCTGGTCCATGTAACCACCAATACAATCCCCCACTCACAATACAACATCTGGTCCATGTAACCACCCATACAATCCCCCACTCACAATACAACATCTGGTCCATGTAACCACCCATACAATCCCCCACTCACAATACAACATCTGGTCCATGTAACCACCAATACAATCCCCCACTCACAATACAACATCTGGTCCATGTAACCACCCATACAATCCCCCACTCACAATACAACATCTGGTCCATGTAACCACCCATACAATCCCCCACTCACAATACAACATCTGGTCCATGTAACCACCCATGCAAGCCCCTACTCACAATACAACACCTGGTCCATGTAACCACCCATACAATCCCCCACTCACAATACAACATCTGGTCCATGTAACCACCAATACAATCCCCCACTCACAATACAACATCTGGTCCATGTAACCACCCATACAATCTCCTACTCACAATACAACATCTGGTCCATGTAACCACCCCCAGTAACTCACCTCTCCACAGTGACCGCTATTATAAGCCAGACGGACAAATCAGAGGCCACGTATCCCAAAGTGACCAGGGGCTTGCACAGCCAGTCACTCGAGTCCTGGATGTCGTATCCCATAAGCTCCTCAACCCACGCGGTCAGGAGTCCATTGTACAGCACAAACGTGTCGATAACGGCCAAGGAGGCTGGAAAAAATATTTTAGATGATGTTGAGGGTTTCGGTCTTGTATTTATGAAGATACTGAGGTGAAAAAAAAGTATTACTATAAAAAGAACTATCAATATTCAAAACATTAAGTACAAGACTAGATATAAACCATAAGTAAGCGTAGAACGCTATAATATAACATGTCTAATATATTAGACAAGATAAAAGAAAAGATTCCCCAACTGGATACATTATACGGTAAAATGTTGGTCCCTCGTTACTGTACATGTTGAATCAGGCACCGTTTATTTTCAAGCATCCGGAGTATTTCCTCTACCAAGTCCTTCAAGACTGCACTTTAAGACGCATCTTTTCAAATTTTATTTTCAAAATTAAAGAAACACCATTTCTTTTTAATGATTAACGTTGCTTTTTTGTAGTGTACTGTTATTTATGTGGTTATTATGAAGAGAGTGTATATTTAAATTATTATATGTATGTTATTATCTCCATGTAACGCGCTGTGAGGAAGGCTCCTTGCTGGGAAACAGCGCTATAATAAAACAAAACCGTAAAAACATAACTAACAGTATTGATTATGTTCAAACGCGACAAACATTTACAGACTGAATCTGTCTTAACTCCCATTTGCTTTATAAACGGGGGTGGGGGGTGGGAGAGGGGAAAGATCTAGTCACCGATCGCTGGACCGAGCTCAGCGTGACACGTCAAATGTAAACAAAAGAACGCCGGTACATCACGTCAACGTGCGAACTGAACTGTCACGGAAAAAAAAACAATAACAAACAGTGAAATTGAATTACATACTTTGTATTGAGATAAAGTAAAAATGCATTAATTTAATTACGGTACTTTCGATCGATCTGAAAATTTAATACGATACATTGTTATGTGACACGGGTCCATGTGCCAAATTTCAGCTCGATGGCTTCACGGGAAATGGGTCATTTTTGACTTTTTTTTCCGCCCGCCCGACGGCGAACGACAGACAGAGAGAGACGGCGGTGAAGTTAATATAACGGATTTTTAAAAAAAAGTAAAAATAAAGTTTTTGACTATAAATCCCTTATATATGAGACATAACTAACAGTATTGATTATGTTCAAACGCGACAAACATTTACAGAGTGAATCTGTCTTAACTCCCATTTGCTTTATAACCCGGGGGGAGGGGGGAAGGGGAAAGGTCTGATCACCGATCGCTGGACCGAGCTCATCGTGACACGTCAAATGTAAACAAAAGCACGCCGGTACATCGACCATGTGGCGTCAACGCGCGAACTGAGCTGTCACGTGAAAAAAAACAATAGCAAACTGTGAAATTGAATTACATACGTCGTATATAGATAAACTAAAAATGCATTAATTTTGATACAAGGCATTGTTATGTGACACGAGACTGAGCAAAATTTCAGCTCGATAGCAGCACGGCAAGTGGGTCATTTTTGACTTTTGTTTTTCCGCCCGCCCAAACAGAGAGACAGAGACGGCGGTGAAGTTAATATATGGGATTTAATAAAACAACCCCGTAAAAATAAAGTTTTTGACTATAAATCCCTTATATATGAGACATAACTGAAAGTATTGATTATGTGCAAACGCGACAAACATTTACAGACTGAAACCGAAATTATCTCCCCTGGCTTTAAAACTGGGGGAAGGGGTGTGGATATGGACGGGTGGCGTCAACGCGTTAACTCAACTCCAGGTGGTTTACCTGGTGAAAACACGAGATGTGTTCACCGGTGGTAGGCATGAAATCAAGTGACCCGTAAAATGAAAACAATAGCGACCGCTACATATAGTTTATATAGATAAACTAAAAATGCATTAATTTAATTACGGTACGTTTGATCGATCTGAAATTTTGATACGATGCATTGTTAGGTGACACGAGTCCGTGTGCCAAATTACAACTCGATGGCTTAAAGACAGACAGAAAGAGAGAGAGAGACAGAGACGGCGGTGAAGTTAATATAAGGGATTTAAAAATTACCATTTTATTGTTATTATTATTACGAAGCATAGAAATGTTTTTAGATATTTATGTACATTTTTAGCATGAAAATAGTGTAGGATTTTAAATACGTGATCGAAAATATGTTTTTCTATAAATTAATTTGATCCATCCATTCACCCATCCAGCCATTTATCCCCCATGACCATCCATCCATCCATCCACCCATCCATATTGAAATTGTTATCCAAATCTATACCTTTGAAATCAGTGAATTTGCTTATGTTACCATAATTTGTTTATTTTCTGAAGCATCTACAATCTACACTATCTTCTACATTGGGCATGAAAATGTCAGCAGTCAAAGATAAAAGCAAAAGAAATAGTCGTTAATTTAAAGGGAGATGAACCACAAAAGATATCCTTACAATGCGCAAAAATCATATAAAAAGCAATAAATATTATAAAAAGTAACCAGGTGTCAATATTTATACGATACTAGAATGTCATGAACACGGACAAAGTCTATAGTTTTTTTTAATACCAAAGATTTTTCTACATGTAAAAAAACAACAACCCCCCCCCCAAAACAACCAAAAAACAAAACAGAAAAACAACAAGATAAAAACAACAAAAAAACAACAAACATGAAACACAGTCGAACCGTTCAGTGCATGAATAAACAAACAGGTTAACGCAATCTCATAGGTGCAAGAGTTACAGGATCATTAACATTCCCATGACCTAATAATACTTACATTCATCGTATAACATCCAAGTACTTACACTAATCAAGAAATAAAGTGACATCAACACTCATTCAACATCTCTTACATTTAGCAATCATTTGGAGAGAATGCAAGCGATTTTATCTTATCTGACCTATAATAGACTCTCATTCTATACGTACATTTATTGCGCCCGTGGTTTATATACAGCCTTGCATTTTTATTAGAACTTTAAAATGTTGTCTGAGTTTTGGTTTTCCTGGTTGGATCAGTAACCCAGTCAACGTCCGAATTCCAGTCAGGAAGAACGAGAATTTGTGTGTGTTTGTTCTTGCATACTGAGTAGATAAAAAAATTATTTTTATCCCTATGTCTACCAGAGGGGTGTATTAGATTATCTTTGTTTTGTATTTCCAAGTTAAAATCAAATCGCTATATTTTTTATTAATCGCTTGCTTGCTCTTTGTTCTTCTATCCTCTTGTTTTTCTAGTTTTAATTATTTACGTTGAGTCTTGACAACGATGTATAATCTCCAGCAATGTATCTTGACGCTCTTACTTTAATTTGTTATAGTTATCTATTTCGGTATAATAAAATATTTTTAAAGTCTATAACATATATTTAGCCATACACATTGAACAATGAAGGTAAAGTGCGAGCATAAGGAAATACAACTTCTTGTGTACTTGGCTTGCAAGAAAAGTGCAGCAATAATCGGGCATTTTAAAAATCAGATTTGCTTTAATTTATATGCAAATCTGTCTCCAAACTAATTCAAGGGAATGATCGCAATCTTAAAAAATGTTATAATAAAGTAAAAAAATTAAGTTATCTGATGAGGAAAATGGCAACTGGAACGGGATTTCATTTGTACATCTCACATCAGATATTTATCTGAGCAGATTGAGATGAGAAGCCCCCATGACGTATTATGGCTTTAAAAAAAACTACCCCTCCCCCCCCACCAAATGTTCCTATCAGTTCACATCATTCAACACCTCTCCCCCCCCCACTTTTTTTCCATATAAACACTCATAACTTTTCTTAACCTTTTTAAACTTTGAATTTTTTCGTTGCTCTATTTGCATTGTGAAGCCTTACAAGCTGTGAGCCGATCAACCCATCATTTGGGATTCCCGTTGCTATTTTTGTTGATCTAGTTTAGGATTATACGTTAAAAACACATCTTAAAGACGAGCTGGACATCCGGGGAAATGTATAGATGCAAGTATTGACATGATTGTTGCAGATATGTCAACACAAAACATAATCTGGGATTTGAGCTGAGGTATGATAAATATTTATAGCACAATCATTTGATGACAGAGACATAACGTTATTCGTAAGCAGAGTTGTGTTAGTTCTAAAGAGTTTTGACAGTTAAAGGGGAGAAATCGCTGTTTTGTATTTTCTTTCTCTGTCAAGTCGATCTCATAGCAAAAATCCAAGCTGGCTCGTTTATTTTATGTTGATATGGGTTGAAGCTTCTAAGGGCAAGTTTGAAGTGGATGGTAATTTATCATGTTGCGAGATTGTGCCCCAAACAGTTGAGCCATATTTCTAGATTTTTACTGACGCTTCCACTGTGTGACATTATGTCTTTCTAAACCGCCAAAAGGAAACCCACGAGGTTCACAACAAGCAATCTCTACCCACATGTAATTAAGGCAAAGCCTCAAAGTAGTTTTGTAAACACCCCTCGGGTATTACTTACAATTTGGTTGTGAAATATACTTCTATGAATACACTTTTTTTTAAATAAAAAGATGTAACCTTCACCTTTTCTGGACTAGAAGTAAGTAATTACATCTGCCTACACCTCTCAAGCAAATTTTCCTAAACTAACATTAGCCAAACATTCAGTAAACCACTACATTATATTTACTTATTCCTTTCGTTAAATCTTACCAACACGTAGCGATTCACAGCTGCTCCAAATTACCCACAAACCCTCAGGTTTTCTCCAAACCCATTTTCCAGATTAATACAGAACATCTTTCAGAAATAATAGTCTCTATATTTCTGATCTTTTTTTTTAACTTCATGGATTTTCATAATGGTATAGCGATTTGCAAGAATTATGTCAACACGTTTTTCTATCTCAGACAGATTTGGGAAAATGTGATGGCGTTAAGATCCATTCGTCGATGTGCACCACCAGCAACAGAATAATAGAAGTTAAAAGCATTTTAAAGAGATCCTTTTTTTCTTCTATTTTTCCTCTGAGCCTGCAGGGTCTGAGCCCACAAGGTCAGCACTCTTAAGCGTATCACTCGAAAGTGTGTAAAAAAACAACAAAAAATAGGTACCACAGACAATGCAGTATGACAAGCTGTAGAGACGGGTAATCAAGAAATTTTTAGGAAGATTATAAAATGTACAGTAATGTTTAAAAAAAATACCTTCTAAATGAAGAATGTTGGATACCTTAATGGTTTTGAATATTTTGAAATCACGGAATATATGGGTTCGAAGCATTTTTTTATTGAGCAAGATCCACGTAAAACTAAACTTCTAACTCACCTAGATATCAGTTTGCGATCATTTATGTACAACAACAAAAATTTATTGAAACTGCATGACCATCAGGTAGTACTGTGTGTTTAACTTACGAAGATATAGGCAGTACCGTGTGCTTAACTTACCTAGATATGGTAGTACTGTGTGCTTAACTTGCGTAGATATAGGTAGTACCGTGTGCTTAACGTATGATATGGTAGTACTGTGTGCTTAACTTACGTAGATAGAGGTAGTACTGTGTGTTTAACTTATAACCTAGATATGGTAGTACTGTGTGTTTAACTTATCTAGATATATGTAGTACTGTGTGCTTAACTTACGTAGATATAGTGGTACTGTGTGCTTAACTTACGTAGATATAGGTGGTACTGTGTGCTTAACTTACCTAGATATAGGTGGTACGGTGTCCTTAACTTACGTAGATATAGGTGGTACTGTGTGCTTAACTTACCTAGATATAGGTAGGACGACACTTTGAGCATTTGCTTTCTCCTGAGAATGATAAAAGAGAAAAGGTTTCCCAGGGTTCCAACGATGATGAGTATTGGAGACACGTACAGGTAGAGCATCTTTCGTACAGCGAACTCCGGATACTGTCAAAAATTCAAATGTAGCATTTCTTATAGCCAAACAAGGATGCGTCATGCATGGTTTAAATAACTATAACTGATAAAATGGGAATAATGGCGATACAGAGATTAGAAAATAATCAAGGTAGGTAGAATTATGGAAGATAAAGAAAACATTGATTTATTTAATCTTTTAAACTTCCTATTTCGGAAGCGGCCACTCTTGACACTATATGGAGAGGTAAATATTGATATGGACTGAGAAAGATAAGGAAACATTTACATTGCCTTAGACATTGAACATGATTTTTAAAAAAAAATCTTTAGGAAATTTAGACCTTCAAAGGAGACACAAATAAATCACAAATCGAGTTATATTTACATTTTGTTAAGTGATAAAATTATTAGTTGGTAAATATAGAAACAACAAATTAATTTCACTTTTTCTCATTCATATATTTGAAACATGAGATTTAATCCATTTTGGTGTTAATAATATTTAAAGCTTAGATAACGCAATATGTGACCCGCGGCTTAGCATACGCCGCAGACTTGCTCATAGATAGTGCAAAGAACGGGGGTGGGTGGAGAAAGGAAACAAACAGCAGCACTAAGAAATTAAAACAACGCGAGTGAAAGTAGGGGGGGGGGTGACACATTGTTAGTCTCGAGATATGCGCACTGAGTGAAAGTCAGGGGGACGACACATTGTTTTTCGTGACACATTGTTGGTCTCGAGATATGCGCACTGAGTGAAAGTCGGGGGGGGGTGACACATTGTTGGTCGGGGGGGGGTGACACATTGTTGGTCTCGAGATATGCACACTGTGGTTGTTGTTACCTGCCCACCCCGGCCCCCACTCTTTACTAACGTCACTTGCCAACCAAATACTGTGATTGGTCGACCCCAGCGAGGGTCATTCGTCATGCTTATTTGCACACAATTTGCTCTTGTTCTGGTGAATTATATATATAGATGGAAATATTTCTTTAAGAATTGTTCCACGTCTGCACTGGAGGGATAAAAGATTTGAAATTAAAAAATGCAAAACCATGTGTTGATGATCTCAGTAAATAGCAATCAGCGCATATTTGAAACCCTTGCCGACTCTGAAATCGCTGCCTGACTTATTTATGCAGATCCACGCCAAGGACGCGAAGGAACAGAGGGGGATAACTGTGCGTGGACAGTTCTGGGTTGTTGCTAACAACAGGAAGTAAACACGCAAAGGTAGAATGACATCTAGCTGCTGGAGCTCCGAACATCTGGGCAAGCTCTCAACATATTTTTATGGAACATTTTTATCTTTCCTAAAAAATCCTTGAACTTTTAATTGTAACACATTTGGTTGATTACCGCCCATGTTGGCTCCAGGAAGTAGAAAACAATGATGCTGTAATAGAGTTGTGAATGAATTCAACGCCACGCAACTCTTACATAGAATTTGAAATAAGATATTATTGACGGGTTCTGTAAAATAACTTAGTTAACATTTATTTAACAATTTTGTACTTTAAAAATATTATTTAGATTTGTAATTCGATTATTTTTTTTTGTATGGCCTTGAGACTTTACATAAAAACCAACGTCGTACGTAGGCGCACCCTTATGTTTGCAAGTCTTAATGAAACAAAATAATGGAGATTAGCCGTTGGCCTGATGTTGAAGGATGTTTCTCATAAGATAATTTTAATTCGTAATAAAATCTCTTAGACCGGCAGCGGCGAGACATAATTTTCAAAATTATAGCGATTTAATTTTCTTTAACGTTTTAGAAGCCTTTTCAAATTTATTGCTAGACAGAGATAAAATTTACCTTTTCTTGCATGTCCTGGTTTAAATAGTTATTTTCTTACACAAGATTCGACCAAGTGCAGTTAGGTGATTACCCACGTATGCCCCCCCCCTCACTGCATGATTAGATCTCTTAAGCTCATGATTAATAACTTCACTGACAATGAAAGATGCATTAAGTCTGCTATTTTTACATGGTCGTCACTGGCATAATTCCTGATTGAATTATTGATTGAAAAGTGATGGGGAGTGTTCTTCCCATCCAACTAAACACAAACACACCCCCGTACACACATACACACACAAACACACACCCCCGTACACACATACACACACAAACACACACCCCCGTACACACACAAACACACACCCCCGTACACACATACAGAAACAAACACACACCCCGTACACACATACACACACACATGAACACACGTCGCACACACATCCACAAATACACACACATAAACACACGTCACACACACATTCACACATACACACATAAACACCCCCTCGCACACCCATACACACATACAAACACACACCTCCTCACACACATATTCACACATACACACACCCTCACACAGATACACACAAAGTAACAAATTGAAATGTTTGAGATTTAATTTATTTGTGGTGCTTATTTCATAGAGAACGTGAACATTTGATAAATAGAGATAAGGATTAATTAGAGATAATTATTAAGTAGAGATAATGATAAAGTAGAAATAATGAATAGGTATTGATTAGATAGAGATGTGATTAAGTAGAGAGCATAATTAAAAAGAGATCATTAATGAGTCTAGATAATATTTAAGCAGAGATATCAAGTGAAATAGATTGATAGACATAGAATATGGTGTGAGCAAAGTCAAAATATAAATTGATACAAGAGAGTTGTGGGTGGAATAAACGAGTGGCTGAGAGAGGGATAAACAAAGTCAGAGTGGCTGAGAGAGGGATACACAAAGTCAGAGTGGCTGAGAGAGGGATAAACAAGGTCAGAGTGGCTGAGAGAGGGATAAACAAAGTCAGAGTGGCGGAGAGAGGGATAAACAAAGTCAGAGTGGCGGAGAGAGGGATAAACAAAGTCAGAGTGGCTGAGAGAGGGATAAACAAAGTCAGAGTGACTGAGAGAGGGATAAACAAAGTCAGTGGCTGAGAGAGGGATAAACAAAGTCAGACTGGCTGAGAGAGGGATAAACAAAGTCAGAGTGACTCCGAGAGGGATAAGAAAAGTCAGAGTGGCTGAGAGAGGGATAAACAAATTCAGATGGCTGAGAGAGGGATAAACAAAGTCAGAGTGGCTGAGAGAGGGATACACAAAGTCAGAGTGGCGGAGAGAGGGATAAACAAGGTCAGAGTGGCTGAGAGAGGGATAATCAAAGTCAGAGTGGCGGAGAGAGGGATAAACAAAGTCAGACTGGCTGAGAGAGGGATAAACAAAGTCAGAGTGACTCCGAGAGGGATAAGAAAAGTCAGAGTGGCTGAGAGAGGGATAAACAAATTCAGATGGCTGAGAGAGGGATAAACAAAGTCAGAGTGGCTGAGAGAGGGATACACAAAGTCAGAGTGGCGGAGAGAGGGATAAACAAGGTCAGAGTGGCTGAGAGAGGGATAATCAAAGTCAGAGTGGCGGAGAGAGGGATAAACAAAGTCAGAGTGGCGGAGAGAGGGATAAACAAAGTCAGAGTGACTCCGAGTAGGATAAACAAAGTCAGAGTGACTGAGAGAGGGATACACAAATTCAGAGTGACTCAGAGAGGGGTAAACAAAGTCAGAGTGGCTGAGAGAGGGATAAACAAAGTCAGAGTGGCTGAGAGAGGGATAAACAAAGTTAGAGTGGCTGAGAGAGGGATAAACAAATTCAGAGTGGCTGAGAGAGGGATAAACAAAGTCAGAGTGGCGGAGAGAGGGATAAACAAAGTCAGAGTGGCGGAGAGAGGGATAAACAAAGTCAGAGTGGCTGAGAGAGGGATAAACAAAGTCAGAGTGGCTGAGAGAGGGATAAACAAAGTCAGAGTGGCTGAGAGAGGGATAAACAAAGTTAGAGTGGCTGAGAGAGGGATAAACAAAGTCAGAGTGGCTGAGAGAGGGATAAACAAAGTCAGAGTGGCGGAGAGAGGGATAAACAAAGTCAGAGTGGCGGAGAGAGGGATAAACAAAGTCAGAGTGGCTGAGAGAGGGATAAACAAAGTCAGAGTGGCTGAGAGAGGGATAAACAAAGTCAGAGTGACTGAGAGAGGGATAAACAAAGTCAGTGGCTGAGAGAGGGATAAACAAAGTCAGACTGGCTGAGAGAGGGATAAACAAAGTCAGAGTGACTCCGAGAGGGATAAGAAAAGTCAGAGTGGCTGAGAGAGGGATAAACAAAGTCAGATGGCTGAGAGAGGGATAAACAAATTTAGAGTGACTCCGAGTGGGATAAACAAAGTCAGAGTGACTGAGAGAGGGATACACAAAGTCAGAGTGACTCAGAGAGGGGTAAACAAAGTCAGAGTGGCTGAGAGAGGGATAAACAAAGTCAGAGTGGCTGAGAGAGGAATAAACAAAGTCAGAGTGGCTCAGAGAGGGATAAACAAAGTCAGAGTGGCTGAGAGAGGGATAAACAAAGTCAGAGCGGCCGAGAGAGGGATAAACAAAGTTAGAGTGGCTGAGAGAGGGATAAACAAAGTCAGAGTGGCTCAGAGAGGGATAAACGAAGTCAGGGTGGCTGAGAGAGGGATAAACAAAGTCAGAGTGGCTCAGAGAGGGATAAACAAATCAGAGTAGCTGAGAGAGGGATAAGCAAAGTCAGAGTGGCTGAGAGAGGGATAAACAAAGTCAGAGTGGCTGAGAGAGGGATAAACAAAGTCAGAGTGGCTCAGAGAGGGATAAACAAATCAGAGTAGCTCAGAGAGGGATAAATAAAGTCAGAGTAGCTGAGAGAGGGATAAACAAAGTCAGAGTGGGAGAGAGATTGAGAGCCAAAGTGAAAATAAAGAGAAAGATCATAGAATGATAGGCATAAAGGAAGTGAAAATTTAGGACAGTGTAGAGAAAGAGATATTTAATGACATAACTACGGCTTCCTAAAACAAAACAATCAACAAAGTTCACTCTTTTGCAACCAGGATTAAAAAAATGATTTTCAAGATAATTTTCATCACCCAAAGATAATGATCAACTTGCCTTTTTATTAAGATAATATTTTGCGTCTTAATAACATATCTCAGCTTCGATGACTTTAAATCAAAGAACAAGTTTGATAATACACTTAATTGCTGATTTGGAGGGAATCTTTTTACAAAAGGAAAATATGTTTCAGTGTTTTTCTTTTTCTATTAATAGCTAATCATAGCTTTGGAAACACATTAAAAATATATTATTTAATGGAGTATATTTCGGGGGCGTAAGGATAGAGTGCATTGATTTCTCTCAATTTAGGATAAAAGAAATTAAATCTTGTTAGTGTTAAAATGACGACATGTGAGCGAAATTGTGCGCCACACAATGGTTTAAATGAATCTGAGATAGCTTTGGTTTATTCACACAGACCGCTTCAATCACAAAATTTAAGCAGGACTGAACATTACATAACGCACTGCTTTTGTGTGGGGGTTCATAACGTCTTTTATATTTTTTTTTAGCCCTCTACAACTTCCTGTTAAGATGAAAGAAGATACTTCGAAGGCTCATTAATCTGATCTATAACACAGCTCCTTCCATACGGAGGACTATCAAGTTGCACCAGTATCCATGGTTTATCTCTAGTCTTGCATTTTTATTACAGTTTAAAATATTGATAGTGTAATTGTTTTCCTGGTTTGATCAGGCAACTTATCCAAGCCCGAATTCAAAAACAGGAGGAATGATAATGTATATGTGTGTGTTCTTGCATGCTGAATAATAAAAGAGTTTTAATGAATATGTCTGTCCGAGGGTTGAATTAGATTATTTTGTTGTTGTCCTGCCAAGTTAGTATTAATTGCCTCATGTATTATTAATATTTTGCTCTTTTATTCTCTAGTGTTTCTGGGTATAATGATTTAACTAATGGCGTTACTCTTGTCAACGTTAAATATATCAGTAATTAATCTTGCTGCTATTTTTAACGCAATTGCCCTTGGAAAAAAATTGCGTTTATATATTTGAAATATCTATGCTGTCTGTTGAGCTTGCACGAGCAACTACTCCTGAAACATACCAGTTAGAGGGTTCTGGCCTTTTGCAAATATTTTAAGGAGGTTCAGAGGATGTGCACGGGCAAATGAAAAGCTACCGAAAAGGTTTACTGTATTTCCTGGAAAATCCCCCCCCCCACTATAATAAAAAAAAATAAAAAATGTCAGTATTTTGTCAATTTCTCGCCAACCATAACATCTATCGGGTTGAAACGAACGCCAAACGGTAGCTAATAATATTTAGAACAATTTTGGCGAAGGACTTTTTGAAAAATCTCTTTTCGTTTCACTCCCATAATTCAGAAATTTGTAGAAAGCAATTTTGTTTAGTTTCAAAAGTATTGATTTGAAATGACTTTTAATGTAATGTAGAATGATAGTTAATGGGGTTTTCCTGCTTTATGAATGCTTATGTTAGACTGTTGCGTGGTGCTCGGAACTTCTTTGTTGGAAATTGCGCTTCAATACTCATTCGAGTTTTTATTACTTGTTTAAATTTGTTTAAGTTTATTGATGTTTTCTGTGGTGAATGGATCCCAAAAAATCTATAATAATTAAAGGCAATTTTCTGTCCATTCTTTACGGTTATCGATAGCGATTAGTCCCTCAAACACATATGATTCCTACAGCCAATCATATTGAACACGTTTACGCGGACGTTCAAAACAAGTTATTTTTGGTGCAGTATTTCTTCCAAGAATTTATTTTGAGTTATGCGAGTTGGGATTTATAGTCAAAAGCTCTGATTTTACGAGTTATTTATTTTAACTATAATGAATAGTATTTTTGAAGTGATGCACACGTATGCCGGTCGAGACGGCTGTTGGAGGGGAGTTACAACATGCCACCGAACGGTGGCTGAACCTCCTTGGACGGGCTTTGTTGCTCGTTGATGCATATTCTAGTACAGGTCTCACCATTTATAGCAGCTACTTAAAAAATGTAAGAATGTTTGAATTGTGAAAATTGTAATGATAAGACCCTTAATGTGTTGTTAGTGCAATTTCCCCATGGGACAAATTGCGTTCATATATTTGAAAAGCCTGTCCTTTATGGATGTCTGTTCGAGCTTGCACAAGCAACTACACCTGAATCATACCAGATTTTGCAAATTTTGCAAATATGTTAAGGAGTTCCCGAGGATGTGCATGGGCCAAAAAAATTCCCCAAAAGGTTTACTGGATCTGCTGGATAATTAAAAAAACGAAAAAATATCAGTATTTTGTCAACTTCTCGACAAAAATACATCTATCGGGTTGAAACAAGTGCCTAACGATAGCTAATAATATTTAGAGCAATGTTGGAGAAGGAATTTTTGAAAAATCTCTTTTCGTTCAACTCCCGTAATTTTAGCTGCAATTTGTAGATAGCAATTGTTTTGTTTACTTTCAGAATCATTGATTTGAAATGACTTTTAATGTAATCTAGAATGATTTCCCTTGAATAAAAAAAGTCGGACATTCTTTGTTTCAGCTCAAGGTGTTTCCACCGCAAAATTACGTTGTACAACTGATAATATTTCTACTACAAATAATAATATAGACAATATAGAGTCTAATTTGTTGATTCACAGAAACATCATTTTTGAAAGAGACTTCAACTAGAATCTCAAAGAAACGTCTGCACTCAATCTTAAAGTTCGATTTGGCCTTGCACTGGAATCTTCACGCATGGCGACCACAAATTCTGGAACAACGATCGATGGTGTCTTTCCGAAGCTGCCGGACTATGAGCTCACTTGACCACATCTATGAGTCTTACTACTCTAATCAGAAACCGATCGTCATGCAAGTCAAGTGTCGTGGCGGATAAATGTGCATTCAATTTCTTAAATGTCATTAATAGACTTATTTGTCAGTTATGAATTATTAAAATTATGTGTGATCGTTATTTACTTGCTGAACACTAATTAGTGATTAGTCTCGAAAATTGCTATGGAGAAATTGTTGGAAATTGTGCATAAATACTCATTTGAGTTTTTATTACTTGTTTAGTTTTACTCACTCACTGACTCATCACTGATTGTAAAACATCACGTGTAGATAGAAGGCTTACACTTAATGGTCTTAAGGACGGGTATTTTGATATTATTGAATAAATCCTACATTATCCTGCTTAACTAAGAAATCTTACAAAATCTTTTTAATTCCATTACTTGTACATCGTGCTGTTAATTCCATAAGTTGTACTTTATAAGATTTCTTTTAAAACTTTGACATTATTCGATAAGTTCAATTAATAATATGTTTTTTTAATTGTTTATTAGCCTGCATATTTAACATGATAAAAACCAGAAAAACTCGTTCAATTTTATTTTTTAGGGGCCGAGAAATTTTTTTTCTATCTTTTCGCCAGGCTACGAAAAAAAATCATATTAAAAAAAGATCCCACGTGACAACAGTAAGATGGTTTATTACGGTGAAACAATATGAGGTAATGCCTTGTGACAACCACATTTGTGACACAATTGTGTCATGAATAAATGTGTTGTATAAAAGTGTTATATAGAAATGTGGTGACAAACTTGTCCGAAATAAATTACTGAATCTGAATATTATTTAACAAAAAATCTTGTTTTTGTAATGATGATACTTTTTTTTATCACACCCACACTAGGGAGCTCAATAAATGACTCCCTACCACTTAAAAAAATCTTAACACTACAGTTGAGCAAACGACAATTTAAATCTGAAAATAAAACACATGAAAAAACACTGGTCTTCAACATCAAGCGGGACAAGATGATTAGCTAATTTATAGTTGATAAATCCGCCACAGAGGGACTCTGGGATTAAATCATTTCTCAGTGGATATTGTGTAATATTAAATTTACATTAATTCGTATTTTTCCATTGCATCTTTCTTTATTTGAAAAAAATCTTATACAAATTTCAATTTTTCTGAGACAAATTTGTAATGAAAATTGTTGTAATTGGCGGCGTCAGTGTTTACATAAATATAAAAGCTCATTTCTTATTCATTAAAAGAAATGACCTATGTGCAACGGCAAGCGTACGAAGCCCATCACACGATTATTCAATCTGTTTTTTACAGGGTAATGAAGAAACATACTAGTTTTGCACCGAGGCACGTATTTCCGCATCAGTGTGTACAGAGGCGTTACTAGGGTTGCTGTCACCCAGTCAGGTAGCTCATGGTGTAACCAAGTGAGGTAGCTCATGGTGTCACCCAGTGAGGTAGCTCATGGTGTCACCCAGTGATGTAGCTCATGGTGTCACCCAGTGAGGTAGCTCATGGTGTCACCCCCTCACAAACTACCCCATAGACCTTCTTTGAGGCTGCCAGTACCAAAGAACGGGAACATGCAGGATTTTACATTTTCGTGTCAGCTCTTGTGATGGTGCAGACCACACCCCCGCACCACCTAGTGACGACTCTGATTGTATATGATGCTAGTCTCTCAAGTCACGTGACACTTTTCTTGTTGAAAAAGTGATGTCTTAGTAAAAGACAAAAAATCTATGTTTAAATTAAGGTCGTCGTTGTCACGCAAAATAAAAGTACAGTTGTTAGGACGAACTCTTTTTAGGATCGTGGGGGACGAGCAAGGGGGTGAGCTTATTTTAGACCAGGGGTCGGGAAACTTTTTGTCTGAGAGAGCCATAAACACCACATGTTTTGAAAAGTAATTCTGTGAGAGCCATACATTATGTTTATTTAAAACTAAAAATTCCAGTAAATTTGTGCATTTTGTGTACTTTCAACACTAAAGGTACAGTAATTACGTCTTTGAATTCTTTTTAATAGCATTGTTGTGCTGTTTGTTATATGCAGATCAAAGGAGTCTGAATGAAAATGCTTTTATTTTTTTTAAATAATCGAACATTTGTCTGAGAGCCAGATGCAGCCACCAATAACGCCACATCTGGCTCGCGAGCCATGGTTTCCCGAACCCTGTTTTAGACTATCAAAAGTCGTTTTTAAAAAAAAACAATGATCAACAATTACGTTTTGTCTAAGGTTGTCGGCTAGTTTCATGTTATCATGTTTGTATTGATGTGTGCGATATGTGTTTTCTTATTTTAATAGCATGTTCCACATCTCGAATAAGTTAGTTTATCAACAATTTGATAAAAGATAAAGATAATACGGTTTTGTAACACAAAGGTAAATGAAATTGTATTCTATATATACATATACTAGATTGTTCCGGGGCGCCGTGGCGCCTTCGGCGCCCACTTCTTTTAGGGCGCCTACGGCGCCCACCTTATTCATAAGCAAAAATTAAACTTGCTGAAATGTTCACAAAGTATTTTTATAGGGGCCGTCCATAAAGTACGCCACTTTTTTTGTCAAAACCCCAAGTAACTTATCCTTGTTTGATAAATACGAAATATTAAACTTCCTGAAATGTACACAAAGTATTTTATAATTATAAATCATCAAATCCTATTTTTACATCGTTCCCTTTTTCCAAAATTAAGATATAAGCTAAAGCAATGACGTCATATAATATATTTTTTACAGCGCGTCTTTAATTTGTAATTAATTTGCACACCTTTTGATGCACACCTTGTGTTAAATATAAGATCAACCAATGACGTCATATTAAATATTTTTACAGCGCTAATCACCACACGATTTTTTAAAACTGCTATAGACTGTTGTACATCATCAGCGTTCCACATCCAATGAGTGAGCCACTTGGGCTTTTATATTATTTATGTTTGTAAGTCTAATAACTCTTTGAGCTCTTAAGCGTCCCACAACATTATCTACTCAAAGCGTTTGTCGAATTACGCCTAAATATATTTTTATGTTTCCTTGTGTAAATAAATTTTCGATTTTTTATTGTGAATTTGCATTTTGAACACAGATAAAATGCTTGATAGCTACGATGGTGATCTACTTTATATGCGGATCTTTTTTTGACCATACCTCATTTATATGAGTCTATATCATGTTATTACGGAACAAACACTTAATAACCACGTTTTTCTAGGAAAATACATATAATGGAAGTAAAGGAAACAAAATTGACCTAGGTTTATTTTTAAAGTGACCTATTATTTTTACAACTTTGTTTATTATATTTTTTTAGATGACCATTCCTATGAAAATAACACGAGATTTTGAGGATTGTTTTAGAAATGGAGCATCAATGGAAGTTTCATGTAACTAGACAAACTGGAATGAAAAAACAACAACAAAAAAAACAAAACAAATAAAAACAAGATATAAAAACACGAATGAGTATTTAAACACAATATGACGTCATATCCCCTCATATCACACCAAGAATGTCAACATAATGCGCACCACGCAAAATAAGCATTCTTAAAGCGGGAAGACCCCATTAACTATCATTCTAGATTAAATTAAAAGTCATTTCAAATCAATAACTTTGAAATTAAACAAAACAATTGCTTAAAAAAATTGCTGCTAAAATTACAGGAGTCGAATGAAGAGATATTTTTGAAAAATTCTTTCTCCAACATTGTACCAAATATTATTAAGTATTGTTTCACGTTTGTTTCAACCCGATAGACGTTATGGTTGGCGAATTGACAAAATACTGATAAATTTTCGGGTTTTTCTGGATTCTCCAGGAAATCGAGTAAACCTTTTCGGTATTTTTTTTAACGTTGCACATCCTTGGGACCTCTTTAGCATATTGCAAAGACCCGAACCCTCTATTTGGTATGGATCAGGAGGAGTTTATTGTCAAGCTTGACAGTAATTTCGAATCTAAAAACTCATTTTTTCCAAGGGAAATTGTGTTAAAAACACGTGCATATTAATTGTACGAAATTGAGACAAAAGAAGATGAGAAAGTATTAAATAACAGAATATAAGTTTACATTTAACTTTAATAAAAAGGTTGCAAATACAGTGTTAAAGATCATCCTTGGCAGCACAAAGACATTAAAAAATAAAATCAGCTTTTCAAGTCCTATGAAATAACTTTATCTTGTCAGGTGTGTCTGGAGGCAAATGAAAATATCAGATTTATAAAATGTTGTTTTTTTAAAGCTTAAACAAAGCGGTTTGGGGATTTGTCCTTGTCTAAATCGTACCAACTATTTACAGCTGATCAAACATGAGAATCGATTGCAATGCAATCCGACAGGGTCGCTTATTATGTCCTGAGAAGGCTGCGGATCTTTTTGGTCACGGTCCTGTTATCCAATAAAGAGAAATGTAAAGTAGATTTGCACTCTTCCTCATTCAATCGCGCGAAAATAAAATTTCCTAATATTTGCACCAGAGAGCAGAGTGCACATGGACGTGTAGGGGAAAAAAAGTATCTCTTAAGATAAAAGTTATTCTTGAAAACAATGATTGTTTTTTTGCTACTCATTCTTTAAAAACGACAAATTTTGACAAATTTAGATTTAGTTCAACGATCATTTTTTATTGCTATAACGAGTTCAAACTTTTCTGAATCCCTGCAGCACAGAACGTCGGGGGAGTAGAACCCCGCCTCTTTAAATTGATCCGCCATGTAACTCCTCCAACTTCGACTACTGCTCTCCCTCCCTCCCTCCCCACCCCACCCCCCCAGTGATCCTGCGTCTTGATTTTCAACCCGAATCATTCTCTAGATATTTGCAACGCTCTAAAAACAGCAAACGTTTTTTATTTGCTTGACGTAGTATAAAAACAACAAAATACAACTTCCTAAATTTCAGACGCAATCTAACGTCCATGAACGAGCGACGTAAACACATGAATGAGATTTTACCACTAACCAAATATCTATGTCTAGTTCTGTGTGCACTAAGCCCACTCGAAGTTGATTGAAGATTGATTTATTTATATGAAGCCTCCACGAGGGAACTTTTTGTACTAGATTAGATGAGAAACTGAATCTGGCTAAAAATGTTGACGTTTTGAAAGGAAACACGACGCGGAAGTTAGGTAACACCATGGCGGTAATGGAGATCGTGGAAGCGAGTAAATTAAAACAAATTTTACAATTTTTACAGACAAAGAAACACACAATCTTGGATTTGTTCTGATTTTAAAAAAAAAGTAATTCTATCTAATAACAACGAGAAAGGAATGTAACAAAACAAGAAACCTCCAACAGGGAAAAGAAAATTTAAAAAAAAAGAGAGAGAGAGAGATAGAGAGAGAGAGAGAGAGAGAGAGAGAGAGAGAGAGAGAGAGAGAGAGAGAGAGACAGAGAGAGAGAGAGAGAGAGAGAGAGAGAGAGAGAGAGAGAGAGAGAGAGAGAGAGAGAGAGAGAGAGAGAGAGAGAGAGAGAGAGAGAGAGAGAGAGAGAGGAGAGAGAGAGAGAGAGAGAGAGAGAGAGAGAGAGAGAGAGAGAGAGAGAGAGAGAGAGAGAGAGAGAGAGAGAGAGAGAGAGAGAGAGAGAGAGAGAGAGAGAGAGAGAGAGAGAGAGAGAGAGAGAGAGAGAGAGAGAGAGAGAGAGAGAGAGAGAGAGAGAGAGAGAGAGAGAGAGAGAGAGAGAGAGAGAGAGAGAGAGAGAGAGAGAGAGAGAGAGAGAGAGAGAGAGAGAGAGAGAGAGAGAGAGAGAGAGAGAGAGAGAGAGAGAGAGAGAGAGAGAGAGAAGAGAGAGAGAGAGAGAGAGAGAGAGAGAGAGAGAGAGAGAGAGAGAGAGAGAGAGAGAGAGAGAGAGAGAGAGAGAGAGAGAGAGAGAGAGAGAGAGAGAGAGAGAGAGAGAGAGAGAGAGAGAGAGAGAGAGAGAGAGAGCATCAAAGCCCGTCCAAGGAAGCTCCGCGACCTTTCGGTGGCATGTTGTAACTCTCCTCCAACAGCCGTCTTGACCGGCATACATGTGCATCACGTCAAAAAAATACTATTCATTATAGTTAAAATAAATAACTCGTTAAAACAGAGCTTTTGACTATAAATCCCAACGCGCATAACTCAAAATAAAGCTTTGGAAGAAATACTGCACCAAAAATAACTCGCTTTGAACGTCCGCGTAAACTTGATATGATTGGCTGTAGGAGTCATGTGTGTTTGAGAGACCAATCGCTATAGATGACGGGACAGAACTTAGCCTTTTATTATATAGAATTCCTGATCGGTGCGCATTATATTAAACATGTTTTACGACACAACTATAATTTTGTATTTTTGGATGGTCTTGCGCTGCGTATTATAATGAACATTCTTTTAGTTACGTCTCGTACATAAAGGAAAAACTTGGTTTTTTACGTTTTTTTTAAAATTAAGAAATACTTTTTTGAGTAAGAGAGAAATAGCATTTGAAGCGAAGTAGGCAAATACAAATTTTCTGAATTTTTACTCCTTTTTTAAAAAGATTATATATAGATTTTAGTTATTGGATTTTAAAGTTTAATGTAAGTATCTCTTTGCTATGTAGCAGTTATGTATTTAAATTTAAAAAGTGAGATGATACTGTTATTAATAGTATTAATTTTAATTAAAAAAAACATGCGTGCGAGAGAATGAATTGCACACTTTTGAAATTGCAATTTTTAAAAAAATAATATTTTTAAAAAAAATGTGGGGTGTGTGTGTGTAAACTTTTAAAGAGAAAAAAATGGTCACACTAGTTTCGCTATTTTCGAGACATTATAAATATCTAATTTAGGGCTGTTAACGATTAATTTAAATTTAATCGTTAACGTTTGAAAAACTAACGATTATTTAATCGTTAATTTGATCAAAGCCGAAAATTTAAATTTAGAGTGTCATAAGTATCATTTATTAAAATACTTGTCGACAATCGGAATAACACAAGAAATTCTTCTTTATATGACATCTTTTAACCAACAACGCAAACAAACAAGTGTATTGACATTATCTGATTCAAGTGATGAGCGGGTCTTATTGACAATATATCCAGCCGAGCTGAACAATCGTTCATATAGCTTTAGATTGTCTCAGCTGAAGTTTCTGATACCTTAGTAGATGTTGGTTTTTAAAGGTGATATGTAATCGACGTGTTAGAACAATGGTAGCAATGTTCCCTTTAAGCAGCGGCTGCGCAGAAATTTGACCGACGACACGCAGGGGTTTAGAATCACCGCGCAGCAAATTTTGAAAAATATTGCACACACAAATGGACGTTGTGCAACTTTGCACACCAGTTTTTTTTTAAATTTTTAACTTTTCACACGGACCATCGAAGCGTATACTTAGAGGGAACATTGCATGATAGGCAAACGATTTCTCTCAATGGACACAATAAGCTTGATCAACATTTTGAACATTCACGTCAGTCAATAGTTTAAAACAAAAATGTTCGTGTAATCGTCCGGAAATTAGTTAATATTTATCGTCCGAAATATTTCACTTCTTTACTACCAGTATATTTATAAGTAGTGGGTCGATTAATCGTTAAACAAATTTCGAATCGTTAAAAGTGTTAACGGTCAATCGAGAAATTAATCGTTAATTTCCGCAGCCTTAATCTAAATCCATCATAAGAAATTGGTAGCATTAAATAAATAACATAATTTGCATGAAATGAAAATATAGGAGTAAAAATGTTGCATTCAAGATTAACAAAATGCGTTTCTAGCCCTAAAATTTTGTGACGTGACGTCATTATTTGATCTTTTATTAATGTGTGAAGGGAACGAAGTAAAAAGAGCCATATTTTATTTGATTAATATTATTATCATTTTTTTGTATTAAATGTCCGTTTTTGTGTATGTGTCCATGTCAATATTACGTACGCAAATATAAATTTAATTTTCTATATTAATATATAACATTTGTTTTTTTCAGTTTATGAAATTTACAATTGCTTGTCGTTTGGTTGTTAAATTCGATGCGTTTTGAACTACAAAGCCATTATTTATTACTGCAAATGAAATTTGCCAACTTATGCTTCAGGTTTAGCGTTTGTTTTTCTTTTATACACTTTGAGATTGCATATTTGTATGTTTAAAAAAACATATATAAAAATCGGACTCCTCCCCACAATAGTTTTTTTAAATTGTTATTTACATGTAATATTTTAATGGGTCTTAGTCTAGTTTGGAATAAAAAAATCTTTGCTTTTAATATAGAACTGGAAGAGGGTGCTGACTTGACAATAATGAAATACGTTTGTTAAAATTCCTAAAACGTGTATATTAGATTTTATATACAATTACCTGTTGATACTTTAATATTTTCTTTTATCCAGTGATTAACATATTACTTCCAAAGGTTTCATGCAAAATAAATAGTTCTTTGTTATTCATATTTGTAAATAGTTACAATTTTTTATTTACATGTTTTTGATAATTTAAAGGTAATAATGTATGGACCAATGGGCGCATAAACTGACAAGTCATAATAGATCTTGAAAAGGTGCTGACTTGACAATAATAAAAACGTTTATGTGAATAATAACACGTTTATATTAAATTGTAAATGTGATTACCAGTTGATAATTTAATCTTTTCTGTTATCCTGTGACAAACTTTGCTTACTACGTTTCATGCAAAATGAATAGTTCTTTGTTATTAACATGTGTAAAAATTACATTTTTTTACATGTTTTAGTAATGTTGTGGTAATAATGAATGGCAAAATGGGCGAATAAACTGACAAGTCATAATCAGCAATGAAGCTTAAACTGCTTCAAATCACAGATTTCCTTGATGTGGATCACATTACAGTCATACAATTTATTTTTAACGCTCTGTGCTGTATTATTGGTGCACTCATAATTGGTGCGTATTATTCAATGCCGCAAGTTAACGTCCAGCTGACTCCTCAGCATTATTTGTTAATACTTCGAACTTCAAACTTCTTTGCTGTAGTATCACCTTATGCTGTGTGTAATTCACTATGCATTTACTACTATCCTGATTATATCATTATTATTCATGCAAACTTATATAACGCGAAGCCTAAGCTTGGAGGTTTTCTCATAGCACATATATTCGTATATATAATCAAAATATATATTCTGCTATGTCCATTCGTAACGCTAGATTTTAGAAAGCGCACCTCTAAAAAAATAGCCTTGAAAAAAAAAGTGCAAAAAAAACAACAACAAAAAAAAACAAAAAAAAACACCATTTTCAAACGTCCGTATAAAATTGTTCAATATGAAAAAGAGATTTAACTTTTCTCTCTTGGTCTCTACATTTTCTGATTATTTACTATGCGGCTTTCAAACCAAAGGGACAATTACAAAAACTAAAATTTATCCATTTTGAAAACTTCCGCCATTTTTGAAGGGTAATACACTAGTTCGATAAATAATAACTAAGTAATAGAATATAAGATGTTTATTTTAAAACACGTACCTTCCAAAAAATAAAATGTATTCAAGTATAACTAAGCCACAGTTTGTTGTCAACAATTATAAAGTAAAAACTGTTTTAAAGAAGCACATTATTTCGTGTGATTCTTATAATCATAACCTAAGTTTTGTAAACAATAAAGGGTAATCGATATGTGCCATCATTTGACGTCATGGCATTTTTTAAAGTAAAACAAGTTGTCATTACTTGCCATCATTTGACGTCATGGCATTTTTTAAAGTAAAACAATTTGTTATATTTTCGTCTTTTTAATAAATATGATTTCACAACAGAAAACAGGTAAAAAAAACCTCGAATGAGTATTTAAACGTAATTTCCAACAAAGAATTTCCTATTCTTATATTCCAGGGAAATCATTCTAGATTCTAGAGCAACAAGTCTGCGTCAATATAATGCACACCACGCTACAGTCTAACATTAGCATTCACAAAGCGGGAAAACCAAATTAACTAATCATTCTAAATTACATGAAAACATTTGAAATCAATAATTCTAAAAGTAAAAAAATAACAAACAATTGCTATCTAAAAATTGCTGCTAAAATTACGGGAGTCGAACAAAAAGAGATTTTTGAAAAATTCCTTCTCCAACATTGTTTTAAACATTTTTAGCTATCGTTTGGCGTTTGTTGCAACCCGATAGATGTTATGGTTTCCGAGAAATTGACAAAATATTGATATTGTTTCGGGTTTTTTGGATTTTCCAGGAAATCAAGTAAACCTTTTCGGTATTTTTTTGGCCCATGCACATCCTTGAGACCTCCTTAACATTTTTTGCAAAAGACCCGAATTCTCTATCTGGTATGGTTCAGGAGTAGATCTAATTGCTTGTGCAAGCTCGAAGAGACAGCACAGACATGTCAAATATACAAACGCAATTTTTCCCTTGGGAAATTGCGTTAAAAGTCACAAGACAATTTATTATTGAAAATGAAACCTCCTGCAAGTTAAAGTTGAAACGTTGGACGGGGGGCTGGACTTCGAACGCAGCTGCTATGGGTTTTTAACAATGCTTGACGTTCGGATGGATCGCACATCAAATTTAAAAACATATAGCTGTGAATTACTGAATCTATATGAATTCCTAAGGGAATAGTGGCGTGATGTACGGTGTAGAGAGCGTTTATTTGTGTAGCGTTTGTTCATGAAGTTCAGATGGGCGTCTCGTAAGAAACTCATTGCCGTAATTAAACCTACTCTTGGATCTTTGTTGCTTGTATGGAAATGACTTAATAATGTTTAAACTTGTGAAATACTTGGACGGCTTCCTAGAGTTTGGTGCGAAGGTTAAGTCTCACACTTATAGCCATTGGCAGATTTAATAAATTGTTTAAGATTAGGATTAAGTAAACAATTCAGAATCTAAATTTTCAATGCCGGGGTCACTCATAACTCAAGTGTCTTTAGGCAAGTCAATAATGTGTACTTATTTCATTATGTTAAATGTAAACGAAGTCTCGTAGCACGCATTTATATTTAAAATGAAGGTAATCCTTTGCCCTTTGCCCTTTCATGAATTTTTCACGATTTCTATCTCGTCTTTCATTCAGTTCTTATAGCCTCTTGGGCCGTCTGGTGGGAAGCTGTTTAAGTAAAACGCTTAGCTCCAGGCCATTCGGCTTAGCTTCAGGCCATTCAGCTCAGATTTAGGCCATTCAGCTTAGCTCCAGGCGATTCAGCTTAGCCTCAGACCATTCAGCTTAGCTCCAGACCATTCAACTTAGCTCAAGGCTATTTACCTTATTTATAGTCCATTCGCTTAGCTCCAGGCCAAAAAGCTTAGCCCCAGGCCATTCAGTGTTATCTGCTCGTCAAGGAATGATGGAATAACTTTTAAACTGTGGTTAGTTTTTGAAAGATATTTGGTTTTAGCTTCGTTTGTTGACAGATGTTTGGTTTAGCTTTGTTTGTTGACAGATGTTTAGTTTAGCTTTGTTTGTTGACAGATGTTTGGTTTAGCTTTGTTAGTTGATAGATATTGGTTTAGCTTCGTTTGTTGATAGATCTTTGGTTTAGCTTTGTTTGTTGACAGATGTTTGGTTTATCTTTGTTAGTTGATAGATATTGGTTTAGCTTCGTTTGTTGATAGATCTTTGGTTTAGCTTTGTTTGTTGATAGATGTTTGGTTTAGCTTTGTCTGTTGATAGATGTTTGGTTTAGCTTTGTTTGTTGATAGATGTTTGGTTTAGCTTTGTTTGTTGATAGATGTTTGGTTTAGCTTTGTCTGTTGATAGATGTTTGGTTTATCTTTGTTAGTTGATAGATATTGGTTTAGCTTCGTTTGTTGATAGATCTTTGGTTTAGCTTTGTTTGTTGATAGATGTTTGGTTTAGCTTTGTCTGTTGATAGATGTTTGGTGTAGATCTGTTTTTTGATAGATGTTTGGCTTAGCTTTGTTTGTTGATAGATGTTTGGTTTACCTTTGTTTGTTGATAGCTGTTTGGTTTAGCTTTGTTTGTTGTTAAAACTAATTTGACGGTTAATTCTGTCTGCGTCATTTTGTTTTTAAATAACTTTCTTTCAAGATCAACTTCAGTAATAAGATAAGGATGTTAAAATCAGAATTTAAGACGTGTCTGTAGTGGCGTAGGGGTGGGGAGGGGGGTTCGGGAGGGGTTATACAAGAGAGGACCTTACAACTAATCAACGGAAACTTCCCTTCCTGTCGCTGCCTAAAAGCCGAGTGATGTTTTTGGGGGTAAACAGACCGCGCAGATGGGCATGACCGTTTGAAGACCCGGTCCTGTTGTTGAGCTCTGACTACTAATTTGGCTCTCAGTGCAAGTGGTTACAAAAATAGAAACATGTTCCTTTTTCGCCTCACGTCTGTCTTTTAAGCATTCTTTGGAGTATACCCCCCTCCCCCATCTTCCCTTCATGGCTCTTGTTGTAGTTTTGACTTCTTTAAAAAAAAGAAACATAATTTACATTTAACCTTCCCAAATTATCCCAAGCCAAGACGTTTCTATATCTGTATATATTCACGTTGAAACTGCTGAAGAATGAAACTCGTCTTCACATGTGAGGCTTTTCAAGCCAAAGTAAACACATCAGAAGCTTAATGTTGAAGCCGGCCCACACTAGACTTCATGTCAGCGATACTGTATTTAAGGTCATCCCTATATGTGAAGCAGTACAAAAGAATGGAGCACTAAGGGCATGTAATAATATCGCTATGACGGTACCGCCCTCTCAATCAAACTTTTATTCTCGATGCCGACATCAGATCGTGTTTACCTTAGAGCTGATCTCGTACACTAAGATCGCGCCGCATCGCCCGAGAGGATGACGAGGTAAAAGAACAGGGGGATTCATTGGGGACCCTACGATCAATAGAATTTTGAATAGGAGAAATAACAGCGTTATCGCTCCGCTCAGAGTAGAAGGGATGTCTTGGCAGAACACCCCTGAATAACAGTTTGGTCTTAATGTGGCAAAGATTATACAACATTCTTATAGCAAATTCTCATAGCATATTCTCAAAGCACATTCTTAAAGCACATTCTTATAGCACATTCTTATACCACATTCTTATACCACATTCTTATACCACATTCTTATACAAAATTCGTATAACACACTCTTTTAGCACATTCTTATAGCACATTCTTATAGCACATTCTTATAGCACATTCTTATAGCACATTCTTATAACACATTCTTATAGCACATTCTTATACCTCATTCTTATACCTCATTCTTATACAAAATTCTTATAACACATTCTTTTAACACATTCTTATAGAAAATTCTTATACAACAGGTAACAAAGACTAAAGTAGATCGTTTAAATTTGTTATATAATAATAATAATATGCGTTCCGAAAACGAGTATGAAAGCTAAATAAAACATATAAAACACGTTTTTAAGTCACCAAGTATATCTATAACTAACATGTACATATGAAATTAAACATGTACTATACGGACCATGAGTTAGTAAAATAAAAATATATGTTAACTGTTACGTTTATACTTAATCTGTTTCAACAGTTATATCTTTAAAATTAAAAACAAACGAACATCAAAAACCACACTGGCCTGAAAAGACTTATATTGTGTTTCACATGTACAGGTTTTGTTGTAAAAATTCAGGACTTGTAAACTTTTATGTCACTTAAAAACTTTATTTATAACTTTGTAACAAATTATGTTCTCGATTTCTTTGAAACTCTGCAGAATTTACTGAGTTCTATTTTAACACATTATTTCATTGTCTTAAGTTTTGTTGATATCAGAGGTGGAATTCGGTTGACGATCTAATTGGTCGCCGTAAATATTAATTTCCTGAAATAGGGATATATTTTATTTACAGACTAGTGTATTACCCGTCACAAATGACGGAAGTTTTCAAAACGGATATATTTCAGTTTTTGTAATTGTCCCTTTTGCCTGAAAGCCGCATAGTAAATAATGAGAAAATGTAGAGACGAAGAGAGAAAAATTAAATCTCTTTTCCATATTGCACAATTTTATGCGGACGTTTGAAAATTGCGTTTTTTCTGTTTTGTTTTTTTGCATAATTTTTTTCATCGCTATTTTTTTAGCGGTGCATTTTCTAAAATCTAGCGTTACGAACAGACATAGCAGAGTATATATTTTGATTATATATACGAATATATGTGCTTTGAGAAAACTTCCAAGCTTAGGCTTCGCGTTATATAAGTTTGCATGAATAATAATGATATAATCAGGATAATAGTAAATGTATAGTGAATTACACACAACATAAGGTGATACTACAGCTAAGAAGTTTGAAGTTCGAAGTATTAACAAATAATGCTGAGGAGTCAGCCGGACGTTAACTTGCGACATTGAATTGTGCGCACCAATTATGAGTGCACCAATAATACAGCACAGTGCCTTAAAAATAAATTATGTGACTGTAATGTGATCCACATCAAGGAAATCTGTGATTTGAGGCAGTTTAAGCTTCATTGATGATTATGACTTGTCAGTTTATTCGCCCATTTGTCCATACATTATTACCACAACATTACTAAAACATGTAAAAAATAAAATGTAATTTTTACACATGTTAATAACAAAGAACTATTCATTTTGCATGAAACGTAGTTAGCAAAGTTTGTCACGGGATAACAGAAAAGATTAAATTATCAACTGTTAATCATATTTACAATTTAAAATAAACGTGTTAGTAATTCACATAAACATTTTTATTATTGTCAAGTCAGCACCTTTTCAAGATCTATTATGACTTGTCAGTTTATGTGCCAATTGGTCCATACATTATTACCTTTACATTATCAAAAACATGTAAATAAAAAATGTAACTATTTACAAATATGAATAACAATGAACTATTTATTTTGCATGAAACATTTGAAGAAAAAGTTAAACACTGGATAAAAGAAAATGTTACATTATCTTCAGGTAATCGTATATAACATTTAATATCCACGTTTTAGGAATTCTGTTAAAGGTTTTCATTAATGTCAAGTCAGCACCCCTTCCAGTTCTATATTAAAAGCAACGGTTTTTGATTTCAAATTAGTCTAAGACGCATTAAAATATTACATGTAAATAATAATTTTAAAAAACTATTGTGGGAAGGAGTCCAATTTTTAAATATGTTATTTTTTTTAAACATACAAATATGCAATCTCAAAGTGTATAAAAGAAAAACAAACGCTAAACTGAAGCATAAGTTGGCAAATTTCATTTGCAGCAATAAATAATGGCTTTGTAGTTCAAAACGTATCGAAACTTGACAACCAAACGACAACCAATGGTAAATTTCATGAACAGAAAAACGAATTTTATATATTAACTAGAAAAATACCCGCAATTCGTAGCGGGAGTGTGCTGACCCTTTATCCAAGTATTAGGTGATGGTTATTACAATTTTTATTTGCCAAGTTAAATTTCAGATTCAACTATTTAGTTAAAATCTTATGAGAAACAGAGATATGCCATATTACCGCAGGAGTTGTTTTCACTTAATGCGGTGCCTTTTAACATAACCTTACTATTCAAAAGATATGATTTATTAAATAATGATTCTTGCCGACCATAATAACTAAATTTACAATTTCATTCCCACTTGTACAAAATTAACATAACTTATATGTTTTCCGAAAGAGCTCTACCACCCTCGTCACTCAAAAATTTAATATATAATTACGAAACTGCATCGTATCACAATTGTACGTTATATAATATTTGTAACCACGTCTATGAGATAAAGAACATGTGGCACTATCCCTTTAAAAGGCAAAAGCTAAGTGACTCATAGCGCAAATAAACAAAATTATAAATGTACTTTCTAAAATAGTATTTTTAAAAAAAACGGTCGTATTAAAATGATATAAAAAATGTGCACACCATATTTAGACATATAGAAAGCTGGCCGCATAAAATAAAGTCTTGTTATAATGTAAATGTACTGGACCAAAATAACTCTTCATTTTGACGTATTCATAATTGGCTAAACAGGGAAATAATATCTAACATTTTTGATGTCTCTATATTTTACGATTTATATTTACGGTTTATAAGCAATGTGTATAATTTCAAAAAGGAATCTTTTTTTGTTGTTCCCTTTTTCGGATAAGGCATCATATTTTGTAAATTATATTCAATGCACACACACACACCCGATTTTATATCTGAAAAATAAAATAAATTTAAAAAAAAAGATCCAACTTTCTGTTAATAAGCGCATCTTAAAAAATGATTAAAAGGCAATTTTAGAAATGGCCTATGCTATTATGAATACAAAGGAATGAACATAAAAACATATTCAATTCGCAATTCATATTAATTAAGCGTTTTCAGGATCACTTCATTAAATTTAGTCAACTTCTGTTAATACGTTCGGTAGCGAAAGTTTATAATGTATAGTGTATATAAAGCTTAAGTAAACAGTTTTAAAGTGTAAGTTTATTTGACATAGGCCATCACTTTCAACATTAAATAAACTCGCTACATCTATGGTTTTTAATTAAATGTCGAGTTATTAATTAAATTTTTAAAAATCTCAATTTTATTTATTGCATGTAAAATATTAATACAATGCAGCGTGAAAATAATTGAAATAAAATAATGTAAACGCATATGTAATATATAAAGCTCAGTTGATATTTTTATGTTTGTTTGTTTGTATCCATTAAAAAAAGGCCACTGCTTTGTTGACATTTTTCCAAAAGATCTCTGCCACTGTCGTCACTAAAAAAGCTCTTATATATTTACGACTCTGCAATGTAACACAATTGTAATTAATACAATATTTGCAACAGCGTCTATGAGATAAAGATAATAAAGATAAATAAAAAAAATAGGCTATATTCCTAATTTTAAAAAAACAAAAAAAACAAATCAATTTTATGTTAAAAATGCATGTGAAGCCATTACAATAATCGATTTTAAAAATGGCCTATGTTAATCCATCATCAAAGGAATTAACATAACATATTCAATTCGCAATACAAAATAATTAAGCGTTTTCAGAATCACTTTATTTAGTTTAATCTACTTATGTTAATAGGTCCGGTAGCCTAAGTTTAAATAGTATAAGTGTATAGGTTATGTAAAAGACAATAGCTTATGTAAAAGACAAACAAAATATAAATGTTATATTAATAGGACACAGCTAAATTTAAGATGCGTACACGAAAATGTGTGCACAGTAATCAGGCGATAAAAGATTTTAAAACGTGCACCGCTGAAAATGAAGCCTTGAAAAAAATACTGACACAATTATTACATAAATAGGTTTTTCATTAAA
Source organism: Ampullaceana balthica (assembly GCA_944989445.1). NCBI lineage: Eukaryota > Metazoa > Mollusca > Gastropoda > Lymnaeidae > Ampullaceana > Ampullaceana balthica. The sequence goes on from CALYLW010000224.1 coordinate 194,508, forward strand.
TGTGGAGTTATGGAACAGAAAATAATTAAAATAAATTCGCAATTAAATTTAAACGTGTAAACAATTAAATCTAATGCATCGTGTGGCAGTTGTAATTAAATATGTTTACGTGTCTATCTAATATATAGAAAGTAACAGTAAAGAAAATGACATTTCTTTGTACTACACAGCTCAAATTATGAAGCGTACACGAAAATGTGCGCACCGTAATTAGACATTATATTATTTTTTCAAATGCGCACGGCTGAAAATAAAGTATTGGCATTAGGGAAAAAAACGTCACCAAAGGTAACTCGCTTTGAACGGCATTTGAACGTCCGCGTAAATTTGTTCAATACATAAAAGAGTTTAAATTTTTTATTCTTTGTCTCTGCATTTTCTGATTATTTAATTTACGGCATTCGGGCAAAAGGGACAATTACAAAAACTAACTTAAAACCACCTTCAGGGTAAAAGGAACCGTCCTGCCAAATTTGGCCCCCGTCCGTCATTTGGTTTTTCCGTGATTGTCTAACAGAAAGTCGAAAAGTGAAACCTACAAACATACAAACATACAAACATACAAAGATACAAACACCCACTGAACTTTATATATTAGATAAAGAAAATTAAATTTATAATTAAGTACGTAATATTGACATGGACACATACACACAAAATCGGATATTTAATACAAAATATTATAATATTTATCAAATAAAGCATGTCTCTTTAAATCCTTTATATTAATTCGTGGTGTCTGTTTGAATCCTTGATGGCTTGCTTGTCGGTCGCCAAAACTTTGGATCGATTTTTAACCCACTTCCTCGTAAGCTAGCGAGCTGAAATTTAGCAGGCAGTTTCGTGGCGATGATAAAAACTATTTATCAAAATTTCAGATCGATCGCATGTACTGTAATTAAATTTTTATATTATTTTATTTATTCCTATGTATCATGTTATTTTTTGAGATAGAGCGTCGCGGTGCGTATTATATTGATCAACCTTTCTGTCGCGCAATAAGGTGCGTATTTTATTGACAAAACTTTTCATAAACATATTCCTGATCGGTGCGCATTATATTAAACCTGTTTTACGACACAACTACTATGTTGTATTTTTTGGATGGTCTTGCGCATTATAATGAACATTCTTTTAGTTACGTCTCGTACATAAAGGATTTAGTCAAAAACTTGTTTTTTTTTAATGGGTTTTTGTTATTACTTCGTTCCCTTCACAAATTAATAAAAGCTCAGATAATGACGTCACGTCACAATATTTTATGGCTAGAAACACATTTTGTTATTCTCGAAAGCAACATTTTTACTTGTATATTTTCATTTTTTTTATCGAGAGTTTCCTCGCATAGCGTCACGGATAGACGTTACATTGCAAATTATATAGTTTTATTTTAGAGACAGTGCAATTCTCGATATGATTCTTGGAATTACAGACAGTGTTTTTAAACGGAGACTCGAGTGTTTTATGAAGTGAAATAATGTCAATATCATATGGAGGGATATCCTGAAGATGGGTTATTTATTGAAAAAAAATTGCATCATAGACACATTATATCTGAAACAATCGTCTGCATGTCTAGTACAATAAGTCGACCTATGCAATACAACAAATCTACCTGTACAATAAAACAAATCCACCTGTGTAATACAACATTGGTGTGCGCTACACAAATAATGTAGCGAATCAACCTGTGAAATTCAACTAATGGAACAGTGCAATATAATAAATCAAGCTTTGAAATAAAACTAATTCACCTGTGCAATAATACAACTTACTGGCCTGTGCAAAAATACAAAGGGAAATGTGCGTGAAATACAACAATCATACCTGTGGAGTACAACAAAATTACAAGTGCAATACAATCAATCAAGCTGTGCAATATAACCCAATTAACCTTTGCAATACAACAAAATGACCCGTACAATACAACAAAATGACCTGCTTAATACATCAAATCAACTATGCAATACAACATTATACCCTGTGAGATTCAACAAAACGACTAGTACAATAACACACATTTACCTGCACAATACAACAAATTGGTGAGTAAAATGCAACAAGTTGACCTTGGCAATGCAACTCTCTACAATTATAAAACACCCTGTCCTCATCTACAAAAATATATATTTTATTTTAAATTAAAACAGCTCTAGCATCTTTCAATACAACATAATTTTCACATTTATCACATTGACATATTCTCAGTACATAATTATCTCTCCATAAATCTCCGCTCCATTGCTAAGTATAAAAGCATTCTCAGTGTTACTAATTAGCTGGAGACCTGAGCCCCCAAACCCGATCCCTTTTCTTCTCAAACCGACCCCATTACTTCTCAAACCAACCCCTTTACTTCTCAAACCAACCCCTTTACATTCTCAAACCAACCCCTTTACATCTCAAACCAACCCCTTTACTTCTCAAACCGACCCCTTTACTTCTCAAACCGTCCGCTGTAGCCCTTAATCCGACCCATGTAGCCCCAATCCGAGCCCTGTATTACATGACAAGTATATCTATTCACAGGAACAACTCACAGTCCGAGCTTTAAAAGAACAATTCTGAGACAACCACGCCCCCTCCCACCCGAAACCACCCACAATCCATCTCGATGGCCATATAAAAAAATTCGTAGTAAATCTTCCATCCAGTGGATGGCTAATCCTGTCCACCTAATGTAGCTGGACACAAGTTCAAGGTCAATGCCAGCGGCGGTACACGTACGTTATTAGGACTCACGCGATGGAGAAGGTGCCGGAAGTATAAATAAATGAACGCTGGGAGTGGTACCTTGGGCATAATAACCTTATGAGGGGTACACGAAATTGACGTTTTGTTGTAGTTGTTTGTGATTTGTGTGTTGTTATTGTTAGTGATTTGTGTGTTGTTATTGTTAGTGATTTGTGTGTTGTTGTTTTTGATGTGTGTGTTGTTTTTGTTTAAGATTTGTGTGTTGTTGTTGTGATTTGTGTGTTGTTATTGTTAGTCATTTGTGTGTTATTATTGTTTGTGATGTGTGTGTGTTGTTATTGTTTGCAATTTTTGTGTTGTTGTTTGTGAATTGTGTGTTGTTATTGTTTTTGATGTGTGAGTTGTTGTTGCTTGTGATGTGTGTTGTTATTGTTTGTGATGTGTGTGTATTGTTATTGTTTGTGATTTAAGTGTTGTTATTGTTTGTGATTTGTGTGTATTGTTATTGTTTGTGACTTGTGTGTTGTTATTGTTTGTGATTTGTGTGCAGTCATTGTTTTTGATGTGTGTGTTGTTGTTTGTGATGTGTGTGTGTTGTTATTGTTTGTGATTTGTGTCTTGTTATTGTTTGTGATGACTGTGTGTTGTTTTTGTTTGTGATTTGTGTGTTGTTGTTTGTGATTTGAGTGTTGTTGTTGTTTGTGATTTGTGTGTTGTTTTTGTTTATGAAATGTGTGTATTGTTATTGTTTGTGATTTGTGTGTTGTTATAGTTTGTGATGTGTGTGTGTGTGTTGTTATTGTTTGTAATTTGTGTGTTGTTGTTTGTGATGTGTGTGTTGCCATTGTTTGTGATTTGCGTGTTGTTATTGTTTGTGATGTGTGTGTGTTCTTATTGTTTGTGATTTGTGTGTGTTGTTATTGTTTGTGATGTGTGCGTGCGTTGTTATTGTTTCTGATTTGGGTATTGTCGTTTGTGATTTGTGTGTTGTTATTGTTTGTGATGTGTGTGTTTTTATTGTTTGTGATTTGTGTGTTGTTGTTTGTGATTTGTGTGTTGTTGTTTGTGATGTGTGTGTTTTTATTGTTCGTGATTTGTGTGTTGTTATTGTTTGTGATGTGTGTGTGTTGTTTTTGTTTGTGATTTACGTATTGTTATTGTTTGTTTTTTGTGTGTTCTTATTGTTTTGTTATTTGTGTGTTGTTGTTTGTGATTTGTGTGTTGTTGTTGTTTTTGATTTGTGTGTTGTTATTGTTTGTGATTTACGTGTTGTTATTGTTTGTGATGTGTGTGTTGTTATGTTTGTGATTAACGTGTTGTTATTGTTTGTGATGTGTGTGTTGTAATTGTTTGTGATTTTTGTTGTTATTGTTTGTGATGTGTGTGTGTTGTTATAGTTTCTGATTTGTGTATTGTTGTTTGTGATTTGTGTGTTGTTATTGTTTGTAATGTGTGTGTTATTGTTTGTGTGTGTGTGTGTTTTTCATGTTTGTGATTTGTGTGTTTTGTTGTTTGTGATTTGTGTGTTGTTATTGTTTGTGATTTGTGTGTTGTTTTTGTTTGTGATTTGTATGTTGTTATTGTTTGTGAATTATGTGTTTTTGTAGTTTTTTGTGTTGTTGTTGTTTGTGAATTGTGTGTTTTTGCTCGCCACTTGTGTGTTTTTCTACAGGTACTTAGTAGTGGTCAAAGTGAGATGAGACGATCAAAGTAAGAAAGTTCATATGCATGTGTGACGGAGTTATTGTGGGAAGAAAAAAAAGTTTATTGTTTAAACAATTACGAGAAAGAAAAATAAAACTATTTTAAAAAATGAATGATAATTTGAATAAATTTTTTAAAAAATAATAAAAAGCATTGTTTTATTACATTTAAAAAAGACTTTTATATATTGTCTTTTAAAAGGATCACATGATAATGATAAGAACGAAGAGGAACTATATATATACATATATATATATATATATATATATACATATATATATATATATATATATATATATATATATATACTAGTATATTACCCGTCAAAAATAACGGAAATTTTCAAAATGGATATATTTCAGTTTCTGTAATAGTCCCCTTTGCTTGAAAGCCGCATAGTAAATAATCAGAAAATGTCGAGACCAAGAGAGAAAAGTTAAATCTCTTTTCCATATTGAACAATTTTATTGCGGACGGTTGAAAATGGTGTTTTTTTGTTTTCTTTTTGTTTCAATTTGTTTTTCAAGGCTATTTTTTTAGGTGTGCGCTTTTTAAAATCTAGCGTTACGAACGGACATAGCAGAGTATATATTTTGATTATACATACAAATTTATGTTGAGAAAACCTCCAAGCTTAGGCTTCGCGTTATATAAGTTTGCATGAATAATAATGATATAATCAGGATAATAGTAAATGCATAGTGAATTACACACAGCATAAGGTGACACTACAGCAAAGAAGTTTGAAGTTCGAAGTATTAACAAATATTGCTGAGGAGTCAGCCGGTCGTTACCTTGCGAAATTGAATTGTGCGCACCAATTATGAGTGCACTAATAATACAGCACAGAGCGTTAAAAATAAATTATGTGACTATAATGTGATCCGCATCAAGGACATCTGTGATTTGAAGCAGTTTAAGCTTCATTGATGATTATAAGTTGTCAGTTTATTCGCCCATTTGTACATACATTATTACCACAACATTACCAAAACATGTAAAAAATAAAATGCAATTTATTCAAATGTTAATAATAAAGAACTATTAATTTTGCATGAAACGTTGTAAGGAAAGTTTGTCACAGGATAACAGAAAAGATTAAATTATCAACTGTTAATCATATTTACAATTTAATATAAACGTGTTAGTAATTCAAATACACGTTTTTATTATTGTCAAGTCAGCACCTTTTCAAGATCTATTATGACTTGTCAGTTTATGCGCCCATTGGTCCATACATTCTTACCTTTACATTATCAAAAACATGTAAACACAAAAATGTAACTATTAACAAATATGAATAACAAAGAACTATTTATTTTGCATGAAACCTTTGAAGTAATATGTTAATCACTGGATAAAAGAAAATATTAAAGCATCAACAGGCAATCGTATATAAATCTAATGTACACGTTTTAGGAATTATAACAAACGTTTTCATTATTGTCAAGTCAGCACCCCTGCCAGTTCTATATTAAAAGCAAAGATCTTTTATTCCAAATTAGTCTAACACGCTTAAAAATATTACATGTAAATAACAATTTTAAAAAACTATTGTGGGGAGGAGTCCGATTTTTTAATATGTTATTTTTTTAAACATAAAAATATACAATCTCAAAGTGTATAAAAGAAAAAAACAAACGCTAAACTGAAGCATAAGTTGGCAAATTTCATTTGCAGTAATAAATAATTGCTTTGTAGTTCAAAACGCATCGAAACTTAACAACCAAACGACAACCAATGGTAAATTTCATAAACCAAAAAAAGGAATGTTATATATTAATATAGAAAATGACATTTATAATTACGTAAGTAATATTGACATGGACACATACACAAAAACGGATATTTAATACAACAACAAAAATAAATAATATTAAGCAAATAAAACATGGCTGTTTTTACTTCGTTCCCTTCACAAAGTAATAAAAGCTCAAATAATGACGTCAAGTCACAATATTTTATGGCTAGAAACACATTTTGTTAATCTCGAATGCAACATTTTTACGCTTATATTTTCATTTTTTTATCGGGAGTTACCCTCGCATAGCGTCACGGACAGACACTACGTGATATTGCAAATTATATGTTTATAAATATATATATATATATATATTATAAATTTATAAACATAATTTATAACAATGACGAAAGCTATATGACTGTTATACACAAGACTTAATTTCAATTGTTATAAACCGCTTTTCCATTTTACGGCATCATTAAACTGGAGTTAGATTCGTAATTGTTCATGTTAAATTCAATGGCTCTCTCATTATTTCTGGTTGCCGCATTGGGACACTATTTGATTTGATAAGTGACTGAGAACTAGCATCATCACATTAATTAAACAAAGTCATGCATAGATGATTATTGTAAGATGATATGTGAAATAATTGTTGATAAGGGAAAGAAACTTCCTTTAATGAATTGATGTTTGTAGTAGAGATCGTTAAAAATATCTTAAAACTTTATCTTATACTATTGTTAGTTAAATCCATACAGAATGGGACTGCGATAAAGCTTTTAAATAAAATACAAAATACACAAACAAATTGTGCAATTAAAACAATAAATTTGAGCTTTATTTTAAATTAAAACGACAATAGACGTTTCGGCTAATGGTAAATAGGTACTTATATATATTTAAATTCTTAAAACATATTATATCATAAAATAATTTAAAATATTCATGTAAAATAAAATGAAAGAAAAAACAAAAACAAACAACTGTAACTTTAGATACTTCCTCCTTTTTTCTATAACCTGTGTCCTTGTTTGTTTTTGTTTTTCCTTTCATTTTATTTTACATGAATATTTTAAATTATTTTATGATATAATATGTTTTAAGAATTTAAATATATGTAAGTACCTATTTTATGTTATTGTACAGATGAAGGCATTAGCCGAAACGTCTATTGTCGTTTAAGTTTAAAATAAAGCTGAAGTTTATTGTTGTAATTGCACAATTAGTTTGTGTATTTTGTATTGTAGTTAAACCTCATAGATTTGATACTCTGATATCCTTTTTTTTTACCGTGGTTTTAGAATAAGTTGGTAGGGTACAGCAGAATCAACGTTGCATAATATCATATTAAAATATTAAAAATAATGATTTAAAAAAAAATAATCTATATTTGTTAATTTATGCAACGGATTTTAAAATTAAACAAATATGGGACTTTGTGAAAAAAAATTTTTTTTTAAAGATAAAAAAAACTTTAAAATAAATTTTAAAAAAAAATATAGGAAAGTGGTTTGAGACGGGAAAAAAATTCAAAGACTCGATGCTTTGAAAAAAGATTTGAGAACTGCTGAAGCCCTGTACTTTTGGGGCTTCAACTTAAAGTACAAACGTTTTTCTTCAGTCCACCGGATCCTGGCGTTAACTGGTCAGAGTGAATCAGTCGGAATGCTAAGCAGGTCACTGCATTCGATGTCAAGGACACTGTGACGATAACAACCTGGACCCAAAGAACTGAGAAGTCAACAATACTCGGTCAGAGTTAAGACTCCCAGATTGTCAGGTGTGCAGTGACGAGATTCATAATGAAGGTCACGTGGCCCAAGTAACTCGTCGCAGAGATATTAGCGGAATCTTAACATGCAACGGAGCCATACTAATCATGCAAAGGAGCCATACTGATCAGGCAAAGGAGCCATACTAATCATGCAAAGGAGCCATACTAATCATGCAAAGGAGCCATACTAATCATGCAAAGGAGCCATACTAATCATGCAAAGGAGCCATACTGATCATGCAAAGGAGCCATACTAATCATGCAAAGGAGCCATACTGATCATGCAAAGGAGCCATACTAATCATGCAAAGGAGCCATACTAATCATGCAAAGGAGCCATACTGATCATGCAAAGGAGCCATACTGATCATGCAAAGGAGCCATACTAATCATGCAAAGGAGCCATACTAAGCATGCAAAGGAGCCATACTAATCATGCAAAGGAGCCATACTGATCATGCAAAGGAGCCATACTAATCATGCAAAGGAGCCATACTAATCATGCAAAGGAGCCATACTAATCATGCAAAGGAGCCATACTAATCATGCAAAGGAGCCATACTGATCATGGCATTGATCACGCCCCCCTTATGTAACAGAATAGGAAGAGGTGACAATAAGTTACAGCAGCTCTCTACTGGATACTTCTACAACTAATGAGGGTTTTTTTAATTTAATTTTAATTGATCAGTTCAGCTTTTTGGATCTTCAGAGACATATTTTTTTTTACATGGATAAAAAAAGAAAGAAAAAAAGAATGACTCTTGGGAATCAATGGATCGGTCAGAGACCCCGGTATGTCATATGAAATTGGTTGTTGGGGAAAAATAGCTGAGCGGGGTGGGGTGGGGTGGGGGTCTTAATTTAATGAATAACATTTTCCTGCGGAGCTTCATTTCCAAAGCACGATCAGTCATCAATATTCATCGAAAGTTCGGAATGCCGTGAAATCGTGTTTACTGTTTTGTACTAGAGAAGTACACGGTAGGGGCAGAGAGTATTTTCAAAGATTTCTGCCGATGTGGGTGTTTATGTCGAACTCTTTCTGCTTTATTTCTTGTTTTGATTTTTCACTCATCCAAGATTTCTTGTTTTCTTGCTGATTTTGGGTTTGGGATATAACATGACATGTGGTTGAGTTTGGGATATAAAATGATAGGTTGTTGGGTTTGGGATATACAATGATAGGTGGTTGGGTTTGGGATATAAAATGATAGGTGGTTGGGTTTGGGATATAAAATGATAGGTGGTTGGGTTTGGGATATAAAATGATAGGTGGTTGAGTTTGGGATATAACATGACAGGTGGTTGGGTTTGGGATATAAAATGACAGGTGGTAGGGTTTGGGATATAAAATGATAGGTGGTTGAGTTTGGGATATTAAATGACTTGTGGTTGGGTTTGGGATATAACATGTCAGGTGATTGGGTTTGGGATACAAAATGACAGGTGGTTGGGTTTAGGATATAAAATGACAGGTGATTGGGTTTAGGATACAAACCGACAGGTGGTTGGGTTTGGGATACAAACCGACAGGTGGTTGGGTTTGGGATATAACATGACAGGTGGTAGGGTTCGGGATATTCATAGGTCTTACTAGAAAATGTTTAATCAGTAACGTTATATCCGTTGACATGCGTAGAAAAATGTTAATTACATAAAATCCATTTTGTTCAATATGTTATCCAATATAATCCACTTGGTCTATGAGAATCATTATAATTCATTTGGTTCAAATGTGAGATTCAATATAATCCTTTTTTTTGGTGTGTTTTCGACTTATATTTTAATTTACAAGTTTAAAGTGCGTGCGTGTGTGTATGAGTGTTTGTGTGTCAGTGTGTGAATTATGTTTATTACATTAATAACTTCCTTTTAAATCCTGTTTTTACTTTACATTGCATTGTTTGACTAGCATTTTTTAAAAATATGAAAACTCACCAAAAATAGCAACAACAGTAATAATATAAATAATTATAATACAATAATAATAATGAGAAGAAGAAGAACATTGATTTAACAAATTAGAACACAGTATTGGTATTTATGGTCAACATTCAGTCTCAAAAGTTAATTAAAATGTTTATTATCCTCTTAATTTTTTTCTAAATATTTTTTTTAATCTGGGATTTGTAGCTTTGATACAAATTATTTTAATCATAAGAACTCAGAAGATTTAAGATATATCTGTATACAAATATATATTGTCAGTAGAAAGCAATATTTTCTTTTAGAGTAGCAACGGGGTAAGTAAGGGAATGAATAATGTATTAGCCTGTGACATCCTTAAGTATTTTGTAAATACATCTTCTGCACATATACATCAACTCACACAGTTAAGTGCATTTCTCCAATGACATTCCTAAACTAAGGGCGTTCAAGTATGGATTGTATCAAACGAGATTTTATTTTATGGGACAAACGATTTAGCTCACATTGCTTTTCTTTGCGATAAACTATGTAAACATTCGGTTGACACAAGCTGGTATTGTTTAAAAGCCTTTAAACCCCATTAAAAAAACAATGCTAGCGTGTAGTTGTTGTTAGTTAGGTGTGCAAAGAAGTGATTAGTACATTCAATGACAGAGAATTGTAAACATACTTTTAAAATAGAAAAACTTGAAGAAATGGGGTTGTATTTGATGTCCACCACAACCCAGAGACAAAATTGTTTCTTAAGCATTTTTTAATATTTTCAAATTTGATGACAAAAAGTAACATGGTATGTGGAAAATGAACTCCATTTTAAATAGTTAGATTTTTAATTTTTTATATTTTTTAGTCCCATAACCTTATTTCGAGGTCGTAAGGGGTTCTAATGCTTCTATTAGAACATTCTCGGGCTTAGTAGACCTTGGCGGCGCCCATCCCTCTCCAGGTTGGAGGAGGACTTTCTTAGCGTTAGTCATTCATTAACATTTTTATAGCGGCTTTAACGTGGGCTCGACCCCACGCCCCTCAGCTTGTGAGGCGGGCGCACTAGTGACTTCGCTATCCAGCCGCTAAAATATTTAGATTGATAGTTATGTATATCGTTACAAGAGATAGAGAACGTTGAGAGAGAGAAAGAGAGAGCGCAAGATAGAGAGAGAGCAAGAGACAGACAGACAGACAGTCAGAAATTGTAAGATTATTAAGCAAAAGAAACTCGTTAAATATAAAACTACAAAAATTCCTGAATTTGAAAAAGCGAAAAAGGGATGCAAAATTGAATTTAATCCAATAAATTACAAATCGATAAAATGCTATCGTGTTCTCACACATCAGACAGTAAACGAAACTATTGTATTCGAGAGCGCATTCAAGGTAAAAAAATATCATTTTAGGAATTATTTTTTGTTAATGAATAAAATAATATTTTCTATGTAAAACTTCGCAAACGATATGTTAAAAGAAAAAAAACAACAAAACAAACAAACACGGCGTATCTTCGTTATAATGGAGTCATGGGGTGAATGGGGCCACGCTAACTTAGAGGATTCGTGGGGTGAATGGGGTCACGCGAACTTAGAGGATTCGTGGGGTGAATGGGGTCACGCTAACTTAGGGGATTCGTGGGGTGAATGTGGTTATGCTAACTTAGAGAATTCGTGGGGTGAATGGGGTCACGCTAACTTAGGGGTTTCGTGGGGTGAATGGGGTCATGCTAACTTAGGGGTTTCGTGGGGTGAATGGGGTCATGCTAGCTTAGAGGATTAGTGGGGGGGAATGGGTCGCGCTAACTTAGAGGATTCGTTGGGTGAATGGGGTCACGCTAACTTAGAGGATTCGTTGGGTGAATGGTATCACGCTAACTTAGAGGATTCGTGGGGTGAATGGGGTCGCGTTAACTTAGAGGATTCGTGGGGTGAATGGGGTCATGCTAACTTAGAGGATTCGTGGGGTGAATGGGGTCACGCTAACTTAGAGTTTGAAAATATCGAATGGCGCTGGGATGTTTTATAAGTTCTAGGAGAAGTTATAATTAGAACCATTAAATAGACGAGGACCCCTTGAAGCCGCAGAAGCCACGCGACGGTTCTTATAATTTCAAGAGTAAGGATCAAATCATGGCATTTAAATAAGAAAGCAGTTTAAATAATCTATTCTTGTGAAAATTACTCTTTATTTCCATGTTTCCGAGGACGTATGATGCTCCTGCCCTCAAGAAAAATTTATAAATAATACTCAAAATGTTTTTAGCGTCTATTGTCTGTTAATGCGCCAATGTAACTTATGACTAGCTAACTTATATTTTTGTAATAAATTTTGTTTACAGAAACCAAGTTCAGTAAAATCTCCTCTCATCCCTTTGCAAATAATTCATTATTTAAACAACCCGTAAAACAAAGTTTTTGACAATAAATCCCTTATATATGAGGCATAACTAAAAGTATTGATTATGTTCAATATAATACGCACCCGCGACAGACTAGCATACGCATTTACAGATCGGGAATATATTATAAAAAGTATGTTCAATATAATTTGCACCGCACCACGCGACAGGTAAATATTAAAAAAAGGTTGTTCAATATAATACGCACCGCGCGACAGTCTAGTACAAAATTTACGTGTTACATAGAGATAAACTAAAAATTCATTAATTTAATTACGGTACATTAGATCGATCTGAAATTTTGATGCCATGCATTGTTAGGTGACACAAGTCTATGTGCAAAATTTAAGCTGGATAGCATCACGGGAAGTGGGTCATTTTTTACTTTTGGTTTTTCCGCGGGACATATGCAGGAGAGACATGAAAGTAGCCAACATCGATATATAAAACTGGGAAAACCTGGCGGAGGATAGGTCCACGTGGCGGGCTTTAGTGAAAGAAGGATCACTAGGAGCAGAGGAGCAAACTAGGGCAGAAGCAGTTGAAAAAAGAGCGAGCAGGAAGCCCACACAACACCGCCCCACGGCATTCGTGTGTGTGACATGCAGAAGAGACTGCCACTTAAGGATTGGTCTCATCAGCCACACCAAGAGCTGCAAATAATAAAGATAAATCTATCGTCTTTCGTAGACGGACAGATGCCATGACATTTCTTCAAAGACTTTATTTTGAGTTATGCGCGTTGGGATTTATAGTAAAAAATATATGTTTTTACTAGGTATTTTTTTAAGTATAATGAATAATATTTTTGACGTGATGTACATATAATGCCGGTCGAGACGGCTGTTGGAGGGGAGTTACAACATGCCACCGAACGGTGGCGGAACGTCCTTGGACGGGCTTTGTTGCTCGTGTATAATGAAAAGCAAAATATTGCTGAAATCTACCATGGCTGCCTGAAATATTTTAGAACCTTTAAGTGGTCTTGTAAAAATGGGCTCTCTAGTTGCGCTTATTGATCCAACTGGTACCAGTTCCCCGGTGTTTTGGTTCAAATAGCCTCCAGGCGAGGTGACGGTAAATAGGGCCTAATTGCGCAAGCTTCGGATCGTGTGAATACTTTGGAATTAATTCTTTTCCTCGTTACTTTAACCATGCTATTCAAATATATTTATTTCTAAGTCAATAGTGGAGATTTCTTTTAAAGACCACATAAATCTTGAGGTCGTGCTTCAATGTAAAGACAGTTTGATGTGTTCGTTTGATTGCGTGCAAACTACCCACCCATAAATGCGGGTGATTAGTTTTTGGCTCTGCGAGACAAGGTTCAGGTAAACGTTGAGAATAAATATAGACCAAAGCTTGGTGAAAGGTTTTTTTACTGTTTAATAGGGCATCGCGCACAGATAGCCTATATATGATTGTTAAACATTAACAAATGGATAACATGTAAACAGGGTATACAGTCTCACCCCCTTTATGCTAAACATTAATATCACTTCAAAGTTTGTTGTTTTTTCTCTTTGAGTTGTTCACGATTTGGTGTGGGGTGGGGGTGGTGGTACTTCTGTTTATGTCACGCCAGGAATTTTCTGGTGATGTCATCTTGGAGTTTGTCTCATCCACATCAAACTTTCAGCGTCCGGTTCTCTGTTTATTTCAATGATGCCTACGGGTGATAGAATGACTCACCTTTTTCCCAAATTTGGAATCTAAGTATGTGGACATATCTTTTCGGCAACCTACACTTTACTTTGCTAATACCGATGTTGTAACAAAACGTAGTAAGTATCTCCTGCCTGAACTATTTGCTGTAATGAGCGAGCTGAATACCATAAAAACCCATTGAATTAATACATTGAATATCATTTATAAATACAATTTTTGGTTACTTTCTTCTCATTTAATTTCACGATCATTGCTATCTTTTTAATTAACCATGTTTCCTTTTCATTAAATATATCAGTTATGTTTTGTTTGTACTTTTTAAAGAAGAAATTGTTTTGTCTCACATGCCATCTCAATGATTAGCTAATAAAGCTCTCTCTTATTTCCCGAAATAGCTTGAACGTCACTCACATGTACTCCATGAGTATGTTATGGATTGTTATATATAAACAAACTCTAAAATATTTGTGAAACCTCAATTTCAAACTCTTCGCATATTCATATCTGCTTTTTCTTTAATGATAATTTTAATTGGATCATCTTTATTTTGAATTTTTAAGAATTGATGATTGAAAAATGCTTTAGAAATATTTTAAAATGGCATTTAATAACATTCTTTTCATCAATAATTTTTAAACTATATGCCGAAAAATTATAATTTATCAACGTCATCTAGTCTTTGAAGATGTTACTTTGAGTTAGTGCGTTTAGCTTATGATTAAGGTTTGAAATTTCTAAGTCATTGCTAATTTTGTGTTTAAAAAGTGATATACGTGGAGACGGGAGAAGTATAATAAATGCAATAATTTGATTTAAGACTTGAAGAATGTTTGGTATAATTCATGTGATGTATTTGTTGCGTCCTGTCTTGGAAAAAGTATATATTTATAATTAGCATTTTATTTTGTAGACACGAGATATTGAAAAGAAATCGGTGTGTGTGCCAATAATTTATTTTGTCCTTTTTAGTGCATTGGAGTTTTAAAAAATGTTTTTTAAAAAATCTCTTTTTAGCCCATTCTTTACTGCAATGATTTTCATCGCATGTACTGGCAGTTTAACTAGAGAAACAAAGAAATTTCTAAATGGTGTAGAATGTATAAACTGACTGTAAAATCATTACATAAGCAGATTTACTTCTACATATATCCTGTGTGGAAATTTCAATTCCCGTTCTGACAGTGTGGAATTTGGATGTGGTTTGGGTTGCCTGAGTTAAGCATGAAAACCAACACTATCAATATTTAAAACTATAAAACAAATATAAGACTGGACATAAGCCATGGATAAGCGTGGGACGCAATAATCTTCTATATATGGAGCGTCTGCAAAAGACAAGATGAGATAATGATAATAATAATTATCCCCGCAATTATGAGCTAACGCTTCTCTCCGACCAGGACAACAGACTCTATAGACCGATTGGGTGGTTCCAACACAGTGCTTCTCAAAGTGGTGGTCCGCGGACCGGCGCCGGTCCGTAGGCCATTTTCCGCCAGTCCGCAGAAGTTATCAAGAAAGGACAGAAAAATAAAATTATAATCCTCCATTTACAACCAATAATAATAATTCCATACAAAATGTCAATTTTTCGTTAATAGGCACATAAAATAAAAAAAAAGAAATAAAATACATTTTCGCTACTATGTAAGTACATGGAAAATAGTGCACCGGTCTCTGGTGCAATGGAAAAAATTCCCTGCCGCTCCGCCATACTAAAAAGTTTGAGAAGCACTGTTCCAACAGATATGCTATGAATGAAGTGCACTCCAAGCTTTGACACTATTAAAATCTTCTTTAGTGCATTCCACATGAAACTGTCTTGAAAATAATGGTCGACCCGTCTGCACCGACATTCTAGAGATCACCCCAGCAGTAAAGAGATCACACCGACATTAAAGAGTTCAGCCCCACATTAAAGAGATCACCCCGACATTCTAGAGATCACCCCGACATAAAAGAGATCACCCCGACATTGAAGAGATCACCCCGACATTAAATAGATTACCCGACATTAAAGAGATCACCCTGACATTAAAGAGATCACCCCGACATTAAAGAGATCACCCCGACATTAAAGAGATCTCCCGACAGTTCAACGACAGACAGCTATTAAGACTGTCATTTAACAAATTAAAGAATAATGAACAGAAACGAACAGAAGAAAAGCGAATTGTTTTCATTTCATACAATTTTGAAAGAGAAACATTTCCCCCCACCCACCCCCACCGCCCGAAAAAATAGGGTTAACAAGAGTTGAAATCACGAAATGGAAAAATTGATTGATCATTAAAACAAAGAGCATGTATTTAAATAACCTTAGGCGGCTGGGTGCTAAAGACATAGAATAGATTTTAACAGCCTGGGAACAAATCCCAGTGTCACGACGTTATGTTCAGACTTACTTTGAAGTGAAATATCCGCGCTAATCAACACGAGCGCTAATGCCAAGTGATAAAAGCATGGGATGGAAAAAGTGCGGGCTACAACGCAATCGTCTCTTTTGACCTACACGTATAATAACTAGTGCATCATTAGGAAATCGGAGACTTTGTATAAAACGTAAATTGCATCAAAATGTAGATATTAAATGTTTTGTTAATTGTGTTCCGTTTGTCTGGAAATATTCCCACAAATTCCAAATAGATATAAAATTTACTAGTTATGAAACTTTTACATGCCAAAATCTCAATAATCTTTAGAATGTATATAATGTTTTAATTCGTTATAAATAATGTATATGATAATACAAAGACATGACATTGTTGCACAAACTTAAATTAAGCTGCCACACTGCGGTTTAAGATGTATTTCTACGAAAGTTATCATTCAAGCTAATGTGTTTTGCAAGCAGAAACCCAACTTCAATCAATGACACGTGCCATCATAAATAGACGTGACTAAACCCCCAAACATCAGACAGATGTATATACAAATAAAACAAAGACGTTTATGTTTCGACTCTACCATGTCAGGCAACCAATTTTCCATTCTTGATCTCAAATAATGTATGGCATTGTATCACGATATTATTATAAGCTTAATGTCAAGGACGACTAAATGGATTTTAAAATGCCTTTATGTAAAAAAATCACAAAAGGAAAGGAAAATCTCCCAAACATATTACAACAAGATGAAAGCTCACGACCCATGATTAAAATATGGCGTCAAGAATATTACATGTTGTATATCTCCAAGAATATTACATGTTGTATATCTCCAAGAATATTACATGTTGTATATCTCCAAGGATATTACATGTTGTATATGTCCAAGAATATTACATGTTGTATATCTCCAAGAATATTACATGTTATATATCTCCAAGAATATTACATGTTGAATATCTCCAAGAATATTACATGTTGTATATCTCCAAGAATATTACATGATATATATCTCCAAGAATATTACATGTTGTATATCTCCAAGATATTACATGTTGTATATCTCCAACAATATTACATGTTGTATATCTCCAAGAATATTACATGTTGTATATCTCCAAGAATATTACATGTTGTATATCTCCAAGAAAATTACATGTTGTATATCTCCAAGAATATTACATGTTGTATATCTCCAAGAATATTACATGTTGTATATCTCCAAGAATATTACATGTTGTATATCTCCAAGAATATTACATGTTGTATATCTCCAAGAATATTGCATGTTGTATATCTCCAAGAATATTACATGTTGTATATCTCCAAGAATATTACATGTTGTATATCTCCAAGAATAGTACATGTTGTATATCTCCAAGAATATTGCATGTTGTATATCTCCAAGAATATTACATGTTGTATATGTCCAAGATTATAACATGTTGTATATCTCCAAGATTATTACATGTTGTATATCTCCAAGATCCATACGGAAACGTTGTGCTCATTTTGTAATCACCCTAAATCTGAGCAGTTTGAGAACCTTGCTCTTACCCGTTTATGTTTGCCGCTAGGCTACGCACTGCAGTATTTAATTTATTTGACATTAAAATGTAATGAATTATACTTTATTGTTTATGTTAAAATTGTGTTAAATTTAGCTTATTTGTTCTAGATTAAAATGAGTAAGTAGCCAGGGTTTATATCAGGCAAACATGCTCACCCCATGTGTTGTAATACAGGTCCAGCAATATATTATTACAAAGAAGAAATGTGTATCAGAACATGTTCTAACTCTGTTATATGTTCTAACCACATCTAAAGTTCGCCTACATTAGTCAATTAAATACAAAACAGATCTAACCCCATCTAAAGTTCGCCTACATTAGTCAATTAAATACAAAACAGATCTAACCCCATCTAAAGTTCGCCTACATTAGTCAATTAAATACAAAACAGATCTAACCCCATCTAAAGTTCGCCTACATTAGTTAATTAAACACAAAAGCTCTAACCCCATCTAAAGTTCGCCTACATTAGTCAATTAAATACAAAAATGATCTAACCCCATCTAAAGTTCGCCTAGATTAGTCAATTAAACACGAAAGCTCTGACCACATCTAAAGTTCGCCTACATTAGTCAATTAAATACAAAAAAGATCTAACCCCATCTAAAGTTCGCCTACATTAGTCAATTAAACACAAAAGCTCTAACTCTAACCCCATCTAAAGTTCGCCTACATTAGTCAATTAAACACAAAAGCTCTAACTCTAACCACATCTAAAGTTTGCCTACATTAGTCACTAAAGACAAAAGCTCTAAACACGTCTGAAGTTCGCCTACATTTGTCAGTTATACACAAAAGCTGAGTATTAAAACGGAATTAAAGGAGAATGAAACATTTGACGTCATAACACTGATCACAATGCTGAGTTCTGTATATGTGATAATAATTGTTGTATTCCTCGATTTCAATGTGACGAGCGGCTGGAGATATTTCACAGTAAAATGTGTTGCTCTAGTGAGTAATGTAGGTGAAATAAGCTGGTGTGCTTATTGTCATAGTGTATTACTGGAGATAGATTTGATTTTAATTAGTGATTGTTTTTGTTTGTTCAAACAGCATGTTTGCCTTGATGAAAAGCGTTGAAATATAAGGAAGGTTTTCCCCCCACTACAATTAGATTCTTAAAAAGTCTCAACTGATACAGGCAAACAAACTCTCATTTTATGGCACCCTAACACTGCATGTGTCACCTTACGCACCCTCACAGCACACCTCACCTCTTACACTGACACGGCACCCCACTTACCTTTACTTGGCACCCTACCCTTCAAGCGGCTTCGTTCCAACCACACAAAGCAAATTAACAAACTCACAAGGCACCTGCTCTCCCCCACATACCCCAATAAACTCCAACTATTACCGATGAATCTACGGGTCAATATGCTAGTTTGAGTTATTTTGTATTCAAATAAATATTATTATTGGTTTTTATTGGTTTTATCTCATTTTAGGGAGAAAAATAGAGAGAGAAGGAGGGAAAGAGAGACAGAGAGAGAGAGAGAGAGAAAGAGGGAGAGAGAGAGAGAGAGGAAAGGATGGGAAAAGTGAGAAATACAGAGATAGAAAGAGAGAGAGAACGAGAGAGAGAGAGAGAAAGAGGGAGAGAGAGACAGAGAGAGAGAGAGAGAGAGAGAGAGAAGGATGGGGAAAGAGAAAAAGAGAGAGAAAGAAAGAGAGAGAGAGAGACAGAGACAGAGAGAGAAAATGATGATGAAAGAGTGAAATAGAGAGGGAGAGAGATTGAAAGAGGCAGAAAGAAAAATTAATCATCTAATTAAAGAGAAAAAACCCGTCTCTCAATGTTTAAAAATCTCAGCTGAATTTTAATTATTTAAAAAAATTTAATTGCTTATTTTCAAATTTTCAATTTTTCTTCTGAACTTAAATAAATAAGAAATAAAGTTCTATTTCAACCAATACATGCGTCAGGCAGTTCATTCAACAACTTGAGATAGAGTTGATAGCTAGTTTCTAGAGTATCAATCAACCCGCATCGATGTAGGACAATCCTATTTCAGCTGGACATCAAAGCCTCAGAACCATTTCATTGTATGTCATGGCATTCTTGGTGAGTGTCATGTGACTGAAGGTTACCACACAAGCTCATTGAGACCACCGAGTTGTGGTACAACACAGTACTTGCATGTGACTGAAGGTTACCACACAAGCTCATTGAGACCACCGAGTTGTGGTACAACACAGTACTTGCATGTGACTGAAGGTTACCACACAAGCTCATTGAGACCACCGAGTTGTGGTACAACACAGTACTTGCATGTGACTGAAGGTTACCACACAAGCTCATTGAGATCTCCGAGTTGTGGTACAACACAGTACTTGCATGTGACTGAAGGTTACCACACACGATCATTGAGATCTCCAAGTTGTGGTACAACACAGTACTTGCATGTGACTGAAGGTTACCACACACGATCATTGAGATCTCCAAGTTGTGGTACAACACAGTACTTGCATGTGACTGAAGGTTACCACACACGATCATTGAGATCTCCAAGTTGTGGTACAACACAGTACTTGCATGTGACTGAAGGTTACCACACACGATCATTGAGATCTCCAAGTTGTGGTACAACACAGTACTTGCATGTGACTGAAGGTTACCACACATGATCATTGAGATCTCCGAGTTGTGGTACAACACAGTACTTGCATGTGACTGAAGGTTACCACACACGATCATTAAGATCTCCGAGTTGTGGTACAACACAGTTCTTGCATGTGCCTGAAGGTTACCACACACGATCATTGAGATCTCCGAGTTGTGGTACAACACAGTTCTTGCATGTGCCTGAAGGTTACCACACACGATCATTGAGATCACCGAGTTGTGGTACAATACAGTACCATACTTTGATTTTTCTTATAAATTGTCCATAGGTGTCACAAGAGGGGGTGCGGGTATGCGGACCGCACAGGGTGACACCATCACAAGGATTGACACCAAATAGTAAAATTCTGGTTGTTTCCGATATTTGGCACTTGCAAACTGGGATGAGGTCTATGAGATAAGTAGTGAGGGGTTAACAGCATGAGCTACAGCTCTGGGTGACACGAACTCTAGTGGGTGGACATTGTCTCTGTGTAGGTATAGACCATAGGATTTACACGTCTGTGGTGATTGCCTCATTACATTACTTTGCTTTTTAAATCCTTTATATTAACTTGTGGCGTCTGTTTGCGGCCTTGCTTGCCTAAAAAAAATTGTATCGATTTTTAACCAACTTCCTCGTAAACTAACGAGCTGAAATGTTGCAGGCGGACTCGTGCCTATGATAAAAATGAAGTATCAAAATTTCAGATCGATCGCATGTACCGTAATTAAATTATTGAATTTTTAGTTTATTTTATTTATCTCCCTGTAACATGTTAATTTTTGTGCTAGAGTGTCGTGATGTGTATTATATTGAACAACCTTTCCTGTCGCGCAATAAGGTGCGTATTATATTGACACACCTTTTTAAAAATATATTCCCGATCGGTGCGCATTATATTAAAATTAAACATGTTTTACGAGACATAACTAAAATTTTGGATTTGTTTATTGGCTTGCGCCTCGTATTATAATGAAGATTCTTTTATTTATGTCTTGTATATAAAGGATTTATAGTAAAAAAAAACCTTGGTTTTTTTTACGTTTTTTTAATCTATTATTATACTTTGTGTGTGTTGATATAGAACATTCATCAACATTTTCTATAAAAAAAAGTAACAAGTAATGGGACACATTAGATGACTATAAATTCACCTTCGTCTCTGATTCGGTTAGTGACCATCAATAACATTGTTAATGGCTAAAGACGGCCGGTCAACCGGTATATGGAGCGAAGGACTATGTGACGCGTGGGCGTTGGGTGATGTGAACAATTGAGTGATCGATGGAGATGTGGTGGTGGTGGGACAGAGCCAGTAGGACAAAGGGTTACATTAGACATGAGATACTGGCAGTGGAAATAATAAGAGAGAGAGAGGGGGGCGGTGAGATAGAGTGAGAGACAGAGAGAGGGAGAGACAGAGAGTGTGAGAGAGAGGGAGAGAGAGCGAAGTGCGTAAATATGGGAAAATATATGGGGCCGTCCATAAAGTACGTCACGCTCCAGAAGGGAGGGGTGTGTCAGGCCATGTGTGACGTCACAGTGATTTATATAAAACTTTAATTATTTTGTTAATAAAAAAGAGATTTTTGTTCGAAAGTTTGACGTACTTTAGGGTTTCCGAGATTTGTGACAGTTTTTGACAGGGGGTAGAGAGGGGAGTTAAAAATGGACAAAATTAGCGTGAAGTACTTTATGGACAGCCCCTAAGAAGATAGTACATAAGAGGAGCAGAGTTGAAATAAGGAAAGTAGGACTAAATAAAACAAGGGGATGCATTTAGCTACAAGAAAGAGTGAATTAAGATAACATAAGCGCCAAACCCGAGGTACCTTACTGATAATTTTAAACCTGACAAATATTGACTGAAAATACTGAATGGGTTTTTTTATATTTAAACTAAATTTTTAAGCTTCATAAATTTAAAAAAATTAGCATAAATTTAGGTCTGGTATCACCTTATAAAATTGTATGCTTGTATTCCAATGGGTAGACATGTGTCAGCTTAACCCCACAATGTATGAACAGGCGTCAGTGTATACTCACAATGTGTGGACAGGCGTCAGTGTATACTCACAATGTGTGGACAGGCGTCAGTGTATACTCACAATGTGTGGACAGGCGTCAGTGTATACTCACAATGTGTGGACAGGCGTCAGTGTACACTAACAAAGTGTGGACAGGCGTCAGTGTAATCTCACAATGTGTGGACAGGCGTCAGTGTATACTCACAAAGTGTGGATAGGCGTCAGTGTAATCTCACAATGTGTGGACAGGCGTCAGTGTAATCTCACAATGTGTGGACAGGCGTCAATGTATACTCACAATGTGTGGACAGGCGTCAGTGTATACTAACAAAGTGTGGACATGCGTCAGTCAGTGTAATATTACAATGTGTGAAAATGCGCCAGTGTAAAGCCACAATGTCTGGACATGCACGTAACCCCACAATGTGTGGACATGCGTCAGTGTAATGACACAATGTGTAATTATTAAAACGACACTTTCGTGAAATTACTATGTTTAGAAAATTGTCAAAATGAAAATGTTTGAAGAACTCATGAGCAAATAAAATAAATTAAAAGAACACTTTTTGAAGTTAAACCAAAGTTAAATTGGAAACATATGAATGATTCCTTGTTTAAATTTAAAGTTTATATATCTACTAGCAGACCCGTCGTGCGTTGCAACGATCTCTTTAAAAATGAATAAATTGAAAGAAACCAAAGATTGGTATGTTTTAAAAGAATTATGCCATAAACCTTCGGGGAAGTGATAAAAAAAAGTCCAAGTTTAATAGCAAACTGTTACATAAATTAATAATTAAAAACTTACAAAAGGAAAAACGATATTAAGAGGCCCAGCCAAAAAATGAGTGATAATTTAATTTTTTTATTGCCATTGTACTCAAGCTAAATTTCTCAATATCGTGTAAAATTGAATGGGGAATTAAATTGTTACCGTGCAGTAAAAATCACATTTGGGGCCCCCAGCTCCGAGGGAATGGAGATTAGGAGTTCAGTGCCCTATAGTAATATATTATAGCTATATACTGATATAAAAAACGAAATTTAGGGGCCCCTGGGCCCATTCGGTGAAAGATTTCAATTTAAAAAAATGCTGTTCATTTTAATTCAGTTTCCTCATAGATATATTCCTTAAGATCGTGAAAAATTAAATGGGGAAAACTATCTCAAACATATACGAAGAAAAGACATTTGGGGCCCCAGGCCCCGAAGGAATGGAAATTTGAATTTCTGTGCTTTATAGTATTTTAATATCGGCTGCCAAGTTTTTGTATACAAATTTTGGTTAAGGTCCATTCATTTACTCGGTAGCTAACGCATAAACTTATTTTTATATACCTCATATAAGCAAAAAACTACATTATGGGCCCCAGGGCATAATTATCGCAAGAAATAAAGTGCGAAAGACTTTTTAATTTGAATAAATTTCAAAATACATACATTTATTTATATGTCTCAATATTGAATGAACGATAAAATATTGAACATTTACTAAAAATGAAATTTTGGGCCCCCTGCCCCAAGGGAATGAAAATTAGGAGTTCAGTGCCCTATAGTAATAAAATATAAACCCTTAAGTTTTTATATATTAAGATGGGTCAAGATCCATTAATTTTCTCAGTATTTAACGCGAATACTAATTTTTATACAGCTAATATAAGGGAAAAAACGACATTTAGGGGCCCCTTTAGTGAAAGGTGTCAATTTCAAAAACCTGTTCATTTAATTCAGTTTCCTCATAGATATATTCCTCAAGATCGTGAAAAATTGAATGGGGAAAAATATCTTAAACATATACGAAGAAAAGACATTTGGGGCCCCCGGCACCGAATATATTGACATTAGAAGTTTATAAACCTTAATTATGTCAATATGGGCTACTAAATTTTTGTATGCAAATTTTGGTTAAGATGCATTCATTTACTCAGTAGCTAACGCAAAAACTAATTTTTATAAAGCTCACATAAGCAAAAAACGACATTAAGGGCCCCAGTGCAAGATATAAAGTTCAAAATACCTGTTCATTTCAATCTGTATAATAATGGATACATGTGTCATTAGTTGTCAATATTGTTAATAATTGAATGGTGAATAAAATCTTAAACGTTTAAGAAAAAGAATTTTTTGGGCCCCCAGCCCCGAAGGAATGACTATTAGGAGTTCAGTTCCCTTTAGTGTTTTAATATTGGCTATCACATTTTTAAATACAAAGTTTGGTTAAGATCCATCAATTTACACAGTAGCTAGCGCTGAAACTATATTTTATATAGCTCATATAAGCAAAAAATGACATTATGGGTCCCCGGCGCCCCATGAGTGATAAATTTAGAAAAAAAGTTGCCAGTCTCCAAAAGTTTCATGATGATCGGATGAATGGTTTAGTCAGCTATAAAGGACATGCACACAGACATACATTGATTTTTATATATATAGATTAACAAAAACGACATTAAGGGCCCCCGGGCCCAATCGGTGCAAAAGAATAACTTTAAAATACCTGTTCATTTCAATCTGGATCATGATAGATATATTAGTCCATGCTTTTCAAGATCGTGTAAATCATAACGGGAATAAAGTATTTAACGCTTACAAAAAAAAAGGATTTTGGGCCCCCGGCCCCGAAGGAACGGACATTAGGAGTTCAATGCCATATGGTACTTTAATATAGGCTATCAAGTTGTTATGTACCAAGTTTGGTCAAGATCCATTAATTTTCCAAGCAGCTAAGCCTTAAACTAATTTTTATATAGCTCATATAAGAAAAAATTCTCATTATTTAGCCCCCGGCGCCCCATGAGTGTTACATTTTGAAAAAAAGTAGCCAATTTCCATCACGTGAGCGTACTCAAAAGTCTCCAAAGGTTTCATGGCGATCGGATGAATGGTTTAGTCAGCTAACGGGAATAACATATTTAACGCTTACAAAAATAAAGATTTTGGGCCCCCGGCCCCGAAGGAACGGACATTAGGAGTTAAATGCCATATGATACTTTAATATAGACTATCAAGTTGTTATGTACCAAGTTTGGTCAAGATCCATTCATTTTCCAAGCAGCTAAGCCCTAAACTAATTTTTATATAGCTCATATAAGAAAAAATTCTCATTATGGGCCCCCGGCGCCCCATGAGTGTTACATTTTGAAAAAAAGTAGCCTATTTCCATCCCGGGAGCGTACTCAAAAGTCTCCAAAAGTTTCATGGCGATCGGATGAATGGTTTAGTCAGCTATCGGGAATAAAGTATTTAACGCTTACCAAAAAAAAGATTTTGGGCCCCCGGCCCCGAAGGAACGGACATTAGGAGTTCAATGCCATATGGTACTTTAATATAGGCTATCAAGTTGTTATGTACCAAGTTTGGTCAAGATCCATTCATTTTCCAAGCAGCTAAGCCCTAAACTAATTTTTATATAGCTCATATAAGAATAAATTCTCATTATGGGCCCCCGGCGCCCCATGAGTGTTACATTTTGAAAAAAAATAGCCTATTTCCATCCCTGGAGCGTACTCAAAAGTCTCCAAAAGTTTCATGGCGATCGGATGAATGGTTTAGTCAGCTATAACAGACATGCATACATACATACTTTGATTTTTATATATATAGATTAACAAAATACCCGCGCGCTGCAGCGGAATAGTAGGATTTCAGTTAGTGTTGAGAACTCGCGTACAAAATTTCCTGGAAGATGGGACCATAAGTATAAATATCGTAGGAATTATACAATATGGCGAATGACATTGACGTCATACAACGAAATAAGTACATTCATCGGTGTCGGTTAGAGCAGGGAAGCCGCAAAACAAATTTTGTGAAGATGGGGCCACACAAGAGAAGCTTAACATGGCGAACGTTGTCGACCGTTTAGTCCGTTACGTGTTAAATGAAACCTGCTTAACTTTTCGACATATTTTGCCCCATAGTTTCTCAATATGTGTCAATAAAATCTTATGTAACAAGTTTGATCAAGAAACATATATTTTAGCCAGAACCCTCCGCGGGACTGTATTCATGAACTTTCTCAAGTTTTATGTCGATCAGTGAATAAATAATGTTTTTGCAGCTTATAAAAAAACGACATTAATGGGCAACCGGGCCCAATCAGTGCAAGATTTAAATTTAAAAACACCTGTTAATTTCAATCTGAATCATGCTTGATATACTTGTTTGTCAAAATGTTTCAAGTTCATGTAAAATCAAATAGGAAATACATTGACATTAAGGGGGCCTAGCCGAAACGGTGCAAGATGTAAAGGCCTGAAAATTTCAATCTGGATCATGATGCAGATACGTGTCTATATTTGTCAAGATTTTTCAAAATTAAATGGGGAATAAAGCTTTAAAAGTTGACGAAAAAAAGACTTTGGGTCCCCGGCCCCGAAGTAGGTGACATTATGAGTTTAGTATTCTATCGAATTTTAATATAGGCCGTTAAATTTTATGTATCAAGTTTTATAAAGATCCATCCATTTACCCAGTAGCAACTGTTTAAAATACATTTTATATAACTGTAACGAAAATGAGATTTTTGGTCCACGGCCCCTAATAATTGGAATTATTTAAAAAACGATTTCGAGAAACTTTTGTGGGAGAGTACTCAACAACTTTCTATCATATCTTATCTTTTTTTACAGACGCTCCTTTCGATACGGAAGATGTTTGCGTCCTACGCTTATCCATGGTGAAACTGAAATCTTGAATGCAGTAAATAGGTGAGGTCAGGCTCAATGCCTCGGTTTTGATACGTATGATATCACGTGTGTGAGAGTCACTTATTCTCCTCCTAACTCGACTCTTACTAAAATTCAACACTGAAAATTTCTGTTCACACAAGTATGTCGAGCCAAACAAGCTGAGCATTTTCTAAACAGATCTGCGAATCTCTTGGAATCTCTCTTTATCCAGCTGACGATAAAAGTCAATGAGAGAAAGAAGTTGTTGTCTGCTGCGACATCCAGCATTACTTTGCAACTCAATGAGTTCCAACTGCAGATTGCCTGGAGCATCACCAGGGTCCACGGGAGAAAGGTGAAGACAAAAATATGACTTACTTTTCAATAGTTGCAAAGTCCCGAAAGCGTCTTTGTAACTCATCAGCCAGGGATCATGTGATATCTGCAACATAACTCTGACTTTGCTCATCAAAGCTTCTTTCTGGAAAATGTTTCATGATTTCCAGTAGTGCGGGAAAATGTGTGGCGTTAGACTGCATTTGAGACAGTTGCCTTTTAAAAAAGTTGCAGCTTGTTCCCAAAGACCTTTATATATAATTGGCTTACCACTGCATTGAGACCTGGCCCATTTTGTGATAAGAACGTTTAGATGTCTTCTCAAATCAACCAAAAATGCCAAGCAGTATCAGATAATTCTGAAATTGGTTTTTCCTTAAATTCCATGAATTGCCTAACTTCTTTTTTAAGTGATTAGAAGCGCTCAAGTGCTGTCCCCCGACTTAGCCATCTTACATCATTGTGATTCACAACATCTCCGTATTCTCCCTGGATGTGCAGAAGAAACTGCTGAAACTGGTGGTGAAACAGGGCTTTAGAGCGATTAAGGTTTATAGCTTTTACCACTGGCTTAAAAACGTAATCACATCTAAGGTGTTAGGCATAAAGAGCTTGTTGGTGAATGATATAGAGAAGTTTAAAAGCTTTGCCGCCCTCTTCGCTGACTTTGTTATAAACAAGTGGTTTTTAGTCCACTATGTCACCAGTCATGGCTAGAGCACCATCAGTAATAATGCCAGATTTATTTTCCATGGTAGTTTAATGTAATTTTACAGCAGAAAAACGGAAGCAAATAAATCTTTCCCCCTTGTTTGGTTTTTAAGACTCTGAAGGTCGAGTAATTCTTCACTCACACTCATGTCATCATTAACTCCTCTAAAAAAAAAGAAGTTGGATTGTGTCAGATGCATCATTGCTTTCATCACAGGCTATCGCAAAAAGTCACATATTTCTGTTTAAAAATAAAGTCATCGATTTTTACGGTAGGCCGTCATTTAACTTCATCGGGGTTTTTAAAATCAATTTCCACGTTATTAAAAAAAAATCAAATGTCATCGATTTTCGCCATCATTTGACGTTATTAAAAAGTTAAAAAATAAAATTTTTACTTTTCTTATAAATATAATGTCGTTACAGAAATTATACGTCAGTCAATTAATTATTTCAGATGAGGCCACGGCCAGTTAAAATTGCTTCGCGCGCCGGTTTTTGACCGCGGGCCGGACTTTTGACACCCCTGGAATAGGGTATACTTTATTTTTGAAAGGTATATGTTCTAATAGTTGTATCTTATGAGTCACAGTTTTTGTGTTTCCTGTTTCTTTTGTGATGACACCTTTGTATTTTTGAAAATGTTCCTCACTCTGTGTATCATATTATCTGGTATGTGAGATGATATTCTTTTACTGTCAGGGCTTTTCTTTTTCATTGTACTGTCATTTTCATCATTTTCTTTGCTGATGATATTTACAGTTTGTTTTTCTTCTTTATTGTCATCATATGCTCTTAGTTTATCAATGTGTAATTTTTTCACATGTCCTTTTATATTGACACTATATGTGACATCACTAAGTTTCCCTTCAATGTTGTATGGACCTTCCCATGTGATTTTATTCTTTGCGTTTGGTAACAATACTAAGACTTGTTGTTCTGGCTCAAAAAGTTCTTAAGTGTCTGTGTTTATTTTTTTATTTCTCTATATCTTGTACTTTGCTTGATTAGTCTTTGTTTTGCTGTTTCAATACTGTAGAATATATTATCTCTAGTTTCTGACATCGGCTGGTATCTGCCCTGTATGGCATTCTTTTATATGCCTAGCCATTTTAGGCCAGTAAAAGTTTTCTGCTATTGTAGCAATTGTTTTCTTGGCGCCCATGTGTCCACCGAAAGGACTGTCATATGTCATTTTAATAATGGTTTCCTGTAACGTTTTAGGAAGAACCACTCTTTTGCATGTACCTGCTTGTGCAATGTTTATCGACATGCCTTTATCTAGCTTGTAATTTTTGTTGTGGCCTGTTTCATTGTATTTGATGAGTTTCATTTTTATTTCCATTATTGTGTTATCTTCTTCTTGTAGTTGTTTGAATTCTTGTTTTGACACTAGTTGACTTCCTATATCAAGTTTCTCATCAACTTCAATGTCTATGTTTTCTTTTCTTTTTGTGGTGGCTCTGGTTTGTACAGTAGCACATAATTGATAGCTGTTGTCAACCAAGCTTTGAATCTTTCATCAGAATTTTCAACAACACCGTCAATATTGCTTATGATGATATCACAAATTGCATCTTTTAAAACTCTCGCTCGAACTTCACCTTGAAACCAGGGTGAGTTGATGGTAAGAGTAGCAGTTGGACACTCTCTCTTTGTGCCATCAGCCATTCTAAGTGTGTCTTTTTGCCCATCATTTTTTTTCTTCCACCATCTTACTGTGGACCACAATCGTTGTGCATCCTGAATCACGAAGACACATACATTTTCTATTATTGTGGTAAACTGGGTAGAATTTCAGCTTTCCATGACTGTTAATAGTGGCTACAGTATCACTCGATCTTGATTCTTCTTGTTTCATTTTTCCTTTATCATCTACATCTTGGTAGTCATCCCTTCTCCATGGCTGATCAGAATCTCTGTATCTGGAGTTATGATTATACCTGCCTCTCCATGATCTTCTACCTTTGCTTTCAAAGTGTCCTTGTCTTGATATTTCTTCTGTCTTTTTTCTTGTAGGGCTGCCATTAGGTGACACCCTATTTGATTGTCCTTTATTGTGGTAACACTGCCTCGCCATATATCCTGGCTTGATACAGTTCCAGCAAATAGTTTGTCTGTTGCCTTGATTTGTCAGACTCTGGATTTTCATTCCTTGTCTTTTTTCTTGGTTTTTATTTTGTACTGCTGCAAAAATATCTTGTCGTTTATCCATTTCCACATTTGGATGAGAGTCCTTGAATGTGCGTAATGCATTTGTCAGCTCTGCTTGAGTACGAACTTTCTTATCAGTTAAATACGTGAATAGAGCTGGTGTTGCATTTTCTAGGAACTTGTCGATTAACACCATGACTAGTATGGCTTATGGATTGCTTGTATCTATTGCTGTAAGTTCTAGCCATTTTGTTAGTTTAATTTGTGTTTCATGTAATATGATCTGTGGAACTTTGTCCATCTTGATTCTCATCTTATGAAATTCCTCTCTATAATCATTTTCTGACTTTCCGAAATGACATAGTAGTGCCTTTTTGACATTTTTATCAATGTTTTTGTCTTCTTTGGTTATACTGTTGTAAGCGTCAAATGCTTCTCCAGTTAGTTGAGTCATGCGCTGGCCATCTTCTTCATCATAACCTTTTATGGCCATTATGGATTCAAAATAATCCAGATAAACATCCATTTTTTCTTTCTGTTTATCATATTTTCTAACTTTGATTGTATCCTTGGGTGTTAACTTCACCTTTGAGTCATTACCAGGATTGTAGCCTTTTCTCTGTAAATTAATTTGTAGTTTTAAGTTGTCATTTTTAAGTTGTTCAAGTTCTCTTCTTGCAACTGTTTCATGTCTTTCTATTATTTGTTTTTGCTTCTCTTCTTTTTTTTTGCTTCCTTGACATTCTGTTCAACAAAGTCTTTCAATTCTTTTCCACTTAAGCCAAACTTTTCTTCTATGGCAGTGAATTTTTCATAGTAATCCATGCTTAGTTTTATGGAATTATATGAGTCAAACAATTCAGTATTCAATGTAATTATTTATTTATTACGGTATAAATCCTCCAGATGAGAAAATCTTGAATTTAAAATATGTTAAGTCCAAACAAGTGACACATCTAAACCATTAAATTTAATTTTGACAAAATGAGGCAACAAAGTATCCTCACACGGGATCTTTAGTGTACTATATATATACGCTCAATCAGATTGACAAAACACATCCGATGGTCCTAGGTTTTGAATAAAATAAGTCACTTAGTCAAATTTTCCAATTACCGAACTTTAGAGTAGTTTTTAGACACTTTAGATCAATCCATTAATCCAAATTGCAATTATCACACTTTCCACACAATGAATTAATACAAATTCCGTTCCCTGATTTATAATTCACACTGACACAGTTGTTAATAGTCCATAGCTCTCCAAGTTCAAGGTTTGTTTATAGTTATTTCTTGGAATCACCTAGTAATAGCGTGTAGTGAGCTTGCTGACGTATATACGTTCACTGTGTGTCACCGACAGTAGGCCTGTACCGTGTCAACTGTGTGACTGTATGGCTAGAACCAACTTGGCTGACCTAGTTTTATACAGTGCATTCATGCAATGTGGGTAGTCAAGCCGCCATTTTGAAAACTTCTTGTAGTAAATATGTCATTGAACTACAAGCGTTTATTTACTGCTGCTTACGAACTTGAATATTCACAAATTACGATGGTTCACAATATTTCTTCCTTTAATGAATACTTCCCTTTTTTAAATACACAATACTGGTCACTTCCACGAATACCTCTCTTTCTGTACTATATGAATAGTACCAACATGAATTTTGTTTTAACACCAATGTAAATGGTTTACTTATATATGTGTTTTGTAGGCGTTCTCACAATACAAACTTTCGTGCAATAAATCCTTGAAATACTATTGTCAACAAAATAACTTTAATATGCACATTATATACAAAAGTATAACTTTGAGGTTTCACAACGTGGAGACATCAGCCACACAGCCGCCATTACTTTCTATCAACTGCTTTCGCGCCCTTTCTACCCATGTGACCTCTCTGTCACTCATCCCGTGACTATCACGTGACATTATTCTTGTTAATTGTGATTAATCTCCAGTAATGAATCTGTCAGCTCTTTTTTTTTAAATTTGTTCTAGTTTATCATTGTTTTCTTTGATTGATGGGTCTCATACAGAAGATGCATACAGGTCTCACCAAAGTGAGATAACATTTTAGTTTTATATTCTTATTACATCTGTAAAAGTTTCTTTTTATAAAGCCTAGGGTTTTGTTTGATTTTTTAATAACTTCATCGACATGGGGATTCCATGATAGTTTCACATTTATTATTACTCCTAGGTATTTTGCATTTTTAGTTTGGATTAGTTGTTTTCCATGAATAAATATTTTGAATTTTCTTGTTTCTTTTTCTTTGTTACTCTTAACAGTTCACACTTTTCGGGGTTGAAAGACATACTCTAATTAGTTTCCCATTTTATTAATTCATCTAAGTCTTTTTGTAAGATTTTGCTATCTTGTTCTGATTTAATTGATCTATAGATTATACAATCATCAGCAAATAGACGAACTTTTGTTCCTTAAGTTTCAAGGCGATCGGATGAATACCTTAATATTTATACAGCTTACATAACAAAAAAATGTCTTTAAGTGCCCCCGGCCCGATTGGTGTCAGATATTTTATAATCTTAAAAGAAAATACTATAGATTTGAATAGAGATAGATAATAATAATAAAAATAAATTGATTATTTATATAGCGCTGTATCCCAGTAAGGAACTGGGCTCACAGCGCTTTACATGAAAGAAATAACATACCAATAGTATTAAATTAACTTTCATATCATAACAAACACAAAAATTACAGTACATTATACATAAGCCACGTTAATCATTTACAAGAAATGTTGTTTCATTAATTTTGAAAATAAATTTTGAAAAGATGTGTCTTAAGTGCAGTCTTGAAGGACTTGGTTGTTTGTACGTATGTGTAATGGTAGAGAATTCCATTGTTTGGCTGCACAAAAAGAGAACGACTTTTCACCAAATGTTTTGGTGCGTGTCGTAGGAACAGAGAGAACGCGTGTGTCTGCAGAAGATCGTAGCTGGCAAGTGGGTGAGTAGACCGACAAAAGTTCAGTAAGATACGATGGGCATGAGTCCGAAAAGAAGTTGTGACAGAGAACGGCCAGTTTCTTATCTTATCTTATCTTATCTATACAGACGCTCCTTCTATGCAGAAGATAGTTGCGTCCACAGACCATGACAGATGATCTGTTGGCAAGTGATGCAGCATTCACAGGCCACGGCTTTGTGGGTTCCACGCATTACCCAGCCGCCTAACACTATGTAGTGTTAGGTACCCATTCGGAGCGGGGTGACTCAGGGGCGCCCTAGGCCCCGGGAACAAACCCTTGCCTTCACACGGATTCGAACCCGTGACCATCGGTACGACAGTCCAGTGCGCTGCCACTCGACCACCGCGTCCCGCGTCCCGCGTTTGTAATCAATACGGGCTTGTATAGGCAGCCAATGAAGTGAGCGATATATAGATATATAGATAGATAGGGAGGGAGAGAGAAAGAAAAAAAAAGAGAGAGAGAGAAAGAGAGAGAGAGAAAGAGAAAGAGTGGCTACGTTTTAGAAAATATTAATTCAAATAGACATATCCACCAGAGATAAAATAAATACCTTTAAAGATACGTTCAAAAGTAAGTAGTACCAACAGTACCCCCTTCTACGCAACCTTTTTCCTGTTTTATTATTTTTTCAACAATGAAATTACAGTTGCCAAGAAAAAAAAATTTCAAAAATTTCCCCAGGACTGACCGCAGCTCCTCCACCATCTGACGCCCCTGGCTTTACTAATTTACACCTTTGCCATACACTAATGTCAATTAGTTGCATACCTACTTTATGTCAGCAATGTGTAAATGAGACCCATGAAGAATATTTGCAGCTTGTTACTGATATATTTTGCAACCAACAATAACACTATGGAATTACCACAAGATATAACTCGCAAAATGAATCCACGTTTTTTTAAAATGAAGATCTTTATTCTTAAATCCAATAAAGTGCCTTATCCATGCTGGAACAAGTTTTCGCAATGCAAATGTATGTATGCAAATCGTATTATAGCCTTAAGGATTGCACGCTTCGCGATATTTAAGTCCTCGAAAATAAAAATACCTAATGACTGGAGCACAAATCAATAAAACTAAAATTATATAGAAACTAATTTCATTTTGCCGTTTAATCCCTTCCCAAATATTCTTTAACAAAAATCGACATTTGATTTAGATAATTAAATAAAATCCTTTAATAAAATCCTTCAATAAAATCCTTCAATAAAATCCTTTAATAAAATCATGAAAAGACACACAGAAATGATAAATGAATTATCCACAACGAAGCCCAGCGCTCCAGTGACGTTATCCATGGATGGGAGCACTCGGGTCCTCGGCGAATTTATAATTATGTAACCACTGACCTGCATCATGAGCTTTAATTGTTCCTCATAGGCCATCTCTGGCATTTTGAGGACTAGCGAGGCGTCTTCCAGGGGCCCTTGGCTTGTAACATTGCCACTGGTGGCCATGGAGCGTCCTCGGCTGTGCATATACAGGAGTGGGGGAGAATGCCACACGCCACGAGTCTGTCGCTTAGTACTAACATAGGCGTGATGGTGAGGCTGGTTAGAAGGTGATTGCAGTGGTGGGAGGAGGAGGACTGGGAGTGAATAAAGGTGATAGAGTAAGAGTGGGAGGGTGGATGTAGGTGGTAGAGTAAGAGTTGGACAGCATGATGTAGGTGGTAGATTAAGAGTGGGAGATTAAATGTAGATGGTAGAAAAAGAGTGGGAGAGTGGATGTAGGTGGTAGAGTAAGAGTGGGATGTGTGGACCAAGGTAGTTGAGTAAAAGTGTGGGAGAATGCATGTAACTGAACCTGAAAGGGAGTGTGTGGACGTTAGAATCATATGAGGTGCGGAGGAAAGTGTATCGCTATTTACGTATGTGGTAGGCGGGAGAAATCAGGGCTCGCTTCATTAGGCCGTCTCTAATCATGCGGCCGATAAATTGTCGTGGACGAGAGCGGGATGTGCAAGGTGGGCATTAACGAAAGTGGGAGTGAAGGAGGGCAGATTAATAAGGTATATCACAACATGTAAGGGTGTGGGTTACAAAGGAGAAGGTGTACGGAGCTTCATGATGAATAGGGAAGTAATTGTCAGCGTTAGGAACACAGAAGTGTTAAAATAGGGCAGAAGAAAGATAGTAACTATGATTAGGAACATTTATCATTGAATTGACTTTGAATATTTTTGTAGGCTGTTGGACTTATTTCCATGGAAACGGAAAAAAGTATTATACACATTAATGTCACGAGATTGCCATCTGCAGTGATACGATTAAACTTTTTCAACTCAAAGCACCATCTGTGCACTGTGTAAGTGTAAAGTTTGAATACAATGCTAGATTACAAAGCAATAGTAAACTAACAAAGTACACGACCAAAGTTCATAAGATGCCGTCCATAAAGTACTTTACGCTATTTTTGACCATTTTTAACTCCCCCCTCCCCCTGTCACAAATTGTCACAAATCCAGGACCCCCCCCCCTTTTTTTTCCCCGCACGTACGTCACACTTTCGAACAAAAATTTGTTTTTTTATTAACAAAATAATTAAAATGTAATATAAAAAAGCGTGACGTCACACATAGCTGGACCCCCCTCCCCCTGTCACAAACTGTCACACTTTCTTACACCCCCTGCTCTAGAGCGTGACGTACTTTATGGACGGCCCCTAACTAAAGTACACCAGGAAAGTGCACTACAAAATTACACCAGGAAATCGTACCACAAAATTACACAAGAAAGTGTACGACACAAGTACACCAGGAAAGTGTACCACACAAGTAAACCAGGAAAGTGTACCACACAAGTACACCGGGAAAGTGTACCACACAAGTACACCAGGAAAGTGTACCACACAAGTACACTAGGAAAGTGTACCACACAAGTACACCAGGAAAGTGTACCACACAAGTACACCAGGAAAGTGTACGAAAAACGTATACCAGGAAAGTGTACGACAAAAGTACACCTGGAAAGTGTAACAAAAAATTACACTAGGAAAGTATACCACAAAAATACGTCAGGAAATGAACCACAAAGGTATATCGGGAAAGTGTACCACAAAGGTATATCGGGAAAGTGTACCACAAAAGTACACTGTTAAGCTCAATTCAACACAATATTGAAAACGTGATCTCTCTAAAATAGAAAAGGTATTTAAAACTTATTGAAAAGTCATCCGTGCAGAAATAATGAAGAGCTTTGTTTACTTCTCCAAAAATTCTTAACTTGTGAACTCTCTGTACATTTTTAAATCCCTTATATAACTTCAAAATCTTGTCTCTCTCTGTCTGTTGTTCGTTGTAGGGCAGGCGGGCGGGCGGAAAAACAAAAGTAAAAAAACGACACACGTCCCGTGATACCATCGAGCTGAAATTTTGCACATAGATTCGTGTCACCTAACAAGGCATTGTTTCAAAATTTCAGATCAATCAAATGTACCCTAATTAAATTAATGCATTTTTAGATTATCTCTATCTCTATCCAATCGTCTCCTATTGTTGACATCCACGTCCCACTGGAGTTCACTCCAGCCATCTATGACCACATCCTCTTGTTTTACAGCAAGGGGAGTTTATCACGTTCAGTCTGTAAATGTTTGTCGCGCGATGCGTATTATATTGAAATAAATCAATAATTTTAATTATGTCTTATATATAAGGGATTTATAGTCAAAAACTTTGTTTTTAAGGGTTGTTTAATAAAATCCCTTATATTAACTTCATCTTTTTTAAAAATCCCTTATATTAACTTTCCCGCCATCTCTCTCTGTCTGTCGTCATCTCATGGGCGGGCGGAAAATCAAAAGTAACAAATGACAAGTAACAAATCCCGTGATCCGATCGAGCTAAATTTTGGCACACGGACCCGTCTCACCTAACAATGACTCGTATCAAAATTCCAGATCGATCGAACGTACCGTAATTAAATTAATGCATTTTTAGTTTATCCTTATGTAACGTATGTAATTCAAACTCAATGTTTGTTATTGTTTTTTTTTCCACGTGAAAGTTTGAGTTGACGCGTTGAGGCGACCCATCGAAGTACCGGCGTGCTTTTGTTTACATTTTACGTGTCACGCTGAGCTTGGTCCAACCCCCCCCTAGGGTTATGAAGCAAAGTTGAGTTAAGACAGATTCAGTCTGTAAATGTTTGTCGCGTTTGAAAATAATCGATACTGTTAGTTATGTCTCATATATAAGGGATTTATAGTCAAAAACTTTGTTTTTACTGTTTAAAAAAAATCCCTTATATTAACTTCACTGCCGTCTCGTCATCTCTGTCTTGGGCGGGCGGAAAAACCAAAGTCAAAACTGACCCACTTCCCGAGATCCGATCGAGCTGAAATTTGGCACACGGACCCGTCTCACCTAACAATGCATCCTATCAAAATTTCAGATCAATCGAACGTACCGTAATTAAATCAATGCATTTTTAGTGTATCTTTATATAACGTATTTAATTCAAATTCACTGTTTGTTATTGTTTTTTATCACGGGATTGTTCAGTCACGCGTTGACGCGACCCATCAAAGTACCGGCGTGCTTTTGTTTACATTTTACGTGTCACGCTGAGCTCGGTCAAGCGATCGGTGACCAGACTTTTCCCCTCTCCCACCCACCCCCCCAGGGTTATGAAGCAAAGTTGAGTTAAGACAGATTCAGTCTGTAAATGTTTGTCGCGTTTGAAAATAATCAATACTGTTAGTTATGACTCATATATAAGGGATTTATAGTCCAAATTTTGTTTTTATGTGTTTGTTTTATTAACCCCTTATATTAACTTCACCGTCGTCTCTGTCTCTCTTTTGTGGTCTCTGTCTGTCTCTCTGTCTTGGGCGGGTGGAAAAACAAAAAATGACCCACTTCCCGTAAAGCCATCGAGTTGAAATTTGGCACACGGACCAGTGTCACCTAACAATGCATCGTATCAAAATTTCAGATCGACGGAACGTACAGTAATTAAAGTAATTCATTTTTAGTTTATCTCTATACGAGGTATGTAATTCAATTTCACAGTTTGTTATTGTTTTTTTTTCACGTGAGAGCTCAGTTCGCGCGTTGACGTGACCCATCTAAGTACCGGCGTGCTTTTGTTTACATTTTACGTGTCACGCTGAGCTCGGTTCAAGCGATCGGTGACCAGACCTTTCCTTTCTCCCACCCGCCCCCAGGGGTTATAAAGCAAAGGGAAGTTAAGACAGATTTAGTCTGCAAATGTTTGTCGCGTTTGAACATAATGAATACTTTTAGTTATGTCTCATATATAAGGGATTTATAGTCAAAAACTTTGTTTTTACGGGTTTGTTTTATTGTCTCTCTCTCTCTCTCTCTCTCTCTCTCTCTCTCTCTCTCTCTCTCTCTCTCTGCTCTGGGCTCGCGGTTGGTCGGTCGGGCCGAAAAACAAAAGTAAAAAATGACCGATTTCCCGTGATGCTTTTGAGCTGAAATTGTACACATATACTTGTGTCACCTAACAATGCTTTGTATCAAAATTACAGATCGATCAAATTTACCGCAATTAAATAAATGCATTTTTAGTTCATCTCTATATATCTCTATGTTATGTAGCCGGTTGCTATTAATGACATCCACATATCACTGGAGTTCACTCAAGCCATCGATGACCACATCCCTGTGTTTTACAGCAAAGGAAGTTCAGTCCATTCAGTCTGTAAATGTTTGTTTTGTATTATATTGAATATAATCAATACTTTTAGTTATGTCTTATATATAAGTGATTTTTATTCAAAAACTTTTTTTTTACGGGCTGTTTAATAAGTGTTGAGTTTCGAGTCCATGTGAGGGAAGGAGATGGTTTTAACTGTCAACAGACACTGTGTCTGCATCAAGCTTGGCCTACGTCAACTGTCAACAGACACTGCGTCTGCATCAGGCTCTGCCTTAAATAGAACTCAATAGCTCCAACAGAATTAAGTAGCACATTTCATTGCAATATTTTAAAGACATCTACCGTGCTGGCATTTGTTCATCCTAAGTTTGTATTTAAAATATAGGTACAATAAATACATTGTTTTGCCTTAGCTCTATTCTGTTAACACAATAACAATACCAATCAGAGTAATTGACTAGTAAAATAACGGATTGTTTCGTTGCGGTATTAATCCATTTCTGAAATCATCTCACTGTTTTGGATTGTTTGGCCACCACTCTATAGTCTAGTATTTTTAACAAAATTAATTATATTCTGTTATTACCTGTAATTACTATGTTCTTTTATCTTCCATCCAGCACCTTGTAACCCCTAACATGCCCGTCAGAGCGCATGTTCTCATCCTCTTTGGTACACGGCTCGTTGCCTACACACGCCCATGTCATCAGCACTTAACTTCAATTAGCAGAGCACTACAAGAAATGTTTGCCTGTCTAGTTCACGTCAAAGTGGCCGATGAAACAAAAGTCAGATTATTATGATACACATAATAAACAAGGCCGTCGGTCGGCAATTTGCCTAGGCGACTATAGTTTTCACAACAAGGCCGTCGGTCGGCAGTTTGCCTAGACGACTGTAGTTTTCACAACACGGATCGGTCGGCAGTTTGCCTACACAACTGTAGTTTTCACAACACGGATCGGTCGGCAGTTTGCCTAGATGACTGTAGTTTCCATCAAAACAATTTGATTTAATAAATTTTAAATGATTTTGTTTTAAAATTTAACTAAAACACTTTCTAAAGAAAATGATTATTATAAGATATATAGTATTAAAACATTAATATAAGTCTAAGACCATACGGCGCAGCGTCATTCGGGTATAATGGAGGGTGAAAATCTATTACTGTCTCTTGCAGCCCTTTTTAAGTCGAATTCAATGGGGGAAAAATTTGACTTACAAAGTTTTCAAGTTAGGGAAACTTGCGTAATATGCGCTGATTAATCAAGGGCAATGTTGATATTGAGAGGGGGGGGGCAGCCATAGCGGCAAAAAGGCTTGACAGGAAATACGGGCGGTGATGTTTTATATGAAAGGAGCCAACTTGCTATGACATACCCACACAAGCCCGTGAGAGGAGACACCTTCCCTCCCATTGACATGTATATGATAAGAAGCCCAAAATATAATTAAAAATATTATAATGGTTGAAATGAAATACATTTAAATATAATTAATTATTCACTTTTTTGTTATCGAGGATAAAAGTGAAATACATTTGGACCTCGCTAAGTAGAACTTCCCTAAGTCGAAAACCTCTCTATATCGAATTAATTGTTAGGTCCCGGCCAAATTCCTTAAGAGTGATGTATTTGACATTTCAGAACACGTGTTCCGTGGAGCCACGTAAATGGACGTAAAATCTTATCTTAATGCATTCCACTAGGGATTAAGCGACCCTTGCAAGTAAAAATAATGACAAAGACTAGAAAAAGGAGTGGTAACTAATTCGCGTCTTTTTTCTGCATGCTGTGACTCTTTTTAAAAAGAAAAATCTTATTCCTCCCATCCCACTGTGGAAGGAGTAAAGTGGGGGAGTTGAGGGAAGGTGTCTCCTCTCACGGGCGTGTGTCGGCATGTCAAAGCAAGTTGGCTTCCTCTTCCTTTCATATGAAACATAGACACCGCCTCTCTTTCCTGTCAAGCCTACTTGCCGGTATGGCTTGTCCCCCACATCTCAATATCTACATTGTCCTTGATTAATCGGCGCCAATTACACCATTTTCCCTAACTCAAAAACTCTGTAAATATAATTTTTTTATCGGGTCATTTTGAATTAGACTTAGAGAGGTTTGACTGTATTTATTTAAATACTAATTCAAAACTTAGATATTTAGTGGCGCCATTTTGAGCTGGTGCCCTTGGCAACTGCCCCGATGCGAACCCGTTGTTACGCCGCTGTGTTGATGCACTACAACATACTTTTAAATAAGAGATCTGTATCGCCATAAACAACTTAGAAATTTAGGGCGGAATGTTCCTCTATGATTGTTCTCTAAAATTTCGTCTTTGAAAAATAAATTTGCATGGTATTAATTATGTTTTACAAATCAAGTAGACCAGTGGTCTCCAACCTTTCTATCGCCGCGCATCGGTCAGATTTTGATAATTTTACCGCGGCCAGCTGATTGGGGGGGGGGCTGTTGGGCGGCGACGTTGATTATTTGTACATGTATTTTGGATTGTTGTGACTTTATAGTTTTAATTTAATTGTATTTAAAGCTGCTTTCTAAATAAAATACAATTACACCAAAAATGAATTAAAATGATTTAATATTTTCACTCACTAGATACTAGAACGTAAAATCAATGAGAACACAGACCTTGGATCTCTGCAAGGACTCTATGGAAAGACGCATTAACCTAAGAGTAATACACCACTGTAAATAAAATCTAAATAATTTAATGTTCCTTTTGGCGAACCGGTAACATTTGATCCACGGACCGGTACCGGCCCTCGGCCCGGGGGTTGGGGACGTCTGAAGTAGACTATACATCTGGTTAAAATAAAGGATTTTGTTTTAAGTATCATTGCGTATATTTGGGATAATTTTCCACTAGGCCTAACGACTAACATGAGACGGGCATCAACAGACAACTTCACTTAAATACAAGTTTTGTTTTAAGGTGATTATATCAGTGGCAGTATACTATTAACTCTGGAAGGACCGTTTTGTTTCATATTCTAATGAATTCATCAAACAAGCCAACACATATGAAGAGCTCAAGGAAAGAAACGGCTATGTCACAATTTTTTACTTTTGAGATATTCATGTTTAAAAGAGCAAAATTATAGAGATTTCTTAGAAATTAACTAAATAAATTTGAATTTTTAATAGGGTCAGGGACATAGTTTTTTTTAATGAAATATAATTCAGAAAATTCCATTTTTGATCATTTATCAGATAAAGAGGATAACTAAAAAAATTCAAAAATGTCACATAGCTGTTTCTTCCCCTGAGGTCTTAATATGTTTTGCGGCACACATAATTGTATTCAAATATTTTCTTTTCTTTACAATCTATTTACTTTTTGACAAATTAATCATAAATATGGTTTCCACATTTGGCACACTTTACTCCAAAGACATAACGTCGAGTTTACCAGCTCAAATAGCCTTGGTGTAACTTATGTTAGGCAGCAATTGATTTTCGCCCACTGGTAATAAATGGCCGTTGACTAACAGGAAATACCTGTAGATTCACAGGAAATGTCTGTCGTCTGCTGCTGAATCACCAGTTATTTAAAACGTCCACTTTTATTTTTATTTATCAAATCTTTTAACTTTGAAGAAAACATAGATAAATGCTATATTACCATGTATATTTCACCATAACCAAGAACAAGACAAGAGTAAAAACTCAATAATCTTCTGTATAGAAGGAGCGTCTGTAACAGATAAGATATATACACTGTATTTGAAAGCGTCTTGTTATTATATGATAGACTAATATGGAAAGTCAGTCCTCAATTACGTGCATAAAATCATTGCCGTCATAAAGGAATTTCCTTGGTACAAGTGTTTTATTAAAAAATACCTTTGTGAGGATTTCTCTATTTGCTATAAAGACAAAGACCGGCTTCTTTTGATCAAACGCGTGGGCACATCTAAAGAATCAGTCGACTTAATTTAAGT
Organism: Ampullaceana balthica; assembly: GCA_944989445.1. Taxonomy (NCBI): domain Eukaryota; kingdom Metazoa; phylum Mollusca; class Gastropoda; family Lymnaeidae; genus Ampullaceana; species Ampullaceana balthica. The sequence goes on from CALYLW010000224.1 coordinate 237,471, forward strand.
TCCTTTGGGCGATGAAATAAAGTTTCTGACACACCACAAATATTAGATGGTATATTGATATGCAAACGGTGTTGTTGACTTCCAACTACTTGCAGTGCTGTTGACAGAAGCGAAGGCATTTCCTCTGTTCAGAGCATGACTGCAGACGTAACACAATATTCCGACTTGAAATGTCAGTCCCTCAGAGAATGTTGAGAACAAATGTCTATCTGTTTCCCCCCCCCCTGACATGCCTCCCTCAGGGGCCAAGCGGTGGGAGGGTGGTCTGGAAAATGACATTTAAGTATAATATTCCCTTGAACTAGCCTTCAGTGAAATAGATTATATTGATGACCTTGAACTAGCCGTCAGTGAAGAAGATCATATTGATGAACCTTCGTTCAAGCCTCGTAAAGCACAAAATAGGAAATGGCTTTTAATCACGTTTTCCCAATATGGTTATAGCCCTACGCATTCCCTGCGCGGCTAAATTGAAAAATTGTCCTCCCCCGCCCGTATTTAGTTTCACGGGCTATTCGGGTGACTGGACTCTGGAGAGAACTTGTAATTACTACATGGGATATTTGAATATCAATAAGCTACAATATAACAGTTACTTTGAAAGGTTAGACAATTTCCTTACTAGATATCCCAAACACTAATTCTATGCCCGCCTCAATTTATATATATAAAAATCAAAGTATTTATGCATGTCTGTTATAGCTGACTAAACCATTCATCCGATCGCCATGAAAATTTCGGAGACTTTTGAGTACGCTCCCGGGATGGAAATAGGTTACTTTTGTTTTAAATTTAACACTCATGGGGCGCCGGGGGCCCATAGTGGGGATTTTTTCTTATATGAGCTGTATAAAAATTTGTTTAAGCCTTAGCTGTTTCGTAAATTGATGGATCTTAATCAAACTTTGTATATAAGAACTTGGTAGTGGATATTGAAATGCTAGAGGGCACTAATTTTCATAATGTCCATTTCTTCGGGGCTGGGGGCCCAAAATGTCTTTTTTCATATACGTTTACAATTTTATTCCCCATTTAATTATTAAAGATTTTGAGAAATATAGATAAATATTTCCATTATAAAATTGATTGAAATAAACAGGTGTTATTAACTTTTTATCTTGCACTAAATGGCCCTGGGGCCCTAAATGTCCATTTTTGCTTATATGAGATATATAAAAATTAGTTTATGTGCTAGCTACGGAATAAATGAATGGATCTTAACCAAATGTTGTATACAAAACCTTGAAAGCCCATATTCAAATCACAAAGAGCACTCAGCATATAATGTTTATTTCTTCGGGGCTGGGGGCCCCTAATGTCTTTTTAAAAATATTTTTTAAAACATTATTTCCCATTCTTTTTTAACAATCTTTGTTTATAAAAACTTAAAAGTCTATATAGATATTACTTTGGCGCATTGAACTCCTAATGTCCTTTCTCTCGGGGATGGGGGCCCAAAATGTATTTTTTACTAAATGGTTTATATTTTATTTACCATTCAATTTTTTAGATATTCAGTAATATAAATAAATGTATGCATTATGAAATTGATTGAAATGAAATTAGGTTTAAAGAATAATCTTTTACATTGAATGGGCCCTGGGGCCCTAGATATCGTTTTTTTCTAATGTGAGATATATACAAATTAATTTATGCGTTAGCTACGGAGTAAATGGATGGATTTTAACAAAAAATTAGTATACAAATACTTGGTTGTCCAAATTAAAAAAACTAAAGGTCACTGAACTTTTACTGTTTATTTCTCCGGGGGCCCCTAACGTCTTTTTTTCATATATTTTAAGATGTTATTTCCCATTCTATTCTTAACGATCTTGAGAAATATGTCATAGATGAATTTGAAATAAAATGGACAGGGTTTTTAAAATGTACATATTACAACAAATGCGGGGGCATTTAGTTTATCTGTTTGCTACTAAGTAAATGAATGGATCTTAACCAAACTTTGTAATAAAAAACTTTGTACCCCATATTAAAATACGTAATGGCACTGAACTTCTAATGTTACTTTATTCGGGGCCGGAGGCCTTAAATACACATTTTTTCGTATATGTTTAAGATATTTTTCCCATTCACGTTATAACGATCTTGAGAAATATATCCACGATGAAACTGAATTAAAAGGAACAGGCTTTTGAAATAGACACCTTGCACGGGATGGGCCCTGAATCCCTAAATTTCTTCTTCTATCTATATATATATATATAAATCAATATATGTATGCATGTCTGTTATAGCTGACTAAACCATTCATCCGATCGCCATGAAACTTTTGGAGACTTTTGAGTACGCTCCCGGGATGGAAGTAGGCTACTTTTTGTTTTAAAATTTAACACTCATGGGGCGCCGGGGGCCTATATTGAGAATTGTTTCTTTTATGAGCTATATAAAATTAGTTTAAGGCTTAGCTCCTTGGAAAATGAATGGATCTTGACCAAACTTGGTACATAACAACTTGATACTTTATATTAAAATACTATAAGGCACTAATTTCCTAATGTCCATTTATTCAGGGCTGGGGGCCCAAAATGTCTTTTTTCATTAACGTTTAAGATTTTATTCCCAATTCAATTAGTAAAGATCTTGAGAAATATAGATAAATATATCTACTATAAAATTGATTGAAATAAATAGGTGTTTTGAACTTGATATATTGCACTAATTGGGCCCTGGGGCCCTTAATGTCATTTTGTGCTTATATGAGCTATATAAAATTAGTTTATGCGTTAGCTACTGAGTAAATGATTGGATCTTAACCAAACATTGTATATACAAACTTGGTAGCCCATATTAAAATAACAAATGAAACTGCACTTCTAATGTCCAATTGTTCAGGGCCGGGGGCCCAAAATGTCTTTTTTTGTATACTCTTAGATATTATTTTCCACTCAGTTTTTAACGATCTTGACAAACATATCCATGATGAGACTGAATTTAAATGAACAGGTTTTTAAAAATGTACATTTTGGAACCGAATGGGCCCGGGGGCCCCTTAATGTATTTTTTTCATTATATTAGCTATTTAAAAATTAGTTTAAGTGTTAGATAATGAGAAATGAACTGGATTTTGACCAAACTCGGTATATAAATACTTAAGAGCCTAAATTAAATTACTATAGGGCACTGAGCTGCTAATTTCCATTTCCTCGGGACTGGGGGCCCTAAATGTGTTTTTTACTAACTTTTAATATTGTATTCCCCATTCAAGTTTACACGATATTGATAACTATAGATACATATATTTATATATTTGTTATGAAATTGATTGAAATGAACAGATTTTCAACTTCATATGTTAAACTGATAGGCCCGGTGACCCTTAATGTAATTCTTTTTTTATCTATATGTATTCCTTTTTACTGAGATCGTTCTAACGCATGACGGGTCTGCTAGTTCTTATATATATTAAAAAAACTTACATGCACAATTAATATCTAAGAATAATTGCACATATATATAATTCATAGCTTCATAACGGAATCCTTTTTTGAATTCAGTTTAATGACACTTTTTTTACATAGAGAAATTTCAGAAAAAAATAATGTTAAAAAATTTATGTCAGTCTTTCGTGCAATACATATAGTAACTATAGTAAGTAACCATTCAAGATGATCGGTTTATAAAAATCGGACCAACAGTGTAATTTTTTGTGTGTGAATTTTTTGGTGTGGTTATTGTAAAGTTGTTCATCAGCAACGGAATTAAATTTAATATCTGTGACGCACGAATGTGTTACACTATTAACATGTCACCGATTCTTAAATGGGTTTCGCCGTTTTCTTTAAAAAAAAATTAAAGTAGCGAAACAATTAGATCCAATAGCTTACAATGAACGTTATGTAAGAAAGTTCTGTGGATTTAGTGTAAATACAATTCTTTAAATAAACATATATTTTCAATGATTCAACGCTTCAAACATACCTTGGCACTTGGTTATGGACTAATGAGACTCTTCTACGTTTTCTGGCCATTGCACTTATTATAGACATCTAGTTATCATTGTGAAAACAAGACTTTGGGATTTATTATCGGCTATTTTGACTGGAACTCAGTGAAGTCCGTTATACAGACAAGAGAGATGCCCCCCGCCCCGCCCAACCCTCAAGCCCGCCACCCAGGAACTTCGCCATCGGTCGTCTCCGATCTAATAATTGAAGACTGATCAAAGGTTTACTGAAAAGTGAGTTTTGGTTCTAAGGTCGAGCCCAAGTTTATTTAAAAACTGTTGTTTTTACGGTTAAACTTTAAGGACACGATGTACTTAAGGGAGGACAGTTTGAAACTGCCCTGGAGTACGTGTTTGTGTCTAGCATAAATCAATTCATACGTAACGTGTGTCTGTTTGTTTTTGTGACAAATACAGTGGTACCTCGGTATACGTCATTAATCTGTTTCAGACCTTTGTACGTGTACAAAACAGGACATATACCAAACTTATTTTTTCCATAAGAAATAACGGAAAATGATCGATCCGTTCCCATGAAAAAATATCCTATTGTTATTTACATACTATATATATCTTGACACGGTTTTATACAATAATCACCGCTTAATACCAATATACAGAAGTAAAAATAAAAAAAGAATAATTATTTTTCTGTTCTTCTGTTAACCAGATCAAAAGGAATTTTTCAATTTGGCATAATGGTATTGATTTTGTTGTTGTGTGTAATGGATTTCACCGCTTTGTGCAACATTTGTCCATTATATAACGTCTTTGTTTTTCACTATCATAGAAACTGCCGTCTCGGCATTCGGTTTGCTTCGATTAAGTCCCGGACGTGCAGGCCACTTTCATCTTTTACAACAGCGGCGTAGTGTGGGTATGTGCCGCCCGGGGCAGAACCTAAATTTGCCGCCGAAAAAATATGTTGATGCTATAAGGTCCGTCCATAAATGACGTCACGCACCTATATTTGTGACGATGTGTGACGAGGGGGAGGGGGGTTAAGAATTGTGACGTCACCTGAAAACACGCTAATTTAAATCAAAGTTCCACTTAAATATTCGATTTCTTACTATTTTTATGACATTTTATATGGATTCACGCTTGTTACGATATTACAATGCAGTTTTAACACTAAATACATACTAAAATGACAATAAATTGATTTGAAACATGCTCATTTTCAAATAGAAAATACTGCTTTTAGGGGGAAGCAGTGGCGTAGCTAGGGGGAGTGGAGGGGGCGGTCCGCCCCGGGAGGCACACATCTAGGGGCGGCATTTGTGGGCAATTGAAAAGTACAACCATTTCCGACAATCGCCCTTTTTTTCTTTTGAAGGGGGAAAACCCTAGTGAAACAAAATTCTCGTACTTTCGAGTCTTAAATAACGGATTCGCGCAACATTTGTTTGATTACAGATTGGATGTTATAACTAACGTAAAACAGTTCTAAAATTTTTAATCGCTCAAAAAGGTATTGATTTGTTTGGAAAATTAAGCGGTATACGTCAGTGATGACGCTTTTATAAGAAAAATACCACAAAAAACACATCACCACTGAGTCGAATAATATGTGCTATTTATAAAGCCACGACAGTTTTTGCATGGAATTTCGACATTCGCAGAATGATGTGCGAATAAGTATCTACAAGGCATGGTGGTTCAAATATTGTGTTTAGCCTGCAAGTAGTAATTTATATTACTGTTTCAGTTTTCAGAAAATGATTGTAAGTTAAGTTATTAAAAATTTAATTTTGTTTTTATTTCATTAAAGTAGCACAAATAATTTGTGGTTTTCATTAAAATACGGTTATTCAATAAAAAGTTTAAGCACATCCAATTAAAGTAATGTGTAAGTAATTTGAATTCGTCTATTTTCTGGGAAATTATTAAGATTTATGAAAAGAATATGAAAATGTTCAAATTTCTCCGTTAATAAACTCCACATTAGGCATACATATTTTTTTTTAAAATGCGTTAAAATTTCAAGCGTGATGGAAAAATTGACATCTGAAGAACTAACTAATAAAGGAGATCAGATGCTGGAATTTTACTCAATTCAATGCAATATTTTTATTTTCTTCGTTATCTCAATTTATGTGAAACCGTCATTGCATGGAACAAATAGATGTACTAATAGAAAAAGCAGTTATATAAGCCAAACAATTTGTGAAGAGTTGAAGATATCAACTAAACGCGGAGTTAGAAGGATAAAAAAATATGAGTGTGGGGAAATTAAGAAGACGTGGTTCTATCTTTAGAACTAGAAGTACACTGATAAATGTTTTTATCCTTGGATGGCATTATAAAAAAAAACGCTTTGATCAATGGCATGTCCTTGCAAGAAAATATTCATATATAATACCATGTAACCTACTAAATGAAGCATTTGAACATCAAATAAATTACTTTATTGACATTGATAAAGAAAATTCAATATAGAAAGAAAAAGGCTCCAGGTTTTTATGGCTGTACATACACTACAAGAAGAGGCATTATGTTAGAAAAAACGGGGGAAAAGACACCCTTGATCTATTAAAATTTATTCAACAGTATAGATTGGAAAATTCTGTACCCAACATTGTATTTTTGCTCTGAATTTTTTCAAGAATTGCTATCAGTGCCGCTAGTTGTGAAAGGAGTTCTCCAAACTGAAGTTGATAAAAAATTATCTTCGTTCCACAATGAGCGATTTAAGACAACAAAATCTTGCAATATTGTCCATAGAATAAGATATTACAAATAATTAAAAATTTTGATAGCATAAAACACGATTTTCTATTATGAAAGTAAATTATGTATAAATATACTTACATACTAACTAATGAATACAATTTCTTTGTTTGTTAATGTTTTTTGGGTGTAAAATTGTAATATATTTTGTCTCATGGGGGGGGGCTGCGACCTCAGTAACTTTCTTATGGCCTTTAAAAAAGGTATCGTGTATTTTTATAAATGTGTATTTATAGGTATATCATCTTATGCGGCCTCTTTCATTACTGCTTACATAAATATGACACGCAATGGTAAACATGTTCCCCACCTTTACTTAGTTCCAATTACAGTTATTTATTCATGTTTATTAATATATAGAAACCATCATATAATCAACTAAGTGGCCGTCCTTAAATGACGTCACGCGATTTTGGGTGATTTGTCACCATTTCCCCCTTCCTCACACGTCGTCACAAAAACTTAGACTCCTTCTTCAATAGTAAGTCACAAACCTTTGACACCCCCCCCCCTTAAAAGCCGTAATTCCTATTTGAAAATGAGAATGTTTCAAATCGAAATTTTGTCCTTTAAACGTCATTAAATAAAGTGTCAGTAATCAAATATTTAAGTGGAAATTGTATTTAAAGTTGTGCGTTTTGACGTGACGATAGAGTTCTTAAAAACACCCCCCTCTTCACACATCGTCACAAATGTATGACTCCCCTCCCCCATGTGCGTGACGTCATTTATGTACGGCCCCTAAAAAGGGCGGCAAAGTGGAGACCGCCCCGTGCGGCAAAAGTTCTAGCTACGCAACTGGGGGGGGGAGGGGTCACAGTTTCGTGATGTCATATTGGAGGGCAGGTCTAAGTTTTTGTGACAAAGTGTGACGAGGGAGTGGGGGGGTTAAAAATCGACCAAACTTGTGTGACGTCATTTATAAACGGCCCCTAAAGTAAAGATGCCAGGTAGTCTTCATTAGAAAATAAAAATAAGGACACAATACATTTTTGTGTTATAAATCAAGAGAAAAGATTCATTTCTTGAATAAAATAGAAGTTTTATGTTTTTCCTCATTGCACAATCTTTCAATGTTTTCAACCATACCATGTTCACTAGCCAAAATAACTATTGATTAGATAATCTTGGTGTATTCATTATTGATCTTAATTAATTTTTATTAACTTAATTTTAGAGAATCTATTTTAACACATTGCATTATTTAAACATTGTTTGAATAAATGATATTATTTTAGGCAGGGTAACTTCTAGCCTAAATATCAATTTTAAAAAACTTGAATAAATTAACTGGTCTTGAATTCATGTATCCTTTTTTTTTACACGTGGGGTTCACATATTCCTTGTTTTACAATGACACATGCGATATTTTAGGTACTCTAATTTGAAGGCAAAATTTCAAAGTCCACTATATAAGCTGTTGTACGAAAATCTTATCTGTTTTCTAAATTTTATATAAATGCCAAAACTCACATGCATTTCTACAGTAATCTCATGTTATTATTATGAAGAATAAAACTTTCCACGTACAATTTTATTAAATGTCAAAGCATTCTTTAGTATTCCATTAGTTTCTCTGTGAGAAGTCCCTGTTAAGCATTTTTGAACACCATACGTTTGTAAATCATTTCGGGCATCTTTGATATAAATTATAACTTAGAAACTAAAAAGATTTCATTGTGACTATCAAAGTTCCTGCGTCTTTTCGTGTGTTGAGATTTTGTTTTCATCTATCAAATATCTTTAAAAATAACCTCAAAATTGCTCCATGGTATATTCACTATTTTGAATCCTGTATTCTGTTTAATGCATTGCTTGTAGAAGCAATTTGATACTCCAAACGAAGTATGGACATTGAAAGGAATGCGTAACAACGTTCTAGTGTACTAAAACAGTTAGAGTTAGAGAGTTCATGTAAACAAATTTGGTTATATGAACATTTTGTGCGAGATTTGACATTGACATTTAATTTTTTGCGTTTTTCTTGCATAATTTTCAGCCATGAAGAGATATTAACAAATGTTGGGCTTCTGCAGTCCATTATTTTAAGATCATCATTTATTTATAATCTTTTTATAAATGTCGTAAGAACCTCTTGCAACTTTGTTTTGTTCTTTATTAATAGTTTATTATTTTTATCCAATCTATGATTCTTTCCAATTGTAAATTTTTTGTGTGTTATGTTGAGTACTTGTTCATGAGTGGCTACTTTTATGTTTGCGTGTGTCAAGTTCTAATTCCATTAGATAAACAATTTTATCCATCATTTATATTTATTCCACAAAATAAAGACATTAACATTAAAATAATTTTGCTTTGAAAGAAAAGACAATATAACTAGACCATATAACTACGCCAACAACTTTGTTCCAGTAGTTTACCTACGTTCAAATCTATTAAATGTACCAGCACATAATTGTCATGTTGGTACAATACTTCAGCCCAAATGTTTTTCAGCTCAGTGCCATTAGTTTTAGAAGTCTTTAGATTAATAAAAGAATAGGAGTTTGAAATTTTGGCATAAGAACGTCTACGTATTTTATTATAGTTTCTTACTTTAAAAAAAAAGAAGTATCTTGTTTTTTATTTTATTTTGTTAAACTTTATTTTAACGTTATTTATTCTTAGAAGCTAATTACCAAAGAGGAATTTGCAGCCCCACCCCCACCCCAACAATGTGCTGCTCGGAGAATTCGATTCGCTCATGTTTAAAATTTATAAGGTACAGTAAGATTTGCTTTTACAAAAGAAAAAGCTGTCAAAAATTAAGAACCAATTAAGTTGATACCACATCAAGCTGTGTTTTTTCAAAACAGTAGCATTAGTATTAGAAGAATTTAAGAAATTCTAGCAGTTGAAACATTCATATGCTTTATAATATTTCCTTTATTTCTTTTATTAATTTCTTATTTGGCTGTTATTTTATTTCGATTAAAAACTCCACTTTCTTATACAATTTTCATTGTTAGAAATTATATATAAAAACTACTAGGATTTTGCCGCCCCTGGCAAAGCGCCACCCGGGGCGGTCAACAACCCTGCCCCCCTCGCTACGCCACTGTTTTACAACAATCTCTTTTTTAACCTCCCATGGTAAAACTAAACATTTTTTCGTTGCTTGGCTTCTCTCATTAACTTTCTAAGAGCTCATAGTAAGTGAATTAGCGAAAAAATTAAGAAAAACACCAAATCACATGACAGTTTACAATTATTATTTCTTTAGTAGTTCACAGTATGGTAGCAACTGCCTTTCTACTTACACACAAGAGTATCGCTGAGCGTGCTGTGATTCCTACGAGTTACGCATAGGCGATGTGTCGTTTTTACTCATTTAAGTTCTAGCACGCGGGTCTTATTCCAAACAAAAGTCGTATACCAAGTTGGAGCTTTTTCCAAAGCATAAGCATACCGAGGTATCAGTGTAGAGTGACAGCTCGTACTGAACTGTCTATGTACCCAGCTGCTCAGAAATTAACGATTTCTCACAAGCCTATGTCGATACAAGGGAAGGGTCATGACACATGTAAGGGTCCCTAAACCAATGTTTGAGAGCATCTGATATAGTTTATTGGAAAATAATGGAAATGATTGCCAAATAAGCTTTCTCATTTTAGTTATTTGTCGCGTAGTGATTGAAAATCGTAAACATTTATAACGAGAAACTCAGCTTCGATTCCATTTTGAAGGCTCATTCCCTACCTTCAATAGGTCGTACGCTGAAGCACTTTAAGGTGTTTGTTCAAAGAGTTTAATGAAAAGAACCTTGTTTGGTGTCTTTAAAGGAGTTTCTCTTTAATGAATAAAAAAACAATTTTTTTTCAAGTTATTTTATTTACGGGATAAATCGTTTGGTAAAGAGAGCAGGTAAAAAAAAACCCCATTAAAATATGACTGGAAGGAGCACGTGCTAGCTAAGGCCTGGAGCCGTTTATAGAGGCTCATGTAGCTAGACAGTAGTACACAGTGGTTCCTAATGACGATTCCCTGCTGGCAAAAACATATAAACGTATTTAACTTACATGGTAATTAGCACAACAATCCACCTTATACTGACTATACATCGTTGTGATGAAAATACATCCCAATATTGACAATACATCACAGTACTTACAATACACCACAGTACTGACAATACATCACAGTACTTACAATACACCACAGTACTTACAATACACCACAGTACTTACAATACACCACAGTACTTACAATACACCACAGTACTTACAATACACCACAGTACTGACAATACATCACAGTAGTTACAATACATCAAAGTACTGACAATACATCACAGTAGATACAATACATCAAAGTACTTACAATACATCACAGTACTGACAATACATCAATGTAGATACAATACATCACATTACTTACAATACATCACAGTACTTACAATACATCACAGTACTTAACATACATCAAAGTACTTACAATACATCACAGTACTTACAATACACCACAGTAATTACAATACACCACAGTACTTACAATACACCACAGTACTAACAATACACCACAGTACTTACAATACACCACAGTACTTACAATACATCACAGTACTTACAATACATCACAGTACTTACAAAACACCACAGTACTTACAATACACCACAGTACTTACAAAACACCACAGTACTTACAATACACCACAGTACTTACAATACACCACAGTACTTACAATACAACACAGTACTTACAATACATCACAGTACTTACAATACACCAGAGTACTTACAATACATCACAGTACTTACAATACACCAAAGTGCTTACAATACATCACAGTACTTACAATATATCACAATACTTACAATACATCACATTACTTACAATACACCAGAGTACTTACAATACATCACAGTACTAAAATACACCAAAGTGCTTACAATACATCACAATACTTACAATACACCACAGTACTTACAATACACCAGAGTACTTACAATACATCACAGTACTTACAATACATCACAGTGTTGACAATACATCACAATACTTACAATACACCACAGTACTTACAATACACCACAGTACTTACAATATATAACAGTACTTACAATACATCACATTACTGACAATACACCACAGTACTTACAATACACCACAGTACTTACAATACATCACAGTACTTACAATACACCAGAGTACTTACAATACATAAAAGTACTTACAATACATCAAAGTACTTACAATACACCACAGTACTTACAATACACCACAGTACTTACAATACACCAGAGTACTTACAATACATCACAGTACTTACAATACACCACAGTAATTACAATACACCACAGTACTTTCAATATATCACAATACCTACAATACAACACAGTACTTACAATACACCACAGTACTTACAATACATCACAGTACTTACAATACATCACAGTGTTGACAATACACCACAGTACTTACAATACACCACAGTACTTACAATACACCAGAGTACTTACAATACATCACAGTACTTACAATACACCACAGTACTTACAATACACCACAGTACTTACAAAACATCACAGTACTTACAATACACCACAGTACTTACAATACACCACAGTACTTACAATACATCACAGTACTTACAATACACCACAGTACTTACAATACACCACAGTACTTACAATACATCACAGTACTTACAATACATCACAGTGTTGACAATACACCACAATACTTACAATACACCACAGTACTTACAATACACCACAGTACTTACAATACACCACAGTACTTACAATACACCAGAGTACTTACAATACACCACAGTACTTACAATACACCACAGTACTTAAAATACACCAGAGTACTTACAATACATCACAGTACTTACAATACACCAGAGTACTTACAATACATAAAAGTACTTACAATACATCAAAGTACTTACAATACACCACAGTACTTACAATACACCACAGTACTTACAATACACCACAGTACTTACAATACATAAAAGTACTTACAATACATCAAAGTACTTACAATACACCACAGTACTTACAATACACCAGAGTACTTACAATACATAAAAGTACTTACAATACATCAAAGTACTTACAATACACCACAGTACTTACAATACACCACAGTACTTACAATACACCACAGTACTTACAATACACCACAGTACTTACAATACACCATAGTACTTACAATACATCACAAAAATAATAATACATCACAATACAGACAATAAATCACAGTACTGAAAATTAGGACTGGTACTGATTAAAAAAATTTTGTTAGATTAATCGGGGAAAATTTATTCTATTAATCAATTAAATTTTCATTAATTATATTTTTATAAAGCATATATAGATCCCGTAACGTCGCGATTCATTATTTTTTCGAAATAGGTTAAATCGCGGTAGTTTCATGGCTCCCAAATTTTGTGACGTAACACAGCAAATTCGTTCTGCTTTGCAAAGAATAAGGAAGGAAAACCTTTTTGTTTACGTATGCACGTCTAAATAAATAATAATAATACGAGGGAAAAGTATGTAAATAACAAAAAATATAAATTATTAATAATACATTGGAGAAAAAAAATTAAAATATTTTCTTAAAATTTAATCGAATTTTATTCCATCGAATTAATTTTAATCGATTATAGTTTTTTATCGATTTATCGATTCAATAATCGTTAATTTCCGCAGTCCTACTGAAAAAAAATCACAGAATTGACAATGCATCACAGAACTGACAAAACATCCCAATACTGACAATACACTACAATACTGACTATACACCAGAATACTAGACAAACATCACTCTATTGTCAATACATAAGAATACTGGCCATACATCACAATTCTGAACACACATCACTATACTGACAATACATCGCAATACTGACAATATATACAACTAGATTGTGCTGCGGCGCCGTGGTGCCTGCGGCGCCCCCCTTTTTTAAGGCTGCACGTTTTTGCGCTAACACTTATTGGGTGGAATTATGCAAAAGCATTCAATCTGCTGCTGATCAGGGAGATATAAAACAAATGTACGAAGGCATAAAAAAGGCCACTGGGCCCACAACTTCAAAGTCAGCTCCAATCAAGACAAAATCAGGTGAGATGATCACAGAACGAGACAAGCAGATGCGGCGCTGGACTGAGCACTATCTAGAACTCTATGCGACACAGAATGTAGTATCTGACTCTGCCATAGAAAGAATACCAGATCTACCAGTTCTAGATCAGCTTGATGCTCCACCGTCAATAGAGGAGCTTGGTAGGGCTATCGGTCATCTGAGAAATGGAAAGGCCCCAGGCAACGATGGCATTCCTGCAGAAGTCCTTAAGCACAGCCAGCCAGCACTACTGAAGCCTCTGCACGAACTCATATGCGATTGCTGGGAACGCGGTCACATCCCACAGGACATGCGTGACGCCAAAATAGTTACGCTTTATAAGAACAAAGGAGATCGCAGCGATTGCAATAACTATCGTGGTATCTCCTTACTGAGTATTGTGGGAAAGGCTTTTGCCAGAGTGATCCTTGCACGCCTGCAAATTCTGGCGCAAAATGTCTACCCAGAATCACAATGCAGTTTTCGGGCTGGCCGGTCAACAATGGACATGATCTTCTCACTCCGTCAGCTACAAGAGAAATGTCGGGAGCAACAGAAAGCCCTCTTTGTTGCCTTCATAGATCTAACAAAGGCATTTGACCTGGTCAGCCGCGAGGGTCTGCTACGTATATTGGAAAAAATAGGATGCCCGCCGCGGCTTCTCTCCATCATCGAGTCCTTCCACACCAATATGCACAGCACAGTGCTCTTCGATGGTGCCACCTCAGAACCCTTCCCAGTCTGTAGCGGAGTCAAACAGGGTTGTGTACTGGCTCCAACACTCTTCGGTATATTTTTCTCGATGCTACTGCGTCATGCATTCGAGGACTGTTTCGAGGGTGTAAACATCCATACCAGGGCGGATGGAAATCTGTACAACATCAGCCGTCTCCGTGCAAAGAGAAAAGTGGAAAATGTTTTAATTAGAGAGCTGCTCTTCGCGGATGACGCAGCCCTTACCTCACATTCAGAGATAGGTCTCCAACTTTTGGTCGACAAGTTCTCAGAGGCATGCAAAGATTTTGGTCTAACGATAAGCCTCAAAAAGACCAACATTATGAGACAAGGAACTGACTGCTTCCCAGCAATCTCCATTGAGGGAAACACCTTGGATGTCGTCGATGATTTTACCTACCTTGGCAGTAACATCACAAGCACACTCTCCCTGGAAAAGGAAATTGAAACCAGAATCGGCAAGGCTTCATCATTAATGGCTAGGCTGAATAAAAGAGTGTGGAACAATGCACAGCTCACTGCTAGGACAAAAATCACTGTGTACCAGGCCTGCGTGCTCAGCACACTCCTCTATGGCAGCGAGTGCTGGACGACCTATGCCAAACAAACAAAGCAACTCAACAGCTTCCACTTACGATGCTTGCGCAGGATTCTGCACATCAAGTGGCAGGACAAGATAACGAATGTCGAGGTACTCGGAAGGAGTCATATGCTGAGCATGCACCCAATCCTGAGTGAGAGGCGCCTGCGGTGGCTGGGACATGTCCGCAGGATGAACTCGGAGCGCATTCCAAGAGCCCTGCTTTACGGTGAGTTGGCAACTGGTGTGCGGAAGAGAGGACGCCCCTGCTTGCGCTTCAAGGATGTCTGCAAGAAAGACATGAGTCTGGCGCAGATAGACCATAAAACGTGGGAAACCATTGCTGAGGAACGCACCTCCTGGCGGGCTAAAGTACGCGAGGGCATCCAAGTCGCGGAAGCTTCCCTTACAGTCAAGAGCGAGGAGAAAAGGGCCAGGAGAAAGGGGAAGGGGGGCAGAGGAGCAGGAGGAAACGCCATCATCCCATGAGGATGGACGGATGCCATAGAGACAGCGCCCAAATTTTTCAAAAGCCCAACTAACTTGTCCTTGTATGATAAATAAGTAATATTAAAATTTCTTAAATGTACACAAAGTATTTTATAATAGTTTTTTTATTTTATTTTAATTTTTATGTCAAAAGCCCAAGTAACTTATTTTAGTATATTCCTGAAATGTACACAAAGTATGTATATAATATAGGTTGTGCTGCGGCGCCCACTTTTTTTTTGGTCAAAAGCCCAAGTAACTTATCCTTGTATGATAAATACGAAATATTCCTGAAAATTTAACAAAGTATTTCTTTAGATCGAATAATTGTTACAATGCTAATCACCACACGATTTTTAAACTAATTTTAGAAAGCAGCGCACCAAATTACTGCACCAAAATTTTTTAACAAAGTAGTTCTTTAGATCAAATAATTTTTACAATGCTAATCACCACACGATTTTTAACCTAATTTTAGAAAGCAGCGCACCAAATTACTGCACCAAAAAATAACTATTTGAGTCAATCAGCACTGCTTACAACTCACAATTTTAAAAAGGAGAGTGATGTCCCTTAGCGTTAGGCATCAGTGATAATTGAGCGTAAATATTATATATATACTGACAAAATATTGCAAACTGACAATATATACAATACTGACAATACATCGCAATACTGACAATGCACTACATTACTGACAAACATCCCAATTCTCACAATACATCCCGTGCTAGAATAATTATATTTTGAAGTGCCAAGACCTTACGGACATACCAATCTACACAAGAAATGAACTCCAAGGAGGGATTCGCTGGGACAAGAACATTAAATGCAGTCAAGCACAAAATTCGCTGAAAGAAAATCTAGTGATTGGCAACTCAAGGAAATAGAAAATGTCCTTCAAACCTCTATCTGGCCACTTCTAGATGACGCACTTTTGGTGTGGGAACCAATAACACAGAAAATCATCGGCAGGTTGTAAGAGGTCTAGAGAAGGACAACACTGCTGGAAACACTGAGCTGGTCAAGAGTTACGATTATCACAGATATACATTACATATCCTATAAATTGTGAGGCCATAACAGACCATTAGAACAAGATCACATTACAGGAACGGTTCATCCATGTTTAAGGTGATAAACTGCTACCTTACTTTGGTGAGATCTCTACTAGAATAGGTATTTTCTGTTTTTGATCAATTGCCCAAAGAAAACATATATAAACTAAAACAGATTCAAAAAAAGAGCTGCCAGATTTATTATGGGAGAATATTCATAATTGACAAGAGTAAAACAATTAGTTAAACAATTAAACCTAGAAACACTAAAGAAAATAAAAAAATTGCAATTAGTGATAAGGCTATTAATTCTAATATGAAAATATAACACAAGGATAATAAAATAGACATAGGGATAAAGACAATTTTCTTATTCCGTAAGAAAGGACAAACACATACACATTCGCGTTTTCCCCGTCCGGAATTAGAACATGGTATGGGTTGCCTGATCAAACTAGGAAAACCAACATACTATCAACATATTGACACTACTAAAAATGAAAGACCAGACATAAACCATGGAAATGCTATGGAGGCAATGATCTACTGAATAAATGGAGCTTTTGTAAAAGATACGATGTACTCGTGATATTGCCCCCCTCCATCCAATCTCTATGATTTCCTTCTCCATTGAATTTTTATTCAAATTTGACAAAACTTACGCCCCAGCAGCAGTTTCTTGAACTCCATCAATGTTTGACTGACATGTTTTCCTTTGAAATGTAACAATGTAGATGGGGGTAGGGGGCTAGGGGGAAGTCATGACGACTAGTTATTGGAATTATTTCTGACTGATCTTATAACCGAGAAGAGAAACAACAGAAACGCATCTCATCAAAGTGCATCCTGTGAGATAAGGCGAATATATTTGTTTGAATCCCGATTTAAATGCTTATCTTATCTTATCTTATCTTATCTTATCTTATCTGTTACAGACACTCCTTCTATACAGAAGATTATTGCGTCCTACGCTTATCTATGGTTTGTGTTTAGTCCTGCATTTTTATTAGAGATTTAAATGTTGATAAAGTTTTGGTTTTCCTGGTTTCTTCAGGCAACCAATTCCACGTCCGAATTCCGGACGGGAAGAACGAAAATTAAAACATGTCAAATTTTTATTTAAATAATTTAATCAAATGATTGTAAAAGGAAATTTATTTATAAATTTTAATTTATCGGAAACCTCTGCTACATCAAGTGCTCATTTTCACAATCTTGTTTAGAAAATGCATTATCTGCAATCAAGAAATTAAAATAAAACAAATGAAATTATTTTTATAAGACATCTAGTTGCTATTGAAAAAAGGAGAAAGAAATTAGATATTTTGTGACACTCATAACGCAAGGCAAGGTTAGTAAAAATATAAACTTTTTCTTTTCTATATTTTTTTAAAGACTTAACATTATGCATTTCATTGATTAACGGATGAGAAAATCTTAATACTAACTACTACTTAAGATTTTGATTGGCTGTTCCAATGATCAAGTAGGTCATGTTAACGTATCTAACTGATGCCCTTAGTTACCTGATTGTAAAAGTACATATTTGTGCAAGTACCGTTAAACTATAGTAAATAAAGGGCGACTTTTGACCTAATTACCACCTGAGATACCAAGTTAAACTAACAGAACCGCTGAGGCGAGTCATATATAAACTGATATTTAATTTATAAGAAGCATCTTTAGACCAAATGTGTGTGATTTTTTTCATCTGAAAATATCATTTAAATTAAAATTAGAGGCCGCGCCTCAGGGGAGAGAAAAGTTGTGACCTAAAAACCCTTATTTTAATGAAGTTAATTAGGAGAGTTTCATTTCTTGACCGGAGTGAACCACCCCTTCCCCTTAGCTCGGCCCACTCGGAGGCCATCCCCTGTCATCTTCAGAAAGTGACGCTTTGATAACCCGGATCAGCTTGTGCATGTGTGTGTGTGGCTGTATGTGTTCGGGTTTTTGGTGTAGGGGTAAGGGGGTTGCATGATTTAAACTAAAATATCCGTAGGTTTTAGAGATTCCCACTAGGGTTAATGACTGGGTTATGTAACGGCGGTTGTATGGAATAGAATGATATAGGAAATGATAAGATAAGTTTGAACGTTTACATAAAGAGTCAAAGTAGTATTATACATAGATCTTAATTTATGTTATAGAATATGAAGCAGATCCCACACCGACATAAAAAATACACATTTTGTCATTCAAAACAACAAACAGCAACTATAACACAAGCAACAAAAAGCAAAAACAATATGTAGTAACGCGGAAGTAACGTTTCTAGTAAATTATTGGAAAGCATGGCGATCAAGTTATCTTGCAAAAAATTACTAAGTTTTAGATAAAAAGAATTTGTTTATATTTAATTTAAAAAGCAGTTTTAATATAAAGTTCACTACAATTATTACGTTATAAGGGTTTTATGTTTTACAAAATATGGAGACATTAAAATGGACAAAGATACATGAAAAGAGAGAGAGAGTGGGGGAGAGAGACACAAAGAGAAAGAGAAAGAGAGAGAGAGAGCGAGAGAATTAGACAGAGGAGTGAGAAGTGGTACTTACAAATGTAAAGCCCTAATAAAACATGCTCCCCTACATTTAGTAAAAATTATGTAAACGTGTTCTTTGAATAAAAAAACTACCCATTTCCTCACAACAAAAACCTATTATAAAAACTGATATCTGAAAGCCTGGGAAAACGTGCGGCGTTTTGGTAAAAAATGTCCTTGGGAAAATGTTAGATAGTTGGGATTAATGCGTATTATTACAGTGATTTAGGCTAGGTGTGTGAACTCAGGTTCATGATAAGGGACTATGTCACAGAACAAGTGTCCACAGAACAAGTGTGTCACGGAATAAGTTTGTGGAAGAACTAGTGTTTCACAGAACAAGTATGTAACAGAACTATTGTCAAAAAAACAAGTGTGCCACAGAACATTTGTGTCCCAGAAAAAGTTTGTCACAGAACATGTGGCCACACCCACCCTTTCCTTTCCTATATAAGCTCTTACTTTTCTCTCCTTACTTTATCCCTACTGGACTGCTTGGATTTCACCGCAGCTAAGTGTTTTTTATTATTATTTCGTGTTATTCGTTTCATGTGTGTACTATTTGTCCGTTGAGGAAGGCTCTTTGCCGAAACGTTCGCTGTTGTGTTACGTCTTGTCAGGCCTACTAATACCGTTTTTTTATATTATAAATTTACCTGTGTCGCAGAACAAATTTGTCACAGAACTAATGTGTCACAGAACAAATGTTTCACAGAAAAATATTTCACAGGACTTGTGTGTCACAAAACAAAAATTTCACAGGACGAGTGTGTCACAGAACATATGTGACACAGAACAAATGTGTAACAGAACAAAGGTTACACAGGACTAGTGTGTGACAGAACAAATGTGTCACCGAACAAATGTGTCACAGAACAAGTGTGTCACAGAACATGTGTGTCACAGAACAAATGTGTCACTGAACAAATGTGTCACAGAACTTTTTTATCTTAACTGTTTACAGACGCTCCTTCTATACAGAAGATTATTGCGTCCTAAGCTTATCTATGGTTTGTGTTTAGTACTGCATTTTTATTAGAGATTTAAATGTTAATAAAGTGTTGGCTTTCCTGGTTTCTTCAGGCAACCCATTTCCACGCCCGAATTCCGGACGGGAAGAAGGAAAATTTGTATGTTTTTGTTCTTGCATACGGAATAAGAAAGGTGTTTTTATCCTTATGTCTATCTGAGGGTTGTATTAAGTTATCTTTGTGTTGTATTTCTAAATTAGAATTAATTGCTTTATGTATGATTACTAATTTGCTCTTGGTTCTTCTATCCTCTACTGTTTCAAGTTTTAATGATTTAACTAATGGTGTTATTCTTGTCAGTTTTGAATATTCTCCAGTAATGAATCTGGCAGCACTTTTTTGAATTTGTTCTAGTTTATCAATGCTTTCTTTGGTGGATGGGTCCCATACAGAAGATGCATATTCTAGTACAGGTCTCACCAAAGTGAGGTAGCATTTTAGTTTTATATCTCTTATACATTTGTTAAAGTTTCTTTTTATAAAGCCCAAGGTTTTGTGTGATTTTTTAATAACTTCATGATAACTTCCATGATAGTTTCTCATTTATTAAGACTCCTAAGTATTTTGCATCTTTAGTTTGGGTCAGTTCTTTTCCATGAATGTAATATTTTGAATTTATTTGTTTCTTTGTTATTCTTAACAGTTGTCACTTTTCTGGGTGGAAAGACATACTCCAGTTAGTTTCCCATTTTATCAATTCATCTAAGTCTTTTTGTAAAATAATGCTATCTTTTTCTGATTTAATTGTTCTATAGATTATACAATCATCAGCAAATAACCTAACATGTGTTTCGCAGAACAAGTGTGTCACAGAACACGGGTGTCACAGAACAAGTGTGTCATATTCTCTAAACACTACTGAAGACCCATGGTGTCTATCACTGCAATTGTCATGACATTCTACGTCATTACTTTGGGGGTTATTAAGAACTATCACCTTCCTCCGAAATATTCCACGTTTTTTTTTCTAATTTTAACTCAGTGTCCAACGAATCTGGGTCAACGTGAGCATCCCTGCGTCACAAAATATTTAGATATCTGCCAATCAGAAAAGGATATAATGTAGCACCATGCTATTTTTAGTTCGAGGAGTTTTTTTCTCCCTTTCTTTTTTAAAAAGCCTGTTAAGCCGCTGAACATCATCTCCTCAACAGGGATTCTTTTAAAGGCCACCCGTAACACTGAGTGACGATATGGTCATTCTTTCATTCTGTACCCAGTCGACCTTAGTACATTGTTTTTTTTTAAAGGATAATTGTGATGGGGAATGTAAAACACGAATAATTTTAAGATATACAGTATATACTCGTTCTAAAGCCCGTTTGTTCATAAGCCGACCCCCCCTCCCCACACACTTTTGGAAGAGAAAAGTATTAAAGTGTATAACCCGCTCGCAAGCCGACCCCTCAAAAATAATAGGAAAAATTAAACAAAATGGTACACATTTTTTTATACAGGCTAAATCGGTCTTTATGATTGTTTACTATGTACTGCCTATCTTCGTATTTGTTTTCTTTGTCAGGCAAGAGTTACCGGTAATTTTAAAAAAAATCTTTGGTAAACAGTGACGAAAGTACGAACATTATAATTCGTTGTTGAAAACAAAATTTTTAAAACAATTTATTAAAACGATCACAAAAATAAATAAAATTATTAAATAAGGTAAGTGCAGATGTTTAATAGTATATTTTATCGTGTGGTAGAGCAGTCGAATCTTGTAGAATGTAGAAAAGGACCTTGATGATCTACATGCAGAAATACGTTGATGACCCGTTCGTAAGCCGACCCCCAAACTTGTTCCCCTAGATTTAGTCCGAAAAAGGCCGGCTTGCGAACGAGTATATGCGGTACATTTTAACAAATCGTTGTATCGTTTGATAGAGTCCTTGTCAAGGGAGATTATCAGACGGCAATAATCAACGATGAGTCACCGACATTTATCCCACTAGAATATTTCTCAAAAGAGATTCTCATTACTCAGATCATAACTTTTGAAATAATTTATTTTTATTACTAGTTCAGGATTAGTATCCGTCGAAGCAAAGTATTTCAGAACAAATTTAGAAATAACAAAAGGTTTCGTACAATTTTTGATGTATCAAATTTGTAAGCCAGTCATTTTTTATCGTAACAGTCCACTAAGCTGACACACATGAATGTACATTTACGCAAGGTAATATATATTGCATATGGCTAAAAAGAATTACCAGATATTTGATCCAGTGTTTTATTGAAATTGTTTCAATTTGAATACTATGATGTTCTATTAATAGATTACCACCTTAAACGACTCGGTTTATAGCCAAAAGATAGTAGGATTTTTCTTTACTAACAGATCCGTTAAAAATTTGTCGCTGTTGTATTTTTGTTATATTTATATCGGTAAAGCATACTGTCTTTTTAATCTTGTTTTCGATAAATCTTCTTCCCGTAACAGAATAGCCTGAAGCGCCTTGGAAAACTGAGCCACAAAAAAATTGGCCCTTTAAGGTACTATACCCCAGTGACTAACAGTGTAAAAGACAGACTTATTGTATCGTTATAGGATCACCGACTAATGGCTTTTGAAAAAAAACACCTGTAATTCCATTATTGGAAACAAAGTAATGACATTGTCTGATTATATTATTTATTGATCAATGAGTATACTGCATGTAATTTCAGATCAGTATATTATTTGAAGGAGATCATATTACATCAGTATAGGATGAACTTGTTTTGACGCCGGAGAGTTCTACTTCTTAAAAAAAGAAATCATATAGACCAAGCTAGATCTCAATGCCCAGAGAGTTGTCCTGATTAAATAGGAGTCATATTGACCAGGCTAGATCTCAATGCCCAGAGAGTTGTCCTGATTAAATAGGAGTCATATTGACCAGGCTAGATCTCAATGCCCAGAGAGTTGTCCTGATTAAATAGGAGTCATTTTGACCAGGCTAGATCTCAATGCCCAGAGAGTTGTCCTGATTAAAAAGGAGTCATATTGACCAGGCTAGATCTCAATGCCCAGAGAGTTGTCCTGATTAAATAGGAGTCATTTTGACCAGGCTAGATCTCAATGCCCAGAGAGTTGTCCTGATTAAATAGGAGTCATATTGACCAGGCTAGATCTCAATGCCCAGAGAGTTGTCCTGATTAAATAGGAGTCATATTGACCAGGCTAGATCTCAATGTCCAGAGAGTTGTCCTGATTAAATAGGAGTCATATTGACCAGGCTAGATCTCAATGCCCAGAGAGTTGTCCTGATTAAATAGGAGTCATATTGACCAGGCTAGATCTCAATGTCCAGAGAGTTGTCCTGATTAAATAGGAGTCCTTTGACCAGGCTAGAGCTCGATGTCCAGAGAGTTTTCCTGATTAAATAGGAGTCATATTGACCAGGCTAGATCTCAATGCCCAGAGAGTTGTCCTGATTAAATAGGAGTCATTTGACCAGGCTAGAGCTGTATGTCCGGCGAGTGTACGATTAAATAGGAGTCATATTGACCAGGCTAGAGCTCAATGCCCAGAGAGTTGTCCTGATTAAATAGGAGTCATTTGACCAGGCTAGAGCTGTATGTCCGGCGAGTGTACGATTAAATAGGAGTCATATTGACCAGGCTAGAGCTCCATGTCTGGAGAGTTGTCCTGATTAAATAGGAGTCACTCAGACGAGGCTAGACCTATATGTCCAAGTGATATGGGTTGTTAACCTATATGCAGAAGTTAACTAAACCTGGTTAAAGTAGCCCTCAAGTGTCCACTAAGCTAATACTCCTTTACCCGAAAATGAATCGACAAGCTTAGCCACCAACTAGAAACTAATTGTTGCGTATTTTAGAACTGATTACAATAGGCCTACTGCATTTTCAAAATTAGCCGTAGTCATTTTGAGTACTGAGATACATAAAACTTGATTTTATTTAAATTTTCATATTTCAATTCTTACGTGTTATCTTGCTTTACATTTTACAACTTGTAGTTCCGAAATAAATATACTTTCAAGTAACAAGACGGAACAGATTGGGAAGGATTTGAGCGTATCAATTTTATTTTAATGCGTTTTTATATATCACATGCATAACTTTAATACAGTTTCTACAATTTCAAAAATGGTTACGTCATGTTAAGGTATATATGCCAAGGAAAACGTATTTAATTGACAAATATAATAATTACACACGTTAAAAACGTGAAATGCCCGTGATTGTTGTCTGCACAGAAGTAAATTTTAATCTGTGAAGATGGTTTTTCAATCATATTATCAATAATATTTTTACTCAACATACATTTGCTGACAACAATATAAATATGTTCCTTGTGCTTGGAGTCTGTATTTTTACCAGCAAATCTTCACATGAACTTCTTGTGGAAACCTTGGGTATCCAGTATGTAAATAACCAATAGAAATGGCAGATTTGACTAAGAGCCTTCCAACAAGTATCCTACTTTTACGATTAGAGGTATGTACTCTGAGATCATAGTCTTGCTTCTCGCAACACAGTACAATGAAATCAAAACAGAAAGCCGATTAGAGGTATATACCTTGAGATCTTATTCGGGAATTGAAATCAAGGCTAAAAGTATTCTCTTGGAGGAACATTGACATTATAGACCTTCATGTTTTCTGGAGCTAGAAACACAACCTCTGTGGTGAGTGGCAATACTGAGTATGATTGAAAGCACTCGTGCTAATTTTAAAATCACTCGGCTCATTCTAGTACTATACAGGGGGGTCTTCAAGTTACAACGGTGATTCGTTCTTAAGAAGCGTCGTAACCCGAATTTCAGTGTAAGTCGGAACATATAATAAAACTATATAATTTGCAATTGTCACGCAAGTCAGTCAGTCTGTCCTGACGCTACTAATTTTAGAAAGCAGGGAAAACCACATTACTGCACCAATGCATCAAAAGGTGTGCAAATTAAAGATGTGCTGTAAAAAAATATTATATGACGTAAGTGTTTTCGCTCATATTTTAATTTTCGAAAAGAGATCAATGTAATAAAAAAACGTAAAAAACCAAGTTTTTGACTATAAATCCTTTATGTACGAGAAGTAACTAAAAGAATGTTCATTATAATACGCAGCGCCAGACCATCCAAAAATACAAAATTGCAGTTGTGTCGTAAAACATGTTTAATATAATGCGCACCGATCAGGAATATGTTTATAAAAAGAGTTGTCAATAAAATACGCACCTTATTGCGCGACAGAAAGGTTGTTCAATATAATACGCACTGCGACGATCTATCTAAAAAAATAGCATGATACATAGGAATAAATAAAATAATCTAAAAAATCAATAATTTAATTACGGTACATGCGATCGATCTGAAATTTTGATACATTTTATTTATTATTGGTACGAAACTGCCTGCTAAATTTCAGCTCGCTAGCTTACGTGGAAGTGGGATAAAAAATCGATCAAAAGTTTTGGCGACAAGCAAGCAATCAAGCAATTAAGGGTGCAGACACCACGAGTTAATATAAAGGATTTAGTATTTTTAAAAAAAACGTAAAAAAAACAAGTTTTTCACTATAAATATTTTATGTACCTAACTATGTAACTAAAAGAATGTTCATTATAATATGCAGCGCCAGACCATCCAGAAATACAAAATTGTAGTTGTGTCGTAAAACATGTTTAATATAATGCGCACCGATCAGGAATATGTTAATAAAAAGTGTTGTCAGTAAATACGCATCTTATTGCGCGACAGAAAGGTTGTTCATTATAATGCGCACCCGTACACTCTTTCTGAAAAAATAACATGATACATAGGAATAAATAAAATAATCTAAAAAATCAATAATTTAATTACGGTACATGCGATCGATCTGAAATTTTAATACATTGTTTTTATCATCGGTACGAAACTGCCTGCAAAATTTCAGCTCGCTAGCTTACGAGCAAGTGGGTTAAAAATCGATCAAAAGTTTTGGCGACAAGCAAGCAAGCAAGCAATCAAGGGCGGCCGCAGACACCACGAGTTAATATAAAGGATTTAAACAGAGGATTTGATGATGGTTAATTATAAAATAAAAAAAACAAAGGGGGCGCCGTAGGCGCCCTACAACCAGGGTCCTACAACCTTAACGCATAGGCCCGTTGGGCATTTGCCTGTGGGCCAACGAGCATAGGGGCACCATGGGAATATATTTATTTATATATATTATGTTAATTTATATTTTACTAGTAGACCCGTCGTGCGTTGCAACGATCAAAGTAAAAAGGAATAAATTTAAAGAAACCAATGAGTGGTATGTTTAAAAATAATCCTGAACAAATCTTCGTGGAAGTGTGAAAAAAAAATCCAAGTTTCATAGCAAACGGATAAATAAATTAATCATTAAATAGCGTACAAAAGAAGAAACGATATTAAGGGCCCCGGCCCCAAAATGAGTGATATTATAGGTTTTTTTTTATTGCCATTGTACTCATTTCTTAAACGTTTAAGATTTTATTCACTATTCAGTCATTAACAATCTTGACAAATAATGACACATGTATCCATTATTATACAAATTGAAATTAGCAGGTGTTTTGAACTTTATATCTTTGCCCAGAATGGGCCCTGGGGCCCTTAATGTTGTTTTTATCTATTTAGAAGTGCAGTGTCTATAGTATTTTAATATAGGCTACCAAGTTTTTGTGTGCAAAGTTTGGTGAAGATCTATTCATTTACTAAGTAGCTAACGTAGAAACTATTTTTTATATAGCTCATATAAGATAAAAACGGCATTCTGATTATTTAATTTACGGCATTCGGGCAAAAGGACGAAACTGCATCGTATCACAATTGTAAGTTATATAATATTTGTAACCACGTCTATGAGATAAAGAACATGTGGCACTATCCCTTTAAAAGGCAAAAGCTAATTGACTCATAGCCCAAATAAACAAAATTATAAATGTACTTTCTAAAATACTATTTTTTAAAAAAAACGGTCGTATTAAAATGATATAAAAAAATGTGCACACCATATTTAGACATATAGAAAGCTGGCCGCATAAAATAAAGTCTTGTTATAAAGTAAATGTACTGGACCAAAAATAACTCTTCATTTTGACGTATTCATAATTGTCGTAACAGGGAAATAATATTTAACACTTTTATGTCTCTATATTTTACGATTTATATTTACGGTTTATAAGTAATGTGTATAATTTCAAAAAGGAATCTTTTTTTTTGTTCCCTATTTCGGATAAGGCATCATATTTTGTAAATTATATTCAATGCACACACACACACACCAGATTTTATATCTGAAAAATAAAATACATTTAAAAAAAAGATTCAACCGTCCGTTAATAAGCGCATCTTAAAAATGATTAAAAGGTGATTTTAGAAATGGCCTATGCTATTCTGAATACAAAGGAATGAACATAAAAACATATTCAATCGCAATTCATATTAATTAAGCGTTTTCAGGATCACTTCATTAAATTTAGTCAACTTTTGTTTATACGTTCGGTAGCGAAAGTTTATAATGTATAGTGTATATAAAGCTTAAGTAAACAGTTTTAAAGTGTACGTTTATTTGACATAGGCCATCACTTTCAACATAAAATAAACTCGCTACATCTATGTTTTTTAATTAAATGTCAAGTTATGAATTAAATTTTAAAAAATCCCAATTTTATTCATTGCATGTAAAATATTATTACAATGCATCGTGAAAATAATTGAAATAAAATAATTTAAACGCATATGTAATATATAAAGCTCAGTTGATATTTTTATGTTTGTTTGTTTGTATCCATTAAAAAAAGGCCACTGCTTTGTTGACATTTTTCCAAAAGATCTCTGCAACCGTCGTCACTAAAAAAGCTATTATATATTTACGACACTGCAATGTAACACAATTGTAATTAATACAATATTTGCAACAGCGTCTATGAGATAAAGATAATAAAGATAAATAAAAAAAATTAGGCTATATTCCTAATTTTAAAAAAACAAACAAAAAAAATCAATTTTATGTTAAAAATGCATGTGAAACCATCAAAATAATCTATTTTAAAAATGGCCTATGTTAATCCATCATCAAAGGGATGAACATAACATATTCAATTCGCAATACAAAATAATTAAGAGTTTTCAGGATCACTTTATTTAGTTCAATCTACTTATGTTAATAAGTCCGGTAGCCTAAGTTTAAATAGTATAAGTGTATAGGTTATGTAAAAGAAAACAAACAAAATATAAATGTTATATTAATAGGACACAGCTAAATTTAAGATGCGTACATGAACATGTGCGCACAGTAATCAGGCGATAAAAGATTTTAAAACGTGCATCGCTAAAAATGAAGCCTTGAAAAAAATACTGACACAATTATTACATAAATAGGTTTTTCATTAAATGTCGAGTTATGGAACAGAAAATAATTAAAACAAATTCGCAATTAAATTTAAACGTGTAAACAAATAAATATAATGCATCGTGTGGCAGTTGTAATTAAATATGTTTACGTGTCTATCTAATATATAGAAAGTAACAGTAAAGAAAATGACAATTCTTTGTACTACACAGCTCAAATTATGAAGCGTATATGAAAATGTGCGCACCGTAATTAGACATTATAATATTTTTTCAAATGCGCACGGCTGAAAATAAAGTATTGGCATTGGGGGAAAAAAACGTCACCAAAAGTAACTCGCTTTGAACGGCATTTGAACGTCCGCGTAAATTTGTTCAATACAGAAATGAGGTTAAATTTTTTATTCTTTGTCTCTGCATTTTCTGATTATTTAATTTACGGCATTCGGGCAAAAGGGACGATTACAAAAACTAACTTAAAACCACCTTCAGGGTAAAAGGAACCGTCCTGCCAAATTTGGTCCCCGTCCGTCATTTGGTTTTTCCGTGATTGTCTAACAGAAAGTCGAAAAAGTGAAACATACAAACATACAAACATACAAACATACAAACATACAAACATACAAACATACAAACATACAAACATTTGAGCTTTATATATTAGATTCCTTCGGGGTAGGGGCCCCACATTATTTCTTTGTCCGGGGGCCCCAAATGGTGTAAAGACGGCTCTGCCTTTGTGTACATTTCAGAACGTTTAATATTTCGTATTTATCAAACAAGGACAAGTTAGTCGGGCTTTTGAAAAAGTTCGGCGCCGTAGGTACCCTAAAAAAGTGCATTTTTTATCAAATAAGTAGATTTCAGCTGAAAACTTCCGTCATTTTTGACGGGTGTACGCTATATATATATATTAGAGCTGGCACTGATTAAAAAAATTGTTCGATTAATCTGAAACAATTTAATCGATTAATTTCGATTAATGATATTTTTACAACGCATATATAGATCCTGATAAGTTGAGAATTCATTATTTAGGGAAATCGGTTAAATCACGGTAATTCCATGGCTCCCAAATTTTTTGACGTAACACAACAAATTCGTTCTGCTATGCAAGAAACAAGAAGGAAGTAAAACCATTTTGTTTACACACTTTGTTTGTAAGTAACAAAAAATATAAATTATTAATAAATTTGAAGAAAAAAAATGTTGGAAATATTTTGTTAAATTTTAATCGAATTTTATTAGATCAAATTAATTTAAATTGATTAAAATATTTAATTATTTATCGATTCAGTAATCGTTAATTTTGCAGCCCTAATATATAAATTATAGTATATATAGTAATTTATAGTAATTTACAGTATATATAATATATATATATACTGTAAATTACTGTACGTATAGTGCTATTAAAAATGTAACATTTAAAGACATAAAAAAGTATTTTAAAAAGAGAAAACAATACCTTACCCCCTAATAAAAAGTTTTAAAAAAGACAAAACACGAGAGAGAGAGAGACAGAGAGAGAGAGAGAGAGAGAGACAGAGAGAGAGAGAGAGAGAGAGACAGAGAGAGAGAGAGAGAGAGAGAGAGAGAGAGAGAGAGAGAGAGAGAGAGAGAGACAGTTGTAAACAACAAAAATGGCGTAAGTACTGACCCGAAACATAATAATAAAATGTACTATACGAAAACGTACAGTCGTATAAAAAATGTAAATGTTAATGCCATTAAAAAGTATTTAAAAAGAGAAAACAATTCCATACAAGGGCAAAAATAACATTTAAAACCATAAAAAAGACGGAATGACACGAATTATTATTTTTATATTTTTATTTGGGCGCGTTCGTAACCACGAAACAGCGTAAGCCGGGACCGTCGTAACCCGAGGACTCCCTGTATATGAATTAATGATTCAACATCCACACCTTGAAATCCATTGACGTCATATCAATGCAGGTCATGAAGTGGAATGGTTTAACCTGTCATAAGTTTAAAACTCTCTATTGTGAAAGTTATAACAGGCCATACTTCAGTCATATCATGAAAGTTATAACAGGTCATACTTCAGTCATATCATGAAAGTTATAACAGGCCATACTTCAGTCATATCATGAAAGTTATAACATGCCATACTTCAGTCATATCATGAAAGTTATAACAGGCCATACTTCATTCATTTCTTGCACTCATGTAGGACTTTCAGGAAACACTAGAATGTGTTTTACCTTGATCGTACCAGCCACTGACAAACACCTTCACAAACATTTCTCCTACAATCACTTTCATGGGTCTGTACATATTATTAGACATGATAAATGTCTTTTTAAATATTTTATAAACAATATAAACGTGGTAAAAAAGGAAGAATTTTAACTTGGCACAAGCAAATAAAAAGACGAATTTTCTTAGCGTACTAAAATCAATAACAAAAGTTACAATAACAAATAATGTTTTCGTTATCCATAGCAATCATACATTTGCTGCAATAAAAAATATACAAATATAAATAGAACAATTACGTTCTCAATGATAGCACAAAATACCTCTTGTTAACAAATGCAAATCTACGGGTTGTAAATAAAAAAAAACAAGTGGCACGTTTAAAAGAAGTTATTTAAGTCAGAGGCGTCACTAGGGTTGGTGTCACCCGGTGCGGCAGCTCATGGTGTCACCCCTTAACGAATAACAAGCAATATAGACCTCGTCCAAGTCTGCAAGGCAAAATAACGGGAACATACATAATTTTACATACCCTTATATGGGTGTCACCCGGTGCGGTCGGTTTTCCCACATTACCCTAGTTACGCCTCTGATTTACGTATTCAACTTTAAACACACATGTATGGCATATTTCACAACTGAACAGATGCCTCGCACCATCTTATTGTAGGCTGGAGCAGAATGTACTCTCTGTCCTTGGGGCTGATCTCCTCCGTGGAGCCGAAGTTGACTTTTGGCGTTGTTAAGGGTTTGTGCTTTTTGCTGCTATAATACATTTTACAAACTGACCCGTTAGCCGGTTTTGTGCAGGGGCGTAAACTTCCTGTTCTGTTCGAGGGGCTCTCAATCGTTTCGTCGACTTCAATTTGGTGTTCGTAACCGGCGCTGTTTCGTGAAAATCCGTAATATTTTTTCAGAGAGCCCTTCTCCCTCGTTTGGTCTTTGTTTTTGTTAGTTCGGTTATTCCCGGATGAATTCCGGGATAATCCGTGACTCCTGTTGTTTCCGTTCTTATCGCTGTCTGGAGTCACGTGTTTCACGCTTCCTCTCCCAGCACAGGTCCTCGCCGCTATTATACGGCCGTTCTCACCGATACCCTCTTGGCTGTCTCCGTTTATTTCACTGCTCAGACAGCTGCTCCTGCGCCGCTCCGAGCGGAGTGCGATCATCACCTCCCCACCGGCGGTCCCCATGTAGGACTGCGAGTTTCTGCGGATGGAGTGAGAGTTAGTGTAGGTCGTGTGGAGGCTTCTGCCCTGACGCCGTCTGCTACACCTGAAGAGGTCCACAATCTGCTGCCTGAATTTGTTTCCCGTGGCGCAGTAGAGGAAGAAGTTAATGGAATGATTGGTGAACATGAGCAGTTCTGTCACTGCCCTGGCCAGGTGCATCTGAAGACAATGAGAAATGGTTATTGATTTCCATAAATTTTTCAGAGAATAACATAAACTCATTGCATTTTGTTAATTAGGGTATGTACAAGTCAAGTCTATGCCCGCAGCCATTAAGAAGAAGACAGTTTGTCCAGCATCGTGTTTATAAAGAGAAGAAAATAATGACTCAAGATGGTTAAAGTTTTTTTAAAAATATTTACCTAAACACGGAAGAAGAATCTAAAGTAAATGAGGATTAGTCATAAGGGTGCAACATCAGTGAGTCTCAGAGTGTCCTGAGATTACTGATTAGCTGAAAACGTATCTTTGATTTGGAATACTTGTATATATAGATGTATATATATAATATATATATTCAAATATATATCTAGGTAAACCAAAGTTTTAAGTAACCTCTTTGTAATCATATAGGACCTAAATAGTACTTAAAGTCATACATTATATTTTATGTTCACCTTTTCTCGTAAGAAATGCAAAGAGCCATGATGGCAAAGAAAGGTTTTTTTGAAATTACTTATATACTTAACCCAGAAAGGAAGAATGAAGGGGATAATTGATAATAATAATTTAAGATCGTATATGGGAACATTACCCCGCCTGTGGCTGGATTCACACCACTGCAAGTATTAAAAAATAAACTTGTAATAAATGTGCGACTGGCCTTAAGAAAACAATTATGTATGGTTTACAGTGTCAATTATTATTTCAACATTCTTGTGCTAAGGAAGCAGTTATTGTTTTCTTAGTGCTATTTTATGCTATCAATACCAGTCTGTTTTGTTTACTTCATTGGCTAATACAGATTTAATGAGAAGACATGTATGAATAGCTATTGTAATATATGGTTAATTGGCCTTGTGAACTAATTATCAAAAGTTTCATTGGTATGAGCTGATTGGGTGGTTTTCTCGTTTGGGACCTAGCAAAGTTGACTTAAACTGGAGCAGTGAGTAATTAGGTGACACGAGAAAATGAATTGAAAGAGACGAATAGAAGTCATGTATTAAACAGCTTACAGTGGGGACTGATAAAATGGATTGAAAGAGACGAATAGAAGTCATGTATTACACAGTTTACAGTGGGGACTGATAAAATGGATTGAAAGAGACGAATAGAAGGCATGTATTACACAGCTTACAGTGGGGACTGATAAAATGGAATACTATTGTACAAGTTTGAGAACACTTGATGCAGATAATAAAATTTGTTGGGACTGATAAAATGGAATACTATTGTACAAGTTTGAGAACACTTGATGCAGATAATAAAATTTGTTGGGTCTGATAAAATGGAATACTATTGTACAAGTTTGAGAACACTTGATGCAAATAATAAAATTTGTTGGGACTGATAAAATGAAATACTATTGTACAAGTTTGAGAACACTTGATGCAGATAATAAAATTTGTTGGGACTGATTAAATGGAATACTATTGTACAAGTTTGAGAACACTTGATGCAGATAATAAAATTTGTTGGGACTGATAAAATGGAATACTATTGTACAAGTTTGAGAACACTTGATGCAGATAATAAAATTTGTTGGGACTGATAAAATGGAATACTATTGTACAAGTTTGAGAACACTTGATGCAGATAATAAAATTTGTTGGGACTGATAAAATGGAATACTATTGTACAAGTTTGAGAACACTTGATGCAGATAATAAAATTTGTTGGGACTGATAAAATGGAATACTATTGTACAAGTTTGAGAACACTTGATGCAGATAATAAAATTTGTTGGGACTGATAAAATGGAATACTATTGTACAAGTTTGAGAACACTTGATGCAGATAATAAAATTTGTTGGGACTGATAAAATGGAATACTATTGTACAAGTTTGAGAACACTTGATGCAGATAATAAAATTTGTTGGGACTGATAAAATGGAATACTATTGTACAAGTTTGAGAACACTTGATGCAGATAATAAAATTTGTTGGGACTGATAAAATGGAATACTATTGTACAAGTTTGAGAACACTTGATGCAGATAATAAAATTTGTATCTCCTTAACTTTATTCCACTCGTCACTCTATTCTACCTTGTATTTCATTTAAGTTTACTGTAGATTGAAAACCGGTCATTTTAACACAAATGTTTGTTATGAAGCCATCAACACGACCACGACATTAACTCTGTGCCCCAAAACGAGCTGCTGATAAAAGACCAAAGTTCTTACAGACGACTTGATGTTTGTGGGGTCAAGGTTCCAGACCCTCGTGGTAATCAGCATGATGTTGTTGGGGAGGGTGAGGAAGAGGAAGGTGAAGGACACGGTAAGGAGCAGAACAGTGAGTCGCTGCCCCTCGCTGACGGTGCTCCGCCTATGAGTGGTGCTGGAAGTGGGTGTCATAGACGTGACGGAGTTCTCGTGCTCAGAGCCTGACAGAAGCACTCGGTTTGACCTCGCTCCGGCCACCTGTACGGAGCAAAACCAAGTAGTTTTTATCTTTGAAGTATTTATACATAATGTTTTAACATACTTCACCCATGCTTCCGGAACATAGTGTAAATTAATTTTATATTATAGAGTTTGTCATTTCTCAGAAAGGGTTACATCTTAACTCAATGTTTCATTTCTCAGAACGGGTTACATCTTAACTCAATGTTTCATTTCTCAGAACGGGTTACATTTTAACTCAATGTTTCATTTCTCAGAACGGGTTACATTTTAACTCAATGTTTCATTTCTCAGAACGGGTTACATTTTAACTCAATGTTTCATTTCTCAGAACGGGTTAACATCTTAACTCAATGTTTCATTTCTCAGAACGGGTTAACATCTTAACTCAATGTTACATTTCTCAGAACGGGTTACATCTTAACTCAATGTTACATTTCTCAGAACGGGTTAACATCTTAACTCAATGTTTCATTTCTCAGAACGGGTTAACATCTTAACTCAATGTTACATTTCTCAGAACGGGTTAACATCTTAACTCAATGTTTCATTTCTCAGAACGGGTTAACATCTTAACTCAATGTTACATTTCTCAGAACGGGTTAACATCTTAACTCAATGTTTCATTTCTCAGAACGGGTTAAGATCTTAACTCAATGTTTCATTTCTCAGAACGGGTTAACATCTTAACTCAATGTTACATTTCTCAGAACGGGTTAACATCTTTACTCAATGTAACTTTTTTTTTGAGAAGGCTTCGTTAAAATAATGTTTAAAAGCATAAGTATAGAAAAAAAATTGTGTTTAAAAACATTGCTAACAAGATTTGTATTTTGGTCAATCCACTAATCCGACTCTCAAATTGACATAGACTTAACAAAGACTATAAGATTTGACCAGCTCTTATCAATGTTTAAAACTGAAACAGACATTGACATGAAGATAAACTGTCCCCTAAATGTAACGTGAATCACTTTGTCTTAACATAAATAGTCTTCATTTCGGATTTAGAACGCCATATCCATACTTTTGATCTTCGTGTATATAGTCCCGTGGATATCAAGACCATTTACTTAACAAATTCATGTGACATTTTTTAAAGATTTATTTTCTGTTTATAACTTTAGACTTTAGAGGGTCTATCACACGTAAGTGAACGATCTGTTGAGTATATTAGACCACCAGTAAATATTCAGTTTTAGCTTTCGATTACGAAAATTATTTTTATAAACATTCGTTTTAAGTTTTAAGACACTATTTTATAGACAATGTTTTAAAGAAAATCTTTTAATAGATACTATTTTATAGACCCTGTTTTATAGACCCTGTTTTATAGACACTGTTTTATAGACACTGTTTTATAGACACTGTTTTATAGACACTGTTTTATAGACACTGTTTTATAGACACTGTTTTATAGACACTGTTTTATAGACACTGTTTTATAGACACTGTTTTATAGACACTGTTTTATAGACACTGTTTTATAGACACTGTTTTATAGACACTGTTTTATAGACACTGTTTTATAGACACTGTTTTATAGACACTGTTTTATAGACACTGTTTTATAGTCTCTGTTTTAAGGACACAGTTTTATAGACACTGTTTTATAAACACTGTTTTATAGACACATTTTTATAGACACGTTTATAGACATTGTTTCATGGACACTGTTTTATATACCTACAGATGAGCCGTCACATCGACCCTAGAGTTTATTGCCAACGTACATTGCACTATACCTAGCTGTGAACTCACCCTCACCTCTTTGATGATCAGGATGTTGAGGACGGTGATGATGACAAACGGAAACGTGCTGTAGATGAAGATGTCCACCCACGGCCATATGGGGTCGAGGACCTCTCTGTACTGAACCCCTGTCTCGCACCTATTGGCCTTGTCGAGCTGAGGTGAGGAAGACAGACAAATGTCACGTTGAGACTATCATAACCAGTTATAGAACTTCAACAAAATATCAGGCTAACGAGTTTCTTAAAACGGCCCAAAGGGCGTATGACCATTACTCCTAATGATGAACCAGAGGCTTACTTCGACTGTCCAGAAAAAATGAAAGTTTAGCGTCATGACGATGAATAACAAGAGCACGATGACCTTCTTGGCCCTGGAGACGTTACACATGGAGCTGGCCTGGAATGGGAAGCAGACGACAATATACCTGCGGGAAAATCCATAGAGAGTTATTTAAAACAAAGTCAATCATCACAAGAATATTTCACGCTTCCCATCTACAAATAAAAAAAAAGATTATGTTTAGTAGTATTTAGTTTCACGGGAATATATTATTTTCAAATAGTACATTGACGGAAATAAGAAAAGCCCCTAATTCTAAAATAACTATTACGAATATAATGCGAAGCAATAAATATTTAATTTGTTTACAAATCACGTGGTATATATTCAAGTACAGACAGCATTTACTAACAATTACGATGTTATTTATATGGTAAAAAATCTGATATATTTCAGAACACCAGTTAAAATCTAAACATAATCGTTTTGGTTCCCCTATGCCAGGGGTCGGAAAACTTTTTTATCTGAGAGACACTAAAAATTCAAGAAAATGTGTACATTTTATGATATTTCAACACTATAAGAACAATAATTATGTCTTTGAATTCTTTTTAATAACATTGTCATGTTTTTTTTTAAAAACCAACTAGTATGTAGATCAAAGGAGTCAGAATTTAATCTTTTTAAATAATCGAACATTTTTCTGAGAGCCAGATGCAGCCATCAATAGAGCCACATCTGGCTCGCGAGCACTGCCCTATGCCAATGTACGGCCACCGTTCTTACGTAATCAATATTTCTAATTATGTTTTTGTGTCGGTAGGTAAACCGCGCCAACGAATGTTGACTCGGGGACCAGACGAGGGGAGGCCGAGTGAAACAATCTCCGCCAGAAGGCGATCTCATAAGTTCGAGCAATGACGTAGATGTTGACATCGACGGAGGAGTTTCAGAATCTGAACAAACTCCGGTCGGTACTGAAGCAAACTACGCCACTGGACACTAAATGCTGTGACATTGGTGACCAGTCAAAAATATATTTTACTTTTTAAACACAAATTATCTGGAAGTTCGACAGAAATCGCTGTTGTTGGTGATACAGAGTAGATAAAGCGTTCGTTCGGCATGTGCAGTTTTTAGTAGAACAAATGTGTGTGTGTGTGGGTGGGGGGGAGACTTTTGGGGAACATATTTCCTCATATTGACCCATTTCATAAGTTGGTTCATACAAAAAAGAACAATATATTCAAAACCTAAAACATTAGACTATCTTCAGAGTCATATTTGGGGAAATTACGATATTAGTAATCGAATACTGTGAGTCTCAGAGTTATGCCTAAAGTACTGCCATCAAAAGTATCGAGAATATGAAACTATCATTGGTTTCACTAACTGGAATCGCCGAAAGCTGCCAGTTAGTGTATTTACCTATTCTAAAGTCAAAACCCAATTATTTCATCCTATTATTGAATACAATTGTATTGTATAGGGACAGAGCGAGAACAGCTTTCCTAAATAAGAATCTGAAAAAGAGGGGGTGGATGAAATGGTCATAATGACTTGATCTATTATTTTGTTCTACTCTCTTTCAATTCATAATCTATCCAATCCTCGTTATGTTAATGGATTGTATACCTGTTCTATTTTTTGGAATAACACTGAAAAATCTACTTCAAAGACGACTTATCTTTTTTTGCCGCAGCTGAATGGAATCTAGTGAGAACAAACAAGTCGTTAGGGACTGCCATATATTGAAAATGTCTAGCTGGCTCTGTAGAAATTTTTCTTCTTTGATTATTTTTCTCCTGATTAATGTTTATAGCCCACATTGCTTTCATAAAAAATGTCTAGACAAATGTCATTTTTGTTTCTATTTTCATTGTTTCTCCTCATATGGTGACAGATATTGGATGAATTTGACATTAAACATTGACATTTCTAAGAATACCATAAGTATAGAGAATCCCAGAGCAGTTTTTTAAGGCAAATAAGATAAATCTTGTCAATTATTCATCGTTATATAAATGTCTATCTCTTGTTATAATTTTTAATGAAACTTGCACCCTCCCTGTTATTAAACGGGCACTGTCACCGGACCTTTTGCTTCGGGTCTGTAGCGGACTCTATTTCTGGTACAAAAATTCAAATTGCAGTTTAGGATTTAAATATTATTTGCTATAGGCACCAATATTACTGTCATATAAGTTGTTATCATAACGTATTGATGAACTTCTCAAAATATATTTTATTTGACATTTAAACATGGCTTGAGGTATTATTATTATTTATATATTTCATTATGTTACAGATACATCTCTAAGATTATAAAAAC
Organism: Ampullaceana balthica; assembly: GCA_944989445.1. Taxonomy (NCBI): domain Eukaryota; kingdom Metazoa; phylum Mollusca; class Gastropoda; family Lymnaeidae; genus Ampullaceana; species Ampullaceana balthica. The sequence goes on from CALYLW010000224.1 coordinate 276,388, forward strand.
ACATACGTGACCACCTCTAAAAGATTTTAAAATAAACAGATTATTATCTTTGTTTGAAATACACCTAGCACTTTCGTTACTTAGGCTATAAACTGTAATAGTTTATTGTGCTGTGCAGAGTTTCCCGTTGTAGTTTTTTTTTAGAAAACTTACATAATATTAATGACCAAGCAATGCTACATTTCTCTAAACAACAAAGAGTTTGACATGTTCGTTATTGTAGTTGTTCTAAATTTGTTAATTATATTTTGTTACCTGACATAAGTAATCAAATGTTAAAAACTAGAGAGGCCAAGATTAACAATATAAGAAAAAATGATTCAAAATTAATTGCCGCTCGCATCGTTCTTCGACATAATGTGAGATCTGATTTTGTATTACTTTGCAGACCTTTTCCGATCTCCAGAACTGGTCTTCTTTACCGGACGATATGCTCATTACTTTCCTGCGCCTTTTACTAGAAAAACATCCCTCACAATCTCAACACACAGGAATAAACCAAAAACCACGACTCTTTCCAACACTCCATTCTTCTGAGTACCATCAATCACCAACACACAGGACTATACTCAAGTCAACGCCTCCTTCCAACACTCACCTCTCCACTGTCACTGCGGTGATGAGCCAGGCAGAAATGTCTGCAGTGACGTAAGAGAAGGTCACGATGACCTTACACGCCATGTCACTTGAGTTCTGTAGGTCAACGTCGGCAAGCTCCCGGACCCAAAGCCTGAGCAGACCACAGTACAGGACGCATGTGTCCACTACTGCCAGAGTAGCTGAGATAGATGAGACGACCCACAGTGTTTGTTTGTTATAGATTTATGTAAAGTTAAATTTTGTATTTTATCACAGTCAAGACAAATTTGGTTTTTACACTAATCGGAAACTTCTAGTCTTTTTTTAAAACGAGCAAATATAATTTTTGAGATAAAAATTGCTGTTAATGGTTAAGTGTGGTTTATCCAAATATGTGAACGTTTTTACAAATAATATTTAGCTGTAAAATTACACGAATAATGCCATTAAGATTAAAAGTCCTTAAAGCCGAAGAGACAAATAATTGGTTGGACGCTTTAGAAGAGAGATGGGGATGCACTGATTCAAATAACCAACATTCTTCTCCTTGCGGTATCCATCCATACCAGACACCTGTAGATACTGATGGTAATTGTGGGCAAAAACGAGTTACTTACCTAGGTACAGGTAGGATGAGACCTTCAGCATCTGCTTCCTTCTTAGAATTATGAATGAGAACAGGTTCCCCAGGGTTCCCAGAATGAGGAGCACCGGTGAGACATAGAGGTACAGCATCTGACCAACATGGTGCTCAATGACGGGCTGATGATGCTGCAACAACATCATGCGTGGCGGACATGTGATGATGAACATTATGTTGGACATAAAGAAGCAAATAATGGCAGAAACAAAAGGGAAAGAATAACGTGTGGCGTGAGTGATGGGCCTTTCATTTCTTTAATTTTTTATTATAATATTTTTTCCTACCAACATAAAGATGTTTATGATGATTAAATTATTTATGATTTAAAGAGTTGATTATTTGAAATTTCAATAACAATTTTTAACAAATGACTAGTCAATCATTAATTTCGACTGACGACGATCGATGGTAAATTCCATGAGTTTTTAGATGTTGAACCATTATCTAGTCCTTACAGATTTCTGCCCACTGTTGACTTAGTTGCGTGGCTAACATCAACGTGTTACAGCAGGTCTAAAAATACGTTGTAATGTTAGATTACCTTGTTGAGGGTCGCGTTGGAACTTTCACATAATGCACTGAGCACTTACGCCTCAGATTTAAGTCACGCAAGAATAATTTAAATCACAGTCTTGGCCAAAGTTTAACCCAATTCATGTTGTAGGTTAAATAATAGCATTAATTAAGTTTTTCATGAACTGTACTAAGAAAAGAGCAGATAAACTTAATAACTTAGGTTCAAATAAATGACTTCCACAAACTATGGAACTACACAATTTGGCTACAGAGTCACAATGCCATAACACATTAATTACCAAAGCAATCAGACAAAAAATTAACAAATTAACTATGAAGCCAGACTAACAACTGATTTACACAACCAGACAAAATACTGACCTACACAGCCATAGCTAGATCTGATATGCAGCCAGAGCTAGAACGGACCTACAAAGCTAGACCAAAAACTGACCTACAATACCTAATCTACAACTGACCTACACAGCCAGACCAACAACCAACCTACACAGCCAGACCAAAAACTGACCTACACAGCCAGACCAACAACTGACCTACACAACCAGACCAACAACTGACCTACACAACCAGACCAACAACTGACCTACACTACCAGACCAACAACTAACCAACAAAAACATACCAACAACTGACCTACACAACCAGACCAACAACTGACCAACAAAAACAGACCAACAACTGACCTACACAGCCAGACCAACAAATGACCTACATAAATAGATCAACAACTGATCTACATATGAGACCAACAATTGAAGTATACATCCATATAAACAACTGACCTCTTGTTGCATAATGCTATCTAATATGCTCAGGAGGCCCTCTGAGGAGTTCATGCATGACTTCTTGTAGAACCGGAACAAGTTCACTGAGTCGATGCCATTCAGGAGTTGGAACCAGGACGTGAAGTTCAGGGCAAAGGTCAAGTCAGTTCCCAGTTTCCTGCAAATATATATGCACCGTCTTAGTTACTGCCTGACTTACTTTTATAATTTATTGAGATATAACTTTGGTGTAAAAACAAGAATAAACATAATACTGATTTTGAAAATAAATGTAAACACGAAATTTATGTATATATAGCACAAATGAAGTTTAAAAATATTTTAATGTTTTATTGGACATCGTTTCAAGTTAAGTATGAGGATTACTGAAGTTATGTCAATGTTAAATCATGAATTTCAATGAGCAAACATGTTTATTAAATTTATTGGCTTCTATTTCCTACTATATATCAATTCCTTTGGTTCTGTCATGTGTGTGGATTCTGGTAGTTGGTCTGGGTGAGGCGTTACACGTTAACAAATGAGAGAAACATGAGAAAAGTCATTGTCCATGATACTCATGTAACTGAAACAATTGTACTATGTGTGTGTGTGTAGATTTTACTCTTACACGGATGTACATGCGTAAAAGTTTGTTTCTATAGCATTTATATATATATATAAATAATAATATATATATATATATCAATATAAATAATTTGCCATGTATGTCATGTCTGTCTGTCCCGTCTGTCTGTCCGCGACGCTGCTAATTTTAGAAAGCAGCGTAGCAAATTACTGCACCAAAAATAAATCTTTTCGAACGTTCGGATAAAATTATTCAGTAAGAAAATAAATGAATAAAATAAAAATAAATAAAACAAATAAAAATTCTGTATTACATTATTTTTTAATTATGATGTGTATTCTTTCAAAATAAATAGATTTCAACTGAAATGTATTCATTTTGAAAACTTTCGTCATTTTTGACGGGTAATAGACTAGTATAAATATAAATCATACAAATTTCTATTGTTGGTTATAAAAAGGTGGATTTTAATAGTACAAACTAGAATATCGTTATTTATAATCATTTTATAGCACTTTTATATATTTGGATAAATAATCATAAAAATTTCTATTGTTATTCATAAGCAGAAGCGTTACTGGGTTTTCAGCGCCCTTGGCTAATTTATCTTTTATTTTTGGCGCCCTCGACAAATTTCAGCTTTGCGGCTTTTTCAACATTTGAATAAATGGAAGGATTAAACTTCGGCACCCTTGGCAACTGCCCAGATGCCAAGTCGTTGTTACGCCTCTGGTTATAAAACGGTTGATTTTAATAGTACAAGCTAGGATATCGATATTTATATTCATTTAAAGTCATTGTAAAAATAATTGATATTCATCTAATATATATTACAATTTATTATCTCTTAAAACCAGAATTACTAATTACAGCAATAAAACACGAAAATATGATAAGTTCTATTTTATTACATCCAAAATTGTTAAAGCAGAATGTAGGCTGATAGGTTGTGTTAGAAGGCAGTTAGACCATCGCTCAGGTATGTTACTTATCTTATTCAAGATTGAAGGAATCTTATACATTATCATGACATAGTTTCACTTGACTTAAATCTTAATGAAGGAGAAATGACATTGTAAGGTCTCCTCAAAATATGTGAAATATCTACGCACACTAGTTGGTCGGCTTTAGTGACGTCGATATTTTCAGCAAGGAAATAGAAAGATAAATAAAATAATGTAAAACTTATTTTGTAAAAAGGACACGCTTTTATTTACATATAGCAAGTGCACTAAAAAATAATAACATAAAATAACATTTTTCTATGATAACAGGTGAAATCCGTTAACCTATCCACTGCACATTGAAATGTGGGGCGCCCATCACATCTCATTACTCTTTGCAACTATTCTTTTGCATATAAATGAATATTTTTAATTAATATGATATTAGTATGTATATGATCAAAGTTGTGAAACTTTTAATGTTTATTAATATTCATACAAATGTGTATTTATGTTTAGCAGCCTTGTACATGATAGAGAATTTTGATGAGCGCCCCACGCTTTTATGTGCAGTGGATAGGTTAACTGATTTCACATGTTATCATAGAAAAATGTTATTTTATTTTATTCTTTTTAGTGCACTTTCTATATGTAAATAAAAGCGTGTCCTTTTAAAAAAATAATTTTGACATTATTTTTTTTTCTACTTTTAAGTCTCAATTTTTTTTAATGTGGTTGTGAGAAGGGGCATAATTGATAAAAGGGAATGTTTGAATAAACAAAGCTCCTGTTGCTCTTCTTGTATTATCATGTCAAGTTAGAATTAGTTTAGTATTACTGAGCTGTTAAACACGTGATGTAAACATTTACGCTGTCTGCATGACAGACCCATAGTAGAACCACGTGCGCACAGGCCATGAACGCACACTGTCTTCACATGTTCACCTAACGCCGATTGGCTGGAGAAGACATGACCCCATTTTTTTCATTGGTTCTGGCATCCCCGCCCTCGCCTTGAAAATTACTATGCCGGTAGGCGTTGTTTGAGAAATAGAACGAAATATAGACATAAACTAAAAACTAAAAATGCATTAATTTAAATACGGTACATTCGATCGATCTGAAATTTTGATACAATGCATTGTCATCTGTGGTAAAATTTTGAGATCTCTAGGACCATCAGAAGTGGTTTAATTTTACGTTACAAGATTTGAAGGAAGGATGGATGGATACAACATACAAACAGTGTGACTTAAATAAAAAGCGTGTAATAATAGGATCAGTTTTTAAAGAGCTTTTCATTTTTGCACTGAATGCCTCGTATATGTTTTCTCTATTGTTCCAAACGGAAATTCTGAATTTAGAAATAACCGATAGAAAATAGTCTACAAGCTTGTTATCAAGTGAATTCAGGATGTTATAATTTGTTTGAGGCGACACCATTTTTTTTTATTTCTCGCTAGCTGGCAAATACATCAGCTTAAAGCTGCTTTGCGATCTCAGTCCAAAGAAGAATTCGCCAAAGACGGGTTTATTTTCATGTGTGGCTAATTTCCATTAAAGTCACTGCTTGTTGTGTTGTTAAATACTTCCTGATTGCCAGAGACTTCAATACCCAACTTTTGTTTTTAAGTCCTTTATATTAACTCGTGTGTCTGCTTGAGGCGGTGACGAAAACAAATTGGATCGATTTTTAACCCACTTCCTCGTAAGCTAGCGAGCTGAAATTTTGCAGGCAGACTCGTGCCGATGATAAAATGATGTATCAAAATTTCATATAAATCGATTGTACCGTAATTAAATTAATGAATTTTTAGATTATCTTTATTTATCTCTATGTAACATGTTAACTTTTTTTGCTATAGAGTCGTGGTGCGTATTATATTGAACAACCTTTCCTGTCGCACAATAAGGTGCGTATTTTATTGACAATACTTTTTATATACATATTCCTGACCGGTGCGCATTATATTAAACATGTTTTACGACACATAACTACAATTTTGTATTTTTGGATTGTCTTGCGCTGCGTATTATAATGAACATTCTTTTAGTTATGTCTCCACAACAAAAAGGATTTATAGTCAACAACTTGGTTTTTACGTTTTGTTAAAATTAATATCCTTGTGTTATGTTATGAGTTTTGATTGATATTTGAGACCAGTGACGTTTTCACATTGTTACTGAAAGCTAATCTTCCATTTAATTTTTTTTTATATATCTTTTAATCAGAGTTGGATTTTAATATTAAAAACAATTATTCATGATTTTGACAGGGGAGTTTTTTTTATAAAAAAAATAACGTATTTAATTAGACACTTCAATTTATTATTTCATAACAAACAAACTATTTAATATTCATTTTTAACACGTCAAAATATTATTTTAAAATATTAATTTGAAAAGTAAATGAGGAAAGGTTTCACAAATTAATACGTGACAAATTTCAATTGACATTTTTTAGTTTTTGACGTAAAACGATAAACTGGCCAGGAAAAGTAACTTGATTAATTAATACAAAATTGAAATAATATCAAAGTTTTGAAAATGGTGATAGTACTTCTAGTATTCAAGTCAGTTACGCTCTTCATTAAAAAAAAACAACAAAAAAAAACAGTGAACACGCTTTTTTTTTAATTTTTAAGACTTAACTCGTATTATCAATACAAATGATTGTTTTCATGTTTTAAATTAGCTTCAGTTGGTACAGATTTCCGTGTGTAATTTCTTACATAAAAACATGAATTCTTAACTAAAAACATTTCAAAATATTTGAATTGTTGATTACGCTGACATCAGTTAAAATGTAGCCTCTATTACATATTACTGTCAGACCTGGATGCACTAGAAATTTACTGAGCCTTAGAACCACCTGTTCCCCCCCTCTCTCTCTCTCTCTCTCTGTCTCTCTCTTTTCCCCCTTTTATGTATATATATATGTATGTATATTTATATTTATATATATATGTTGCACTGGTCACAATTGATCTATAGCATGGCATATTTCATAAGGAAGTAAATGATTATGAATAAAATTGCCAGATACCAGTCAGGTTTCGGCTAATTAGAGCCTTTTACTGATAGCCCCCACTCCCCCCCCCCGTAACACACAATTTCTTCACAGTTTAGAAGTTCTACTGATGTTTGTTAAATAAACATCGTTTTTGAAAATACTTTGCCAGAAAAAAAATATCCCTTCCAAGAAATATCTGAGACAAATGTATAAATTCCATACTTTAAATTGAATGTCTTTAAATGTTATATTATATTATAGGAAAAACAACAATACATAGATAAAATTTGATCTTTGTCTACATATTTTTTTTCTCATCTATATTTCATTATGGCCTTTTACATATTCAAATTATACATGAAAAATTCCAACCAATTAAAAATTGTGATTTGCATTAAAACTCATCTAAAATTGTTTAATATATTCAATAAAACTTTGATTTTCGACATGCCACTTGCCAGTGATCCGCAATTAGTGACCTCAGGGGCTTAGCCACGTAAAGGAGAGCGGGTGTTGGTAAAGACCATGACGTCATAACTAAGTTTATTTTGAATCATATTGTTGAAGGAATATATCCCACGTCCTTGAGAGCTGTGGCCCAGTCAAGACATCTGTACCCGGACTCAGCTCCTGCCGTACATCGCGTGTCTCGACTGTCGTTAAGACTTGTCGCGTCTGTAAATATAGAGCCTGTCTAAGTTTGCACTCTTAAAGAAGAGCCCCGGATAGAAAAAACACAGCAATCACGTTCCACTTCCAACTGATGGGATCTCATGCTAATATTTATAACCTCCCCTATTGATTAGCTGGTGTTGTAAATATGCCATGTTGACGATTTCGCTCGTTCCTGTTTTGGTCATCTATTTAACTAATATTTTTTTACGCATCAACTTTTACGCACCGCCGACTACTGGTGACATCGATGCCTATCTCAACTCGTTTAAAAGTGCCTGTGAAGCGAATGAGATCGAACCATCAGAGATAAAACGATACCATTGGTTGGGGAGACGTGGTGGGTAAGGGACTGATGAATGGGTTGATGACCGGAAGGAAAGTAATATGGTTGGCTGTAGAGTTAGTATTCGAGGAACTTTAAGAATATTAGATTTTAGATAACTAGAATTAAAATGTTAAGAACTTGATGAGCATTAGTTTTTAGATATACTAGATTTTTTTTGTTTTGTTTGAATATTAGGTTTTACATATGCTACAGTTAACATTTGAAGAACTTTAGGAATATTAGGTTTCAGATATACTAGAGTTAAATTTTGAGGAACGTAACGAACATTGGCTTTTACATATTCTTGATTTTAGTTCATTAAAGTATAATAGCTTTAAAGGCAGGAATGTGTCGTTAAAGTCTAGGCACGACTAGCCGTAATTCTTTGGTCTGTAACTGTATGTTGTTGTTTTTTTAATTTTAAATCTGTATCAAATTTACCGCATTCCTATTTTCTTTATTAATAATTATTTTAAAAAAACTCTGTGTGTTTGTCCTTTCTACAATTATACTTGCATGTGTAAGTGTCACGCATGATTCATCTTCTAGTCCAGAAACATTGCTTTTTATTTCTGGGTACTGATGGTCACGGGTTCGAATCCGTGTGAAGGCAAGGGTTTGTTCCCGGGGCCCAGGGCGTCCCTGAGTCAACCCGCTTGTAACACCTATATGTATATATAGTGTTAGGCGGCTGGGTAATGCGTGGAACCCAGGAAGCCGTGGCCTGTGAAAGCTGCATCACTTGCCAACAGATCATCTGTCATGGTCTGTGGACGCAACTATCTTCTGCATAGAAGGAGCGTCTGGTGGGTTCCACGCATTACCCAGCCGCCTAACTAGTGTTAGGTACCCATTCGGAGCTGGGTGACTCAGTGACGCCCTAGGCCCCGGGGACAAATCCTTACCTTGGATTCGAACCCGTGAACATCAGTACGCCAGTCGAGCGCGCTGCCACTCGACCACCGCGTCCTATTCTCTTATAAGAATGTAGGACACAATAATCTTCTGCTTAGAAAAACGCGTCTTTAATGGTAAAAATATGTGGGATCTGTGGATGGGTGAATGGACAGAATGTTATTGACTTAGGCCCGGCTGTGGATGGGTGAATGGACAGAATGTTATTGACTTAGGCCCGGCTGTGGATGGGTGAATGGACAGAATGTTATTGACTTAGGCCCGGCTCCTGTGTCATGGAGATGAAGACCTGTACAAGACTATGAGTAGTTTTCCAGTCTCTCAATGAATATTGTTCACATATAAAAGTGAAGGACACACCCGGACAGAGGCAGTTGTCGAGATACTTCGTTAACCTTCACCTTCAGATAATCTGTTTTAAGTTTAGTCTCGAAGAGTCTTAGACTTCTATTCTCAGACTACTCCGATTCATTCCGTGTGTTTATTTCATTCAGTACCGAGAAATCGATATCCTTTTTTAAAATTCCCTGTTAAAATTTTAATTTCAAGTAGAAGCATACACAATTTTGACAACGCTAAAGAGCATTTTAGAAAATGTTCTTTATGGAAAAACATATTTATAATTTTTTAAAAGAATTCATTCGTTCATCAGGACAAAGCTAATATTATGCATAGCTTTATTACAGGCCCAGCGTGAAACATTTTTAATGCATTAGTATAAAATATTAAAAAAACAAAGCCATTTTGCAAATAATGTACGTACTCTTTTGCGCTTTTCATCTCTTTGGAAATAAAACAATTATACTGTGCTGGCCCTAATGTGTTGCATTTTGTAAGTGTCCTGTTTTCAGAATCAAAGATTTTTCAAGGGCCTTTAAAAATGATATATTTTATTTAATTAAAAGAAAAATAACTTTTGTTCATCTACATACAGCCACTTGATATAACTTTAGCCGGAGCTGGGAAAGGTGATCTAGTTTCCAGACACTACACTATTATCATTTCTGTTGCTCCCATCCAAAATAAACAAATGAAAGTTGCGAGATTTTTTAGAGTTGAAAATCCACTCAACAATTTAGGTATCACTTATTCCGATGCCAGCAAGAAAGGTCAAGGTTGGCCTATCGTTAACCAACGTTGTTTATTCAGGGGGTTTGATTTAACAATCTACATCGAAGTTTCATTAACAACTATTTTTGCCTAAAATTCCACCTGCGTCCAAATTTACGTGAAGATAGGTCAAGAACTATCAGGTTTGATATAATTTACAATTCGTGATAAACGGTGGTTGAGCGGCATGCGCGCTCGGCTGGCGTAAGAAGAGTATCAAGGGTTCGAATCTCTGTGAAGGGTGTCCCTGAGTCCACCCAGCTACGAATTGGTACCTCAAGCTAGCTAGAGAAACAAAGGCTACTGGGCATTGTTCGCATGGTCTATGTCTTCTTATCAGAAATTAGGACGCAAACATCTTCTGTAATATAAGGAGCGTCTGTATTGTTATGAACAAAAATAATTAACCAATTAATATGACATGATGGAGAATTAATATAACGACATTTGCTTGGTCTGAGTGCTAGTGTTCATGGGACTAAAGGTATTTTCCATTACGTTCAAAAATTAATCATTCAATATTAAGAACGAAATACAATCATTAACAAAATTTTATTTAGAAAAAATGAATATTTTAGTTTAAAAAATTGTGAAAGTCACAAACCTAAACTTATTGGCCTTAAATATTTCAATACAAAACTTTTTATTTCACACATTTTGTTTGTAACACGTGTGAATCTATTTCAAATATCATGTTTTTGCAGTAAAAAACAACTGCAAATAGTCTAATAGTCTTTGTCTTTATTACTAAATGAAAAGTGTAATATAACAATTTGAAATGTGTTGTAAATGTTAATCAGTGTAATAGGAAAAATGTTAATGTATTTTTACCACGTTTTTGTTAACTTGCTTTCGTGTCTGCCCGCAATTATTCAAATTTGCCAACGTAAAATTAAACCACTTTCGATGGTTCTAGAGAGCTGAAAATTTTACCACAGATAGATTTTGGATGACAATGCATTTTATCAAAATTTCAGTTCGATTGAATGTACGGTAATTAAATTATTGTATTTTTTATTTTATCTCTTTATAACCATCTCTTATCCGTGAGCTTTTTTTTGTTTTCACGTGCCAACTCAGTTAACCCCGTGACCTCATCCCCGTGGTTTTAAAACGTTGGGCGGCGCTTATGGATTGTTTGATAAACTAAATAGAGGTAAAAAAGATGTTTATAAGGGGAGTTACATCATTAAAGTAAGTTGAATAAGAAAGCAGACTTAATATGAATTAGTGTAGTGTTTTCAATTGATAAGCGTTGGTGATTGTCCATATGTTTGTGTTTGTTTGTTTTGGGTCTAAAATGCCTCACCTCCACGCGGTTAGATCTGATAATCCATAACATATGAAACCATGTAGGCAATTTTGTATTTAATGAATTTTCTTATGTACAATAAAGTATTATATACCCTATGATTTTACACTTAAAATAAAAAGAGTAAATAAATAAAGGTAAAAAGGGATTTTTAAAAACCACGTTTTTATAAGTGGACTAAAAATAATAAAATAATTTAAAACTTCTAAGCTCAGGTATTTTCTATTCATATAACTATAAACGTGGGGCGGGTGTTTGGTATAAAAAATTAAAGATTTATAATTTAGAAGGTAAAAGAGAGATGTATAAGTGAGAGAATGAGTGAACTGCATATGTCAAACCTCATAAGCGCCCGCCCTACGTTTTTAGTTATATCACATTAGAGTACTTGAGCTTAGAAGTTTTAAATTATTTTATTCTTTTTAGTTCACTTATAAAAACGTGGTTTTTGAAAATCCTTTTTACTTTTATTTCTTTCTTTCACTTTAGTTAAGGCATTTGACTGTAACGTAACACTTTGAGTGGTGACATGGCTGTCAAAATCTGCAGCTGTGATTTCATGACTACAAATTTAACTTTCAAATTCGACTTCAGATACAAGAATTTTAGACTCTACACTTCCGTGGAGTTGATCACGATTTGGATTTGAAATCAGGCCCCAACAAAGGGGTCCTCGAAAATTATATGTCTTGCTAAAGGCGTTCGTTGAGTGAATAGTTTGAGAACCTCTGATGAAGTAGATATATTGTGTAAAAAGGGGGGTCAAATATATTTAACGATGTTTTTTTAAGGGCAATATACTTACAAATGGGTGGTTGCTGTCTATCACTTAATGGGATTGTTAAATAAAGTTATTTACTCAACGCGTTTCGGCAACATATTTTTACCACGTTGTTATTAACTTGCTTTCGTGTCCACAATTTTTTTAATCTGCCAACGTAAAATTGAACCCTTTTTGATGGTCCTAGAGATCTCAAAATTGTACCACAGATAGATCTTGGATGACAATGCATGGTATCAAAATTTCAGATTGATCGCATTTTACCGTTATTAAATTATTGAACTTTTTAGTTTATCTATATATAAGCATCTGTACCGTCTGCTTTTGTTGACATCCATAAGTTCACCCCGTGACCACATCACCGTGTTTTTAAAACGTTGGGCGAGCGCTTAAGAGGTGTTTGGTATAAGAAAAAATAGAGGTACAAAAATATGTTTAAAAACCACGTTTTTGTATGTGGACTAACAAGAATAAAATAAATAGAGGTAAAAAAAAGATTTTTAAAAACCACGTTTTTTATAAGTGGACTAAAAAAAAGAAAAAAATTAAAACTAATAAGTTCATGTACTTTCCACTAATATGACTAAAACCTTGGGGCGGGTGTTCGGTATAAAATTTAAAGTTTTATAATTAAGAAGGCAAAAAAGATATCTATAAGTGAGAGAATGAGTGAACTGCATATGTAAAACCTCATAAGCGCCCGCCCAACGCTTTTAGTCATATTATATGAAAGTACTTGAACTTATTAGTTTTAAATTATTTTATTCTTTTTAGTACACTTATAAAAACGTTCTTTTTAAAACTCTTTTTTTTTGTACCTCTATTTGTTTATTGTGAAGACGCTTTTAATGGCATTTTGAAGACAACATCCATCTGTAATAGTTGCTGTTTCTAAATTTAATATGAGCTTTTTAAAACATTACAAAAATTAATGCAAAATCAAACATATTAATAACTGTCAAACAATCAATACATCGTCTATTTCTGGATCTGTTCAGAAAATAAAAATTTCATCGGTCATACCTTCAAAGTTAAATATTAATTTTTAAATGATGGCCATTTCTTCATTTAAAAACAGAAGGAAGACTTTCTTCAACTTGATCCATACTACAACTCATAAGCTTCCCCTCACACCCCTCCTCCCTCACACACCACCTCCTTCACACCCTGCCTCCCTCACACACCACCTCCCTCACACCCCGCCTCCCTCACACACCACCTCCCTCCCACCCTGCCTCCCTCACACACCACCTCCTTCACACCCTGCCTCCCTCAAACACCACCTCCCTCACACCCCGCCTCCCACACAGCCCGCTTCCCTCACACACCACCTCCCTCACACCCCGCCTCCCTCACACACCACCTCCCTCCCACCCTGCCTCCCTCACACACCACGCTTCACACCCTGCCTCCCTCAAACACCACCTCCCTCACACCCCGCCTCCCACACAGCCCGCTTCCCTCACACACTACCTCCCTCACACACCTTCTCCCTCACTTCCCGCCTCCCACACATCCCGCTTCGCTCACACCACGCCTCCCTCACATCCCGCCTACCCAACGTCCCACCGCTATGTGACAGAAAGATGACTTTCTTGAACTTGATCCGCACTACCATTTACACGCCCCCCACACACCCCGCCCCCTACCACCCCACGTTCCACTTGCCTCGTTTATTTAAGTTGTCAACTCGTGTCCTCCATTTTGGGAGGCCAAATTGGTGACATGTTAAGTCCTCGGAAAGAGGGACGTGATTTGAAGTGGATGGCTTGAAATCTGTGCCACGGCGCTTCCGTCAAATACCCCGTGGTTTACTTAGCCAATCGATGGCTCAGGACTAGTTTAGAGGCTTGGCTCCGGATGACCTTGGAAGTTCATATAAAGTATTTAAAAATATTCCGGCCCCCACATCCCAGAAAAAATCACTAGCTTATATCAAAGAGGCAAGAAAAAGTAGCAAACAATCTAAACGTTCTCACGTGTCGAAACGTAATATGAAACTTAGGTGTGACGTAGGAGAGAACAGATTTAAATTGATTACTGACTAAGGATAATTCTTGATCTTGATTAAATATTAGAACATTTACACAACAGATCATTTCTCTGTTTTTGTTATATTTCTAAGATATTTTTAATTATTTTAATATCAGAGTACTTGATAGGAATTTCTTTAAAACAAATAGTTTTAAAAATTTTTTTTTCTAATTTCTTGTGTTAAGATTAAATTGTTTTCAAACTGATGATACTGACTTCATTCGGGGGAAGAATTCATCGAAATAAAAATGAGATCTGATTTCTCTACGCTTGGCTTCCCGCATGCATATCGTGAGCCCGGGAAGTAATGACAGCGACTATCGCTGAATCGCATTATACCTCTCAACAACAATACGTTTCGTAAGCGCACCGAGCTAGTAGAATAAAAGATACAAGTATCGCTTTCAAAGAATCAAGCATGAAACGCTAGAAGAGATATACTCTTTGAAGTCTTATGTTGAAACCATTGGAGAACATACTTATGTGTAACGTACTGTCATTTATGTGGTTATTATGGTAAGAATGTTTATTTAATTATTGTATGTTATTATCTCCATGTAACGCGCTGTGAGCCCACTCTTTGCTGGGATACAGCGTTATAAAAATTATCAATTTATTATTATTACTAGCTGCCCCGCGGCTTAGCATACGCCGCTAATGTTTTAGTGAAGGTTGAAGACTTCCTGAAAGACACAGTTGTCAAAATGGGGTGGGTTTAGGCAAACAACTGTGAGTGAATGAAAAGAAGGAACTCTGAAGAGACCCGCGGCGTAGCATACGCCGCAGACTCGCTCATCATAGACAGTGCAAAGAACAGTTGGGGGGGGGGTTGAGAGTACAGACACAAAAAGCAGCACTAGGTAAATAAAAAATAGCAAGTAAACGTAAAGACATGCACGCTGAGGTTGTTATCACTCGCCTCCCGTTTATTAACCGACGTTCACTCGCGTTGTTTTGATTTCTTCGTGCTGTAGTTTGTGTCCGTTCCTTCTCCACTTTCTTTTGCATTCTCCATGAGTAAGTTTGCGGCGTATGCTACGCCGCGGCGCCTCTAGTTTCATAATAATTATTAATCCTCAAATCCTATTTTTACATCGTTCCCTTTTCAAAAATTAAAATATAAGCTAAACAATGACGTCATATAATATTTTTATACAAAATCGATCAAAGCGCCACCTAACAGCACTTACATCCATACAGACAACGGGAATCGATATACATAATTAATATAAGTAACTTATCCGTGTTTGATAAATACGAAATATTAAACTTGCTGAAATGTACACAAAGTATTTCATAATAATTATAAATCCTCATATCCTATTTGTGCATCGTTCCCTTTTAAAAATTAAAATATAAGCCTAAAACAATGACGTCATATAATATTTTTATACAAAATCGGTCGCAGCGCCACCTAGCAGCATTATTCCATACATACATACATAAAGACAACGGGAATTATGTATATTGATTGCTTGATTGAACTTTCATTTGCAAAACTATTAGCTTTTGATTTTAAAAAAATAAAGAACTATCACGTCGGGAATAAAAAGATCCTGAATAAATATCAACATTTTGTCAGGGCATTTCCTCAATATCTCGCCTCAACGTTTTCTGTAAATATTAATGTCAACGTACAAAAGAACTGAATGCCTAGTGTTTCAAAAGCCCCATTAGCTTAATATGAAAACTTCGAACTTGTTTTAAGCCGTCACGTGTATATCCCAGCAGGCTATTAGACAAGTTCTGAAATGAAATATCAACGTGAAGATGAGTAGTTCATGTGACAGTTCATTTTAAATGTAAAACAGTTTTAAATATTGAAAGCATCAGCTACATTTCTTGTGCATTAGACGTTTTATCATCTCAAATTACTGTCCGAGAATGATAATACAAAGTTAATACTTCACAATAGAGTCTGTATTTATTTTAAAGAATATAATATCTATATTTTTCCTAAATTATTGATTATTTGATACCATTTTGTTTTGTGATTATTAAAATCATTCTGTGATGTAATTTTCTGTTATGAATCTTAATAATCCAAGATGGTAGGAGGCATTTCGTGCAGAGATGTGGGTTGAGTTAGAGTTAGAGTGGTTGTTAAAAATGCAAGTAATATTTAAGAAAAAAAAATAGAGAGTGGCATTAACAATTTTTAAAAATAAAGAATGCTGTTAGGTTTTATGCAATAATCGTTGAATAGCCATATGGAGAATATCCCAGCAACATTTGAAGACAGCAGACAAAACTTCATCACAAAATGTCGTATACGCCTCTGAATTTCGTTTCTATGATCTATTGATTCTATCTCTGAAAGAAGGGGCCATGAACAACGAGAGGAAGTAGCCACAGGAACAATTAATGGTTGTTTAATAATGATTTTTGTTTTTGTTTTGGATATAATTTCGTCCTTTAAGTCATTGTAATCAATGGTTTTTATCGCATTTTACTCCTAATGGAAAATTTAGCCAATGGGCAATGATATAGCAAATTTATTATCGTCTTACATATATGCGCTTACGTTTCAAATTATTTAGTTTAGTGCCTAAAAGCATACAGCTATACCATTGACTATAATAGTTCATAACAACCAAGCTTAGAATAATATTTAAATACTGTAGAGATATGATCTCAAAGATATTGGAGAAAAGGTATTTAAAACATTCATAGCAAATGGATTAATTCAGAAGGGTTTGGAATGAAATTTTACGGTCTCACGGCTAACAAACATATTTTTTCATACCTTGTGTGATCGTTATGACGTAACTTGATTAAAAGGGGATTAGCTGCCCCCCACCCCTCGACCCACCAAGGGTGGAACCTAACTGATGTGCCATCGACTTCGACACTCGCGTCCTAACTACTTGAAGAGGTTTGTCTAAAATTGTGAATTTATTTCTGTATCATAAGATCATTTTTTATTAATTTGTAAGGAATGAGGAGGAGTTGACTGAAACCTGTATTTTTTTTCTTCTAAACAATTTTTTAACAACAAGGGTGTGTACTTGGATATACTCCTAAATGTTATTTTTAATGAGTGGTTTCCCTTTGTTACTATTTCATATGTAACGATTTAATTTTTTCAGGTGTGATATTCACGTAGATTTTGAACAGATTAAGGAACGTTGTTTAATTAATAAACAATTCTTAATTAAGATATTTGTATTGATCTTAAGCTAAAAACAATGTTTTAAAACAATTGCTTCACTTATGTAAAAACATATTTTCTCTAGTTCAACTCATCAGTAAATTTTCATACGGGTTTTCTTTAAATAGTCAGCGACATGCTGTTCAATAAGTTGCGGTCGCCTTTTAATAATGCTTTCAGTAAATAACACTGCCAGTGAGAGACGCAGATGCTTTCTAAAAGTCGTTTTTTTTGTAAAGTCTTCCAGATCTTAATAAAAAAAAACAATAAAAAAAAATTACACCTTACCTGGCCAGTTCATACTGCATGAGACCAAGGACGGTCTTGTTGTCTCCATAATAATTGCAGAATGCATCGGGGTCCAAACTGTCGTTCCTAGCAGTCATCATGGTGACGTCACTGAGGTCATCCACATCGGTGACTGACTGACCGGTAGGGTCACTCAGCTGGACGCACTGACGTGTGAGTGAGCACAAGGTGAACATGAAGTAGATCTAACACAACATGATCTATAGTACAAAGTCACGAAGGTTCAAACGTGTGGAACATTGTCGAGATAACACTAACATCGTTCGTTCACAGCCAGTACGAATAAATAATAGCTTAAATGGTTATTCTGTACTACATCTTGAATCTTGATGCTATAATCTAAAGCGTACATTTGTCCAGCACAAAGTTGAAATAATAGCTTTACTTTTTTCTATTTTCGAAATATTTTGTTCGATTTATAAAAATGCACTTCATCTCGGAAATTTTGAAAACAAGAGGAAACTACCTATCATTTTGAATTTTACAATACACTTATTTGCCCGGTTGTGGTTCCTGGACGACTGGGGAGTTTGCTACATAATAACTTGCGATGAAGATCTGTGAACAAGAAAAAAAGGTAAGTAATAAGTGAAATAATTTACCAAGAAAACATAAGCATAA
Source organism: Ampullaceana balthica (assembly GCA_944989445.1). NCBI lineage: Eukaryota > Metazoa > Mollusca > Gastropoda > Lymnaeidae > Ampullaceana > Ampullaceana balthica. The sequence goes on from CALYLW010000224.1 coordinate 294,690, forward strand.
ACATCAACTTTTAAAATTTACAATTATCATTCTCAAATCGTTGATCTCATGTACTCTCTTTTTTAGTACGCAGTGGTACATCGAGATACTAGTGCCCTAAAATACGAGATTTTTTAGATACGAGCAAGTGATGTTTTGCATTAAAATACGAGAAATATTTGAGATACGACGAACCGGAACATCGGGTAAAAGACCAGTGAAGAGAAGAGCAGTGACGAAAGTGAAGTGAAAGTAACAACATGTTCCTGTATCATTTAGGTTCAATTAAGTTAAGTGAAGTTTAGTAAAGTTCCATTTAGTTTAGTTATTAATTGTATCATCAAGAGTGTAACGAGTATCTGAATTAAAGAGACCGAAATAGTTTAGCAGTAACAATGTAGCGCGTGAGTGAACGAAGTGAAGCTCCTCCGCAAATCTACTCCACCTTTCACCTCCGCCCTTCTCCTCCAACCTTCACCTCCACCCTTCTCCTCCACCCTTCTCCTCCACCCTTCACCTCCACCCTTCTCCTCCAATCTACAGCTCCGCATATCTCCTCGAAAATTGCTTTGAGATACGAGCAAATTGACGTACGAGCAAGGCTACGGTCCTAATTAAATTCGTCCTCGATGTAACCCTGTATATTTTCCGTCTTAACTTGGGAGGACCATGTAGAGAACAACGAGGTTCTGGAATATGCAAACCTGCCTTGTAAGAAAACTCTCATTCGCCAACGTCGTCTCAGTTGGCCATGTCCATATAATGGAAGATGGACAAATTTCATAGGATATGCTCTACGCTGAAGTTGAATATAGCAAAGACACACGGGTCGCCCACACCTCAGATTAAAGACATCTACAAGCGAGACCTGAGAGCCACTGGGATGGAACTGGAAAACGGGGAAAACTTGGTTCAGGACAGAGGCAACTGTAAGAGTTCCATCAGGACAGAGGCAAATGTAAGAGTTCCATCAGGACATAGGCAAATGTAAGAGTTACACCAGGACAGAGGCATCTGTAAGAGTTCCATCAGGACAGAGGCAACTGTAAGAGTTCCATCAGGACATAGGCAAATGTAATTGTTACACCAGGACAGAGGCATCTGTAAGAGTTCCATCAGGACATAGGCAAATGTAAGAGTTCCATCAGGATTTAGGCAAATGTAAGAGTTCCATCACGACAGAGGCAACTGTAAGAGTTCCATCAGGACAGAGGCAACTGTAAGAGTTCCATCAGGACAGAGGCAACTGTAAGAGTTCCATCAGGACAGAGGCAACTGTAAGAGTTCCATCAGGACATAGGCAACTGTAAGAGCTCCATAAGAACAGAGGCAACTGTAAGAGTTCCATCAGGACAGAGGCAAATGTAAGAGTTCCATCAGGACAGAGGCAAATGTAAGAGTTCCATCAGGACATAGGCAAATGTAAGAGTTTCATCAGGACAGAGGCAAATGTAAGAGTTCCATCAGGACAGAGGCAATGTAAGAGTTCCATCAGGACATAGGCAAATGTAAGAGTTCCATCAGGACAGAGGCAAATGTAAGAGTTCCATCAGGACATAGGCAAATGTAAGAGTTCCATTAGGACAGAGGCAAATGTAAGAGTTCCATCACGACAGAGGCAACTGTAAGAGTTCCATCAGGACAGAGGCAACTGTAAGAGTTCCATCAGGACAGAGGCAACTGTAAGAGTTCCATCAGGACAGAGGCAACTGTAAGAGTTCCATCAGGACAGAGGCAACTGTAAGAGCTCCATAAGAACAGAGGCAACTGTAAGAGTTCCATCAGGACAGAGGCAAATGTAAGAGTTCCATCAGGACATAGGCAAATGTAAGAGTTACACCAGGACAGATGCATCTGTAAGAGTTCCATCAGGACAGAGGCAACTGTAAGAGTTCCATCAGGATTTAGGCAAATGTAAGAGTTCCATCAGGACAGAGGCAACTGTAAGAGTTCCATCAGGACATAGGCAAATGTAAGAGTTCCATCAGGACATAGGCAAATGTAAGAGTTCCATCAGGACAGAGGCAAATGTAAGAGTTCCATCAGGACATAGGCAAATGTAAGAGTTCCATTAGGACAGAGGCAAATGTAAGAGTTCCATCACGACAGAGGCAACTGTAAGAGTTCCATCAGGACAGAGGCAACTGTAAGAGTTCCATCAGGACAGAGGCAACTGTAAGAGTTCCATCAGGACAGAGGCAACTGTAAGAGTTCCATCAGGACATAGGCAACTGTAAGAGCTCCATAAGAACAGAGGCAACTGTAAGAGTTCCATCAGGACAGAGGCAAATGTAAGAGTTCCATCAGGACATAGGCAAATGTAAGATTTCCATCAGGACATAGGCAAATGTAAGAGTTCCATCAGGATTTAGGCAAATGTAAGAGTTCCATCAGGACATAGGCAAATTTAAGAGTTCCATCAGTACAGCGGCAAATGTAAGAGTTCCATCAGGACAGAGGCAAATGTAATAGTTCCATCATGACAGAGGCAACTGTAATAGTTCCATCAGGACATAGGCAAATTTAAGAGTTCCATCAGTACAGAGGCAAATGTAAGAGTTCCATCAGGACATAGGCAAATGTAATAGTTCCATCAGGACAGAGGCAACTGTAAGAGTTCCATCAGGACAGAGGCAACTGTAAGAGCTCCATAAGAACAGAGGCAACTGTAAGCGTTCCATAAGGTTATGACTAAACACTGGTGAGGAAGTACATTTTATTGCTATGAACCAGAAGAAAGAAACTAAAAAATGAAAGAAACAATTCTGCCCCGGCATAATCTCACTAAACCTAACAGCCCGAGCCGCTACAGAGTCTGTTCCCCTAGAATATGACTCCTGAGTCACAGCGAGAATTGCAAGGCCTGTGCGATTCAACCCATGGGCGCAAAATTCAATTGTCTCTTGAGACTATGGAGCATAAAATACGGCTTAACTATTGTGTGCATCTTAAACATTGATTAATTTTCTGCTACGTACAAGTTGTGCTCACATTATTAACGGACAAGGTATTTTGACACTGATTGGATTATTTACGATGAATCTCCCAATGGTTATGCTACCCGTCTGTCTCTATATTCCTATCCTTTAAGTTTTGCGTGACATCTAAGCAAATGTCATCATAGTTAAGAACTTTAAGTAACTTTTGCATGTATTTTTTTATAAATATGATGACACATTATCTTTACACATTGTAATACATATGCGTTCGTGTGAAAGAAGAAAAAGACACAATCAAATTCCAAGTAAAACTTTATGGCAATGTTTAATGACTTATTTTTATTTATTAATTCAAATAAATAATAGCATAAATATTTTTAAAATATCAATACATTCAGTAGCTATGTGATTTTTCTTTCCATTGAAATTGCTTTATGTGAAAATTATTTTTAACATACATTTTAACCAGGGCTGTTAACGATTAATTTAAATTTAATTGTTAACTTTTGAAAAATTAACGATTTACTAATCGTTAATTTCGATTAAAGCCAAAAATTACAATTTATGATGTCATAAGTAACACTTATTAAACGTTCTTGTTGAAAATCTAAATAACACTGGAATGTCTCCTTTATATGTCATCTTTTAACCAACTACGCAAAAAGACAAGTGTGTTGACATTATTTGGTTAAAGTGATGAGCGGGTCTAATTGACAATATAACCAGCCGAGCTGAACTATCATTCACACGGAACTGAGGTAGCAGGTATGCACGAAACGGTCTTGGCATGAAATGACATTATCGGATATCGGTGTTCTTTAAGTTTACACCATTCTAGAGGGTTAATGGTTTCAGGAACTTTCATCTCCATTTTGTAACGCAGTAATTCATTAGTAGAGCTGTCGTCATTTTCTCTCTCTGAGTCGGACTCCATTACTGCCATTAGCTTAATAAGCGTTTCATTTGGTTTGATAAGTAGGCGAAGTGTTAGAACCATGGTAGGCAACCTTTAACAATATTTTGAACATTCCCGTCAGTCAATAGTTTAAAACCAAAATGTTCGTGTAACCGTCAGGAAATTTGTTATTATTTATCGGCCGCTATTTTTATTATTTAAAAAATTTGTTTTTTACTTTATGACTTCCAATAATTTCTTAGTGATGGGTCGATTAATCGTTAAAAATAATTTAATCGTTAAAATTTGTTAACGATTAATCGAAAAATTAATCGTTAATTTCCTCAGCCCTAATTTTAACGCATCTATTCTATACAACACTTTTGCCAAATAGCTACATAAAGATTACATGGACCTATTAAGTGCAATGACAACCCTGTAGATATCTGACAATACATGGATCTATGGTCATTAAAACTTGTTTATTCTTGGCAAAGATGATAGAAATCAGCTCCCATATTCTTTACTGGAGAATATTTAAAATGGACAAGTGTAACTCCATTAGTTAAATCATTAAACATTGAAACACTAGAGGATAGACGAACAAAGAGCAAAGTAGTAATAAGACATAATGCAATTAAATCTAACTTGATAATAAGTCACAAAGATAATCTAATGCAACCCTCAGATAGACAGAGAAAAAACACTTTTTCCATATGCAAGAACAAACACATATAAATTCTCGTTTTTCCCGTTATGAATTGGATCGTGGATTGTGTTGCCTGCGGAAACACTATCAACATTTAAGACTCTCATAAAAAATTGAAGACCTGACATAAACTCTGGATCAGCGTAGGACGCAATAAACTTCTGTATAGAAGGAGCGTCTGTTAAAGATAAGTTAACTCCTCTAACTAAACCCCACAGATAGTCTCCCATGAAGTGCATGTTCTCTGGGTAAGGACCTGCAACTCCGCCGATATGCGGTGGTGAGACGTAAAAGAACTCTGATACAACAGGGATCCCTAGAGTGAACGTATTTGAAAACAAGATATGGCAAATCGATCAATGACGAATCAATAAAAGAGATTAAAGGATTATCTGCACGAAGCGGCATTCAATGCAGGGACCCACCGAGAAAGAAATGACCTTGACCTTGTGTACCGTGACCTATTTTTAAAAACAAGTTTATATTTTAGAGTTCATATAATAGGTATGTTGATTTTTTACATGCTTATGTCTGAAGACATATTATTTATTTCATTGCAGATTTATAAATGTCTGTCTGTCACACTACGTAGACATATCCAACGAAACATTAGGCTTTATAAGGAAATATAATTTAAATAAAACTTCTACAAATGTTATCATATGCAATCAGATATAATGCTTTATTACATTGTGGATCAGACCCATACTAGAATAATGATCTTCTTTCTGGGATCCGTCTACCAAAGATAATAGATACAAGAGACGAATTTGAACGGTGCATATTCGGAATGGAAAGGAGTAAATACATTAGTTAAAGTACTAATTTAGAAACATTTGAGGATAGAGGATCAAACAGAAAAGTAGTAATAATACATAAGGCATTAAATGCTAAGGGAAAACACAATTTTCTATGCTAACTTAGAAAACCAACATACAATAAACATTTGAAACTCAAATAAAAAATGCCAGACTAGATATAAGCCACGGATTCGCTTTGGACGCAATAGTCTGTTTATAGAGGGAGCGCCGGTATTGTATAAGATAAAAAAACAAGTAGAGAAGGCCAAGACCTCTCCTATAAAAAAAGTTATAATAAAAATTAAAGTCATGATTTTCAGCCATGCAGTGAAGAAAGTTATTGTCATCCCCTTTTTATCGCTCGCACATTTCAACAAACATCTCTCTCTCTCTCTCTCTCTCTCTCTCTCTCTCTCTCTCTCTCTCTCTCTCTCTCTCCCTCTCTCTCTCTCTCTCTCTCTCTCTCTGTCTCTCTCTCTCTGTCTCTCTCTCTCTGTCTCTCTCTCTCTGTCTCTCTTTCTCTCTCTCTCTCTCTCTCTCTCTGTCTCTCTCTCTCTCTCTCTCTCTCTCTCTCTACCTCTCTACCCCTCTCTCTCTACCTCTCTCTCTCTCTCTCTCTCTCTCTACCTCTCTCTCTCTCTCTACCTCTCTCTCTCTCTCTCTACCTCTCTACCTCTCTCTCTCTCTCTCTTTCTTTCTCTCCCCCCCCCTCGTTTTTCTGAAATTTAATTTTCTTACTTCTAAGCGCTCGACACATTGCACTTTTCGTCCTATTTGAAACATTATCTCAGTAAAGGTTTTACCATTACAGTTTTAAAAATTTTCTTTTCATGGTTGGAGGTCCCTTCTTTTGTTAATTCTTTTCTCGGTGTCATTATATAAAATTCCTTTTTTAAATTTTCAGAACAAATCCAATATTGTGTTTCCTTGTCTGTAAAAAATGTAACATTTGTTTTCATTTACTCTCCTCCACGACCTCCATTACCGCCATGGTGTTACTTAACTTCACCCTAGTTAAAAACTTAAAGTAACTTTTGCGTGGTTTTTGTAAATATGACGAAACGCTATTTGCACATTTAAATATATATGCGTTGGTGTGAAAGATCAAAGACATACTCAACTTCTCATTCTAGCCTTCGTGCCCGCTTTCTACTCTTCTACCTTCTCTGGTCTTTATCATAGCACACCTTACATAACTAATATCACAGTGCATTATTTTATGTGTTTATTGCTTCGGTAGAAAGTAAAGAGCAAGTGGAGTATTGATGGCGAGGAAAAAAAAAGAGGGCAAAGCAGTTCAGTAAACTAGAGTCAAAGAAACGATAGACAGTTTGTATCGCTAAGGAGAAGGGTAGCAATAATATTTACGGTCGTCTATCTATCCCTTGCCGCACCCCTTTCCACTTGTATTCATACACCTCCTCCCCCGCCACCTTTCCTTTGGCGTATCATATATTGTCAACACACATTTGTAACCGCCCTGGATCGATCTAACGATATTACAGTCGAATAACTCAAGTGTCCGAAAAGTTCAAGTCTGCCATATCATGTATCCAATTCATAGTCTAGTAAAAAGGTCATGCCAATTATCTGAATCTCCCATTAAAGAGACAGAGCCGAGACGACACTTGGAACAAAAGAGGCTTCCGCTTTCAGGGCCACCAGAGTGGCCATATTGTTTACATATCATGGTGGATGTGCCTAGCAACACACACCACAGAAGGAAGAAATAGTCTTCAACTGTGCAACAAACTATGAAACACTGCTAACATTTTAAATTTCATTTTAAATTTCATTTCGATAATTGGATACCGGCTTTTTAATAAATTGATATCAGTTACACTAAAACAGCAGGTAGGATAAAAACTTTTATACATTTATAGCTGTGCCTGTAGACGTTTGCACATCATCTACATTTGTTTGATATAAACAAACTAAAATTTAGTGTCTGGTACCACGTTATTGACTGGTTATTTGTAAAACAGAATGATCTATTCAAAATGATAAACACCGTTCCATATAGATAAACAATGTATTTTGTCTCTAAATTTCCAATATGCCACTTTCTATTAAATCTATTGACAGTGCATTTCAACCAACTCTTCACTGTCTTTAATATCGCAAATGTCCTTATCTATAAACTGTCATCTAACGACTGTGACGGAACACAAAAAAACAAAAACAAATTGTTTAAAGACAAATTTTAATGCGTAATTTCTCTTCAGCTTTATTTCGCGGTATCAAAAACTTATTGTGGGGGAGGAGGTTTGAGGGATTTATGACATTGAAATTGGCGGAGCAAAACATTTATTTCTCTTGTGTACCTCCTACAAATTTGGAGCGAGTGACGTGTTTGTACATGATGCCATGAGTTCACGTGGTATGATATATGAGAGTTTCGTTTGATCCCATCACATTATTAAATAGAACAATTTCTAAAATACAATTCCGGAGCTCATATCAGTTTTGCTTCAAATCGACTTGCACGTATTAATTACTTCAAACACCATCGTTTACACTACCATAATACGATTTATATGTTTATAGGGTAGGTTGACGGGGTCTGGGGGGGGAGGGGTTGCCCAATCTAATTATTGACATTTAAGTTCATTTTGTCTGACCCCAACCCTCCACGTGTCATCACGTGACTCGACTCTCGTGTAACTGTGGGAACCCCGTGAACACCATGGAATTATACATTATCGAATGTTCTCAGACTTCAGTTATGAAAGTCTTCTCTTAAAAACGGTAACTTTAGACTTGACAAGACGAGAGAGTTTTTTAATATGAGTTGATAAGAAAATGAAAATGAAATTCTACTGTAATTCATGAGAAGTTTTTATAAAATGTTAATTCCACGAAGACCTTCATAAAAATGCATGTAGGTATCGTAAAACTAATTTGTTATAACGTGAATGAGCTATTATTTATTACATTCAAACAAGGCATCGTAATACTAATTTGTTATAACGTGAATGAGCTATTATTTATTACATTCAAACAAGGTATCGTAATACTAATTTGTTATAACGTGAATGAGCTATTATTTATTACATTCAAACAAGGCAACAACTTTAACACAAATGCTGGAAAAACAAATTGAATTTAATTAAATTAAATTTAAAATGATTGCTAAGTAGCGAGCTGTTTGCAAGGCCATGTGACACATTGCATCTACGACGATTTCTCTGGCTACTCCAAACACTACCGCAATCCAAGACAAACCTGTGGTGATCAATAAATCACTAACTGTTGAAAATGACTGACGTCGGCAGCGTTGGGTTAATGTGCTCTCTACCTTTCAGTAGGATTTGAGACAGAATTAATAGCTTTAGTTTTTAGCCACAGTTCCACAGGAAGGGCATAACCAGAATTTGTTAGCATTGTGTTTGAGTCTCAAGTTTTGAAGCTTTTATGAGCTCACGAAAGTAAGAGTCATTTTTGCAGTATTATAAAGGGTAAATCATTCTTGTTGTTGAGCAGTTGAAGTTAAATTAAAGTCGTTATCTACTTTCTAATTTACTTAGACTAAAAAAAAACAACTAAAAAAAAACGTAAAGCAATTTTCTTATTTAAATAATTAGTTATATTTAACATCAAAATTGCATTCATCCACTGTATACATTTTTTTCCCCAGCCAAACTGGCAAGGGTCCTCTAATGACATAGGAGCAGCCTCCCACTATTTAGTTTTTGGCTTGAGAGCTCATCGAAGAGGTCAAGATGTGTCGGTGGGGATGCTCAGCTTTTAACTCGGTAGGTTAACGTGTACCTCGACATTTTTACAGCAGTAAAATGTGATTAAACATTTAACTTTCAACGATAAAAAACAACAACAACAGCACCAAATCTATTTACAATCAAACGCTCCGTAAATATAGAAAAATTCATCATAAAAACAAAGTCATAAATTCCAGCCTATAATCGCAAACACAGATACTATATTAAGTATCGCAGAAAAAGGTGAATACTGAATTTAATGTTATAAAAACTTGAACTTATTTACCAGACGTTCATGTGTAAATGGTGCGGCACACGATACTGCAGGGAATGCATGCGAGGAGAGTTTGCTGGCAACATGAATGAATCAACTATATGTGCCAAGTGTCATCAGGTAAGGAATTTGTCTGGACCTGGTTATTTAGACTTTATGGTGAGTTTTTTTTTGTTGGGGGGGGGGAATTTACGAAATGTCATTCAGGGAATAGCAACGGTCAACACCATCCTGATTCATAAAATCTGTAACATAACAATAAAGTTAGACAAAGAAGAAATTAAGCCTACTGTGAATACATAACAAAAAATAAAATGGCAACTCTAGGGTTCAAGAACAGGGACGATAACGCTTGCCATATCGGGACTAAAGTTTAAATATACCGAAGGGAAACTTTTAACTTCAATTAAGAGCTCATTACTTTACACCATCGAAAAGGTTTTATCCGGAGTGAGAAAAAAATCAGAAATATCTTACCATGTTTGAAATCAGATTTTCATATAATGTTGCAGGTGAAGGTCGAAAAATAAAGGTGAAATCTGCTTTAAAAGTTAGTTATAAATGTTGCAAAGCGATCTAGTGAATTTTAAAATTATCCCATCTCACAACATACTATAAAGGACTTGGATAAAAAAATTTAGATGATGATAATGCTAGCTGTGTTATCTTCATATTTAATTTAACCGCGAACCTAAACATCGGTGAGGGCAGAACTAATTGGATAGATTTCATGAAAGGTATGACGGAAACTGTCTTTATATAATGCATCCTGAACTTCCTTATTTATAACAAACTGTTTTAAGTGTTCGTTAAAGTGAGCTAAGTCTCATGGGACGGCGAGGCTCGGTAACTTCCGTGTCAGGAAACACGGACTTAACGAAATCTGATGATTATCTAAGGTTTACGAAACAAGGTGCTCCGGTACTACATAGAGATGGAATCTATAACTGTAAAATTTATCAGTAAGCTTAAAAAAATATATTTGGAAATGATTTTTTAACTAAACGTAAAGATATATTCCAGACAACCAGCCAGCCAGCCAGACAGCCAACCAACCAATCAACCAACTAACCAACCAACCAACCAACCAAACAACCAACCAACAAACAAACAAACAAACAAACAAACAAACAAACAAACCAACCAACCAACCAACCAACAACCAACCAACCAACCAACCAACCAATCAACTAAATGCCCGCTCGTCCGTCCGTCCGTCTTTCTGTCTGTCTATATATCTATCTATATGGTGGCAAATTTCTAGCCATATCCACTCATCTTAAAAAAATATCACCTGAGAGTTGTTGACCGGGGGAGGGGGGTGAGGTATACAACACTATCCTAAACGCCACAGATCAACAATCTCGTATTTGAAATACCGTGTCAAGAAAACCTCTAGGCGTCTTAATTGTGTTGTCAATGTGCTCTGGGGACAGCTCAAGGACTGACATTGTCCACATCAATGACTTGATAGGTTGAGCTGTGGTTGAAGACTTGATAGGTTGAGCTGTGGTTGAAGACTTGATAGGTTGAGCTGTGGTTGAAGACTTGATAGGTTGAGCTGTGGTTGAAGACTTGTTAGGCTGAGCTGTGGTTGAAGACTTGATAGGTTGAGCTGTGGTTGAAGACTTGATAGGTTGAGCTGTGGTTGAAGACTTGATAGGTTGAGCTGTGGTTGAAGACTTGTTAGGCTGAGCTGTGGTTGAAGACTTGATAGGTTGAGCTGTGGTTGAAGACTTGATAGGCTGAGCTGTGGTTGAAGACTTGATAGGTTGAGCTGTGGTTGAAGACTTGATAGGTTGAGCTGTGGTTGAAGACTTGATAGGTTGAGCTGTGGTTGAAGACTTGTTAGGCTGAGCTGTGGTTGAAGACTTGATAGGTTGAGCTGTGGTTGAAGACTTGATAGGTTGAGCTGTGGTTGAAGACTTGATAGGTTGAGCTGTGGTTGAAGACTTGTTAGGCTGAGCTGTGGTTGAAGACTTGATAGGTTGAGCTGTGGTTGAAGACTTGATAGGCTGAGCTGTGGTTGAAGACTTGATAGGTTGAGCTGTGGTTGAAGACTTGATAGGTTGAGCTGTGGTTGAAGACTTGATAGGTTGAGCTGTGGTTGAAGACTTGATAGGTTGAGCTGTGGTTGAAGACTTGATAGGTTGAGCTGTGGTTGAAGACTTGATAGGTTGAGCTGTGGTTGAAGACTTGATAGGTTGAGCTGTGGTTGAAGACTTGATAGGTTGAGCTGTGGTTGAAGACTTGATAGGCTGAGCTGTGGTTGAAGACTTGATAGGTTGAGCTGTGGTTGAAGACTTGATAGGTTGAGCTGTGGTTGAAGACTTGAGCGTTATTTCAGCACCTTTGGGAATGTCGTGCATGGTTAAGAGGGAATTTAACGCACACGTTAAAAACTGAAGGTCGGGTGTGTTATTGGGCATGTCGTTTGAGTAATCCGATCTTTGGAATAATCATCCTACTGTTGTAATAATGCTAAATTAGAATAAGCTTACCGTTGGATTAATCCTACCGTTGGAATAAGCTTACCGTTGAAATAATCATACGGTTGGAATAATCCTACTTTTGGAATAACGTTGAAATACTAAAAATGCACTTTTTAGACTCTCTGAAAATAAAAGCTACACCCATAAAACTTGTTATTAACATTCACAGACTTGAAACAGGATTAACTATAATAATTTTATTCCTTTAAGTTCAAGTTTTAAGCAAGGTATTTTAAAACTGAATAGTTTTAAATGTCTATATACTATAATTATTATCCAGAAACGATGTCAAGGTCAAAAAGTCGAGGGCGTTTTGAAAGAGTACATGAAGGACGATGAGAATGGCGGGAAAGGTAGGAAATCCGCTGGAAGCAGCAGAAGTAAAAGTCCAATAAAAAAGGGCAAGAAATCTGGAGGCGGTAAAAAATCTGGCAAATCCAAGGGCAAAACGAAATCTGGTAAGAAAGGCGGGAAGAAAAAGAAGAAGAAATAAATTATATTACCATTCAATAAACTGTTATTGTTGACAACAAAAAATGTATATATTTATTTCGTTGTAAAATATCTTTCGCCTCATAATATTTCATAGGCACTTTCATCTGTGGTAAAGTTTGAAACCATCTTTTGATGGCGCTACCTCAGTCCTTCAAAAAAGAAAGTCTCTGTGTAAACTGTTTTCAAATAACAGGGTATCTGAATCTTTAAGTCGTCCTTTGTGTCATAACAAAAAGAATCATGCGTCATCATGTCGTCATTAACTAGAGGCACGAGAATCTGCATCGCATTTGTAAATAAGTTATAAAAAAAATAAATCCATACTCATAATGTGTAGACCTTTCCCTCCTGAAGTTATAAAAAAACCACCTCTTTCCAATGAGTGTCAACTGTAAATGCTAACTAGCTACCCAGTTGATACAGCGCAATCGAAAAAATCAAACTCTTGCATTTCGGAGTATGATAGGGTATGTTAAATGTATGTTGAATGTTTTAATCACTAACAAATGAAGAGTACTATTCTTCTTACAGTTATTTTATATACAATTCTTTAAAATTTGTTTGATCTACAATATACGTAAATGAATTGATATATGTTGTGTGATTTTTCATACTTATGTAATAATTGTGTACTGAACTTAAGTATGAAATGGCTATTATGAAATTTGAATATAAGAAAAATATAAATGCATTCTAATGTAAACAAATAAACATATATCCACAATGTGTGGATTTATGCATATCATTATTATTGTCATTAAATGTGATAGTTTCAGTAAAAGAGATATTTTTTTGTCTAGTGTTCATTGAATAAACAGTGAAAGAAAGCTTTAAATAAAATATATTAATCCTGATCTATTGCCTTGATCTAAGCTTTTACAACGTTTTTATTAACTTGCTTTCGTGTCTGTCCGCAATTTTTCAAATTTGCCAACGTAAAATTAAACCACTTTTGATGGGTCTAGAGAGCTCAAAATTTGACCACAGATAGATCTTGGATGACATTGCATTGTATCAAAATTTCAGATCGATTTAATGTACCGTAATTAAATTATTGACTTTTTTTAGTTTATATCTAAATAAGTATCTCTTAACAGTCTGGTTTTTTTTTCACGTGCCAACTCAGTTAACCCCGTGACCTCATCCCCGTGGTGTTAAAAAGTTGGGCGGGCACTTATGAGGTGTTCGGTAAAATAAATAGAGGTAAAAAACAACAACAAAAAAAGATTTTTAAAAGGGGAGTTAAATCATCTATATATATAATTCTCTTCATGGTCGGACAATGTGAGTCAAGAAACTGCAAGAATGTGCAACAGAGCAAGACGAATGACCCTCGCTCGGGTCAACTAAACACAGTTAACGGTTGACAAGCGAAGGTAGTGGAGGGGTGACCAACAATGGCCCTTGCGTTTCACTTGCATTGTTCCTTCACAGAAAACGTGAGATTCGTAGTGTCATGGTTAACACGGTCGCCTCATGCGAGGAAGGTCCTGGGTTCAATCCCCGGCGAATGTCTGTTTGTGCCCGTTCTTTTACCTCTTTATGGCATAGCATACGCCATAGACTCATCATAGACGGTGCAAAGAACGGTTGGGGGGGGGTGAGAGTACAGACACAAAAAGCAGCACCAAGTAAATATAAAATAGCGGGCAAAGGTGAAGACATGTACACTTAGGTTGTTGTTACCCGCCTCCAATTTATTACTACTATTCCTTAAACATAAACTTTGTTTGGCCGATCCTAGTCATATTTAGGGTTGTTAATTGCGTGTTTTTTTGGTTTTTATTTTGTTTGTTGTTGTTGTGGAAAACCGATTATCGATTACGTAGCTCCGATTTTAAACCGATAATCGTTTTATAGCTGACTTCATAGAAGTTAGGGGTGTACCGAAATTCGCCTGCAAATGTCTCGAAAATAAACAATGAGTTGGCAGTTCCCGCCCCCCCCCCAAACCGACGTTCACTCGCGTTGTTTTTATTTGTTCGTGCTGTATTTTGTGTCCGTTCTTTCTCAAATTTCTTTGCACTCTCCATGAGCAAGTCTGGGGCGTATGCTACACCGCGGGGCGTCTAGTTGAAGAAAATTGAATAAGAAAACAGTCTTAATATGAATTGATAAGCGTTGGGGTTATTCCATATATTTGTGTTTGTTTGTGTTGGGTCTAAAATGCCTCACCTCCACGCAGTTGGACCTGAAAAATCCATACATATGGAAACCAAGTAGGCAATTTTGTATTTAATGAATTTTCTTATGTACAATAAAAGTAATATATACTCTAATATTTTACACTTAAACTGAAAAGAATAAAATAAATAGAGCTAAAAAAACAACGATTTTTGGTATAAAAAGTAAAGATTTATAATTGAGAAGGCAAAAGAGGGATCTATAAGTGAGAGAATGAGTGAACCGCATATGTTAAACCTCATAAGCGCCCGCCCAACGTTTTTAGTCATATTAATTCGAAGTACTTGAACTTATTACTTTAAAATTATTTTCTTCTTTTTAGTCCACTTATAAAAACGTGGTTTTTAAAAATCTTTTTTTCCCCTTTATTTCTTGTTGCGTTTACTCCCCAGTTTCACTCTCATATTGACATACATATTTCTCATATTGACATACACATTTCTCAGCCAAACCCATGCACTCACAAGGTAAAAAAAATCCTTTTTAAAAGTGAGTCTTTTCCTTTATAAGTCGTTTTTCTAACTAATTTGGACTTTTTACGTGAAATTAATATTTTATGACGTAGCAGCACTTAGTCAGTCATTAACGCGCTATTTCATATAGTGGCCTTTTTTACTTGGACGGGGGCAGTAGATATTTTTTGATTGAAAAGAAAACTATTTTGAAACGCAAAATTCGCAACAATGTCACAGCTATGCAAAATTTTTCGGGTGACCTTTTCGCTAACATTAAATATGCTGACTATAATAGCTGAAATAAGTGTAATGTTTTATGATTTCAATTTGATATGATGAAAAAATTCTGAACTTTTTTTCTGCAGCCGTGCTGTACTGCTAACTAATATTATGTACTCGATGTCAGTTAGGAATCGCTTTATTAAAACGAAATCTGCCATGTAAATTTCATTAAAAAAACTTTTAACTGTTATTTTATAATGCACTTTTAGTAGTAATCTTAAGAAAGATCGATGGTGTAGAAGAGACAGTTCAATATCTCGATCATGTTTCAAGTTCTTATAGATACACAAGGACTACTCATATTACTAGTCAATCAATTTCTTGTAGTTGGTTTTATGAAATTCATTGTTGAAAACAAAGATTTATGTGAATGCGTAGACAAATAAATTGATGAAAAATCAACAATGTTACTTTTATCGGAAAGCTTAAATTTCAAGGCATGTCATCTTAGTTTTGTGGAATGTCATCTTAGTTTTGTGGACCTCTATTTTAGTCGATATGTGATTTAGTGGTGTCCAGGTAAACTGTCATTTACAATTAGTTCGTAATTATTTGTGATAAATTAGTATTTTTTAAAAAAAATTGAGCTTGACTGCAACTTAGGTTTTATTTCCAGATCCTGTAATTCCAGCCAGGTAACGAATCTCCATTTCTAGAGTTTTAAGCAAATATTCCTCTCTTGTTCTTTCTGAAAACGTGATGCGAACAATTGGAGACACTACATACGAGCACAAAGGGACATAACTTATAGTTATTTAAATAAGTGTGAATATCTATAGGCAATCTCCCCTTATTTACATTCCACACCATTGAGTGTCTTTGATAACAACCTGAGTGGAAAAACCAACTGAAATCCAGTTTTTAAATATAATAACCATTTTCAGACCATGACGGCCTATTGGGCAAGTGAAGTAGCGTTCTTAAGTTTCATTGAGCCACCACTCAGGAGAAAGGGATTGAGTGGCTAGCACAATGCCCCGGTGGCCATGCCAGCACCGAGGTTCTAACCCGTGACTCTCTTATGCCTCGGTTCAACAGTCCAGCGCGCTACCGCTAGATCACCACGCCCTTTTTCAAAAAATATAATAATTTGTCTATAAAATAGTTCATACAAATTGAATGTATCCTCGCCTTCACAAAATGGTTGTAGTCAATAATGAGTATAGTCTATGAATTAACTATCGTTAGCAATCAATGCATGAATCTTAATTACATGATTTAATGCAACGCATTTACTGTAACGTCAAAAAAGAACTAATTATCAGTTGGTGAGGCCTGTAAGACTAGTTTTGAGAAAACTTGATAGATGCCAACTAATTATCAGTTGGTGAGGCCTGTAAGACTAGTGTTGAGAAAACTTGATAGATGCCAACTAATTATCAGTTGGTGAGGCCTGTAAGACTAGTGTTGAGAAAACTTGATAGATGCCAACTAATTATCAGTTGGTGAGGCCTGTAAGACTAGTGTTGAGAAAACTTGATAGATTCCAACAATTCTGAGAAAACTTGATAGATGCCAACAATTATGAGAAAACTTGATAGATGCCAACAATTCTGAGAAAACTTGATAGATGCCAACAATTCTGAGAAAACTTGATAGATGCCAACAATTCTGAGAAAACTTGATAGATGCCAACAATTCTGAGAAAACTTGATAGATGCCAACAATTCTGAGAAAACTTGATAGATGCCAACAATTCTGAGAAAACTTGATAGATGCCAACAATTCTGAGAAAACTTGATAGATGCCAACAATTATGAGAAAACTTGATAGATGCCAACAATTCTGAGAAAACTTGATAGATGCCAACAATTCTGAGAAAACTTGATAGATGCCAACAATTCTGAGAAAACTTGATAGATGCCAACAATTCTCGTGTAGAGCTGAATGTTTCCTCCTACAAACCAAGTCATCTGGCTGAATGTGGTGAGGTATTAATTTAATTAATAAACAACCCGTAAAACTAAGTTTTTGACTAAATATCCCTTATATATGAGACATAACTAATATTATTTATTATGTTCAATATAATACGCAACGCGCGACAAAAATTTACAGACTGAACGTGACTGAACTCCCCTTGCTGCAAAACACTGGCCATCGCTTGCTGGAGTGAAATGCAGTTAACCGTGGAGGTCAACTATAGCAGACGGCTTCACAGAGATACATAGAGATAAACTAAAAATTCATTCATTTTATTACGGTACTGTCGAAAGATCTGAAATTTTGAAACAATGCATTGTTAGGTGATAGGTGACACAAGACTATATGCAAAATTTCAGCTCGATAGTATCATGGGAAGGGAGTCATTTTTAAAAAATCTATTATATTAACTCGTGGTGTCTGGTTGAGCCCTTGCTTGCTTGCTTGTCAAAAAAACTTTGGATCGATTTTTAACCCACTTTCTCGTAAGCTAGCGAGCTAGCAGGCCGTTTTGTGCCGATGATAAAAACGATGTATCAAAATTTCAGATCGATCGCATGTACTGTAATTATATTATTGAATTTTTAGATTATTTTATTTATTTCTATGTATCGTGTTATTTTTTGAGATACAGTGTCGCGGTGCGTATTATATTGAACAACCTTTCTGTCGCGCATTAAGGTGCGTATTCTATTGACAACACTTTTTATGAACATATTCCTGATCGGTGCGCATTATATTTAACATGTTTTACGACACAACTGCAATTTAGTATTTTTGGATGGTCTTGCGCTGCGTATTATAATGAACATTCTTTTAATTATGTCTCGTACATAAAGTATTTATAGTCAAAAACTTGTTTTTTTTACTTTAAAATAAAAATGTTACTTATGTTTTTCCGCCGACCGACCAAGAGATCACGACAAGACGATGAATTTTAATATAAGGGATTTTATAAACAACCCTTAAAAACAAAGGTTTTGACTATAAATCACTTACACATGAGACGGAACTTAATGACCTTAATGTGGAAGAAAACCAGAAGCCCCGAGCCTAGTGCTCTTCATGGGTCTTCCTGGAAGACCCTCCCAGCTATCTAGCCCCCTCCCCCAAGGTGACGTAACAACTGGGAACCCCCCCCCCTCCCCGGAGCGGTCGCTTCTGAAGCGGCCACCTGGGCATCCAAGACTGAAAGTATAAAATGCCTCCCACTAAAGTTGACCTCACAAGGAGGGGTGGAATTCCCTACATCGACCCACTACCACTTTGGCGCCACCCCGGCAAAGCACAAGAGTCTCAATGGTTAGAACCGCCGCTTAGCGGGAGATCATCAATGACCTACCTAGGGTGCAACCCCCACTGGGAGGTTTTCTCAGAGCTGGCGTCCGCTGCGTTCTTCGCGGTTTCTTTTGCTAATCCGTACTGGCGCTCCTTCCCCTAAACCGGCACCGCTCATTGGCGTTGCTAGTGAAATGAGGGGGACGAAAATGGTCTCTTCGGAGTAACCCATAGTTATGTCTCATATATAAGGGATTTATAGTCAAAAACTTTTCTTTACGGCCTTGTTTAATAACTTATTAATTTGTCACCAATAGCCCCAACCAACACTCAGTAACAATAAATATTATATAAAATAAATTAACATCAACTCATAATTACAAGCCTACATTTATATTTAGAATTAAATTTATTCTGATGTGTCTTTTTTTTTAGACAACAACCAACGCATTTATTTTAATTTCGTGATGTCAAGAAGAAACGTTTGCGTTGTCAAATAAAACATGATTTAGCTTTAAAAAACTCTCTAATCTGGTGGAATGGGGAAACTTATCTTTGAGGTTTTGTTTGCAATGATTTGTTGCATGATGTCATCAGTATCATTTATTTAGACGTTCTTCTGCCATGTCTAGCTACAGGTAAGGCTTTAACTTCTACCCTCTCCCCCCCCCCTCCACACAACATAACTATTAATAGAATTATAGCATGTGACAATCAACAAAACTGTTCATTTCTCACAACAACAAAAAATTAATTTTCTTTGAACAAAAAAATATTCCTAAGTTATTTTTGCGTATAAATACTTTTCAATTGCTTTTTTCACCCCTAAATTCTTTAGTAACTCATTTCTTTTCTCCTTTATTTCCGATATCTTTGTGGCGAGATTCTGTTCAAACATCAGCTTTATTGTCGAGCCTTATTAAAAAAAAATAAACAAAAAAAAATTATTAAAAAAAGAATTCTATTTTTTAATTGAATGAGGTGTAGGAAAGATTTTATAATCTAACATTCACGGTACAACTAAAATGAATGATTTTTTGACAACATATTATAACCAACTATTCACTGGCCTATTATAACCAACTATTCAATGGCATATTATAACCAACTATTCACTGGCATATTATAACCAACTATTTGCTGGCATATTATAACCAACTATTCACTTGCATATTATAACCAACTATTCACTGCCATATTATAACCAACTATTCACTGGCATATTATAACCAACTATTCACTGGCATATTATAACCAACTATTCACTGGCATATTATAACCAACTATTCACTGGCATATTATAACCAACTATTCACTGGCCTATTATAACCAACCATTCACTTGCATATTATAACCAACTATTCACTGGCCTATTATAACCAACTATTCAATGGCATATTATAACCAACTATTCACTGGCATATTATAACCAACTACTTCCTGGCATATTATAACCAACTATTCACTTGCATATTATAACCAACTATTCACTGGCATATTATAACCAACTATTCGCTGGCATATTATAACCAACTATTCACTGGCCTATTATAACCAACTATTCACTGGCATATTATAACCAACTATTCACTGGCCTATTATAACCAACTATTCACTGGCATATTATAACCAACTATTCACTGGCATATTATAACCAACTATTCACTGGCCTATTATAACAAACTATTCACTGGCCTATTATAACCAACCATTCTCTAGCATATTATAACCAACTATTCACTGGCCTATTATAACCAACTATTCAATGGCATATTATAACCAACTATTCACTAGCATATTATAACCAACTATTCAATGGCCTATTATAACAAACTATTCACTGGCCTATTATAACCAACCATTCACTAGCATATTATAACCAACTATTCACTGGCCTATTATAACCAACTATTCACTGGCATATTATAACCAACTATTCACTGGCATATTATAACCAACTATTTCCTGGCATATTATAACCAACTATTCACTGGCATATTATAACCAACTATTCCCTGGCATATTATAACCAACTATTCCCTGGCCTATTATAACAAACTATTCCCTGGCATATGATAACAAACTATTCTCTGAGATGTTATAAATAACCGTTCAAGGTTTGAAAAAACTATGCTTTTTATAAATATGTAATAAAAAAAAGATTATTGAAAAATATTTGTTTTGAAATAAAAAAACCAAACTTAGTATTCATTATTGATTGGTGGAATCTGCTGAAGGCCAAACATTATCATAGAACTACAATATCTATTTATAGAAGACATTACTCGTCAACAAATGTAGAGTACATACAAATTCTGCTCCTTCATTTCCATATGGTTTCTATGACACTGATCACTTTGTAATGTGATGTGTGGACTGATTCACTACAATAGAAAGAGAGGGGCGCAGAGAGGAGGGTTCTGCAGTGAGCTGTTTTTTTTTATACAGGGTATATTTTTTGAACGGTCGATACTATAGCATCGGCATTTCTTTTAATGAAATTTCTTCATGATTTGTCCGTTTCTTTAGTTTGGGTGGAACCATCATGGTCAGACTCTAATTGTCACAAACTCTTTATTCTCCTCAGGTGTCAGTGTAAAATTGTCTGTGGTAGTTAGAAGATGGTGTAAGGATCACAGGAGTTAACAGAATCCCATAGTACACAATATAAGGCAATATGCGACGAGAATGTTTGAATCTTATCTTAGAAGAAGTCTGTAATTAAAAATTTAAAAGTGTTGATGGTAACTTGATGTTGATTTTTATTATAATGTATTTGAAAGTTGGGAAAATTGTTTACATGTCTTAAGTCGACAAAATTGTAAAAAATAAATTACATCATAAGAATAGGGGGAATTCTTATTATTTTTAATAAAAGGCCACTGAATCACCTTGTGATAAAGTACCAGTTAAAAGATTAACTCCAGCCCAACATTCAGGAGAGATGAAGTTTTCAGACAGCGCTCTTGTTAAAAAAAAACATCAGCCGATATTAAGCTATACTCCGTCTTCCGTCATTTCACAAAATGAAGGCCTTTCAAGATATTTTAACTTTTTCTTTATGCTTTAAGATCATGACGTAGTGAATGAATAAAGCATCACCCAACATAGCAGTTAATAGGAACTCTCCTAGACGTGAAGAGCTCCATTAGTACCACGATGGTCAGACGCCTTGCCCTGGGTCACCTCGGTTTTTAAGGTCTACCGTCGCCCACACGTCAACATAAATACCCGCAGTGATGCGTTATTCAGTGCGACAGCCTGTATCAGGAGAAAATAGGAGTTGGGACATTGGACAGCCTAACCCCATCTCGGCTACTCGGATATGAGGTCATCTGGGGGCAAATAGCCTAATGGTGGTTAGGAATCATCGTGTTTCTTAGTTTCTGTCTGACCAGTGGTTCTTTACTTTTACTATGCTTTTTTTATTTATGTGTTGTTCATACAAAGTGTATTTTAGCGTTTTTTTACTGCTTCAGTCGCATAAATGTAAAATTAAATTAAGAGTTTATTGGTATGTAAGCTTGGTCTTAGTATTGGTTTAAAGAAATAATTTTGTTTATTTTCATAATTGGTTCTCATAACACGGAGTTAGAACCATTCATCGCCAGATGGACACTATGACGTCATTACGGTCACATCTCTCTCTCTCTCTTTCTCCTTAAGCACCTCAAGCCCTATAGGACAGAGAGACCGACAGATGGATAATTAATTCAATACGACAATGACACGTTATCTTTTTCTTTTTTTTAAAAAATATATGACTATAATAATCGTGTTTATGGTTTTAAGAAGATAAAATGAAAGAAGAAAAAATATAATAGGAAGAATGATTATGCCGTGACCTTGAATTTGTATGAAGGTTATTTTCTAGGGTGGGACACAGAAACGTTTTTAAAAAGAAGTAATTAGACTTATGTGTGTATGTGTTTCCTGATAGCGCCCGTGATTAGTTATATGTGTATGTGTTTCCTGATAGCGCCCGTGATTAGTTATATGTTTATGTGTTTCCTGATAGCGCCCGTGATTAGTTATATGTGTATGTGTTTCCTGATAGCGCCCGTGATTAGTTATATGTGTATGTGTTTCCTGATAGAGTCCGTGATTAGTTATATGTGTACGTGTTTCCTGATATCAACCGTGATTAGTTATATGTGTATGTGTTTCCTGATAGCGCCCGTGATTAGTTATATGTGTATGTGTTTCCTGATAGCGCCCGTGATTAGTTATATGTGTATGTGTTTCCTGATAGAGTCCGTGATTAGTTATATGTGTACGTGTTTCCTGATATCAACCGTGATTAGTTATATGTGTATGTGTTTCCTGATAGCGCCCGTGATTAGTTATATGCGTATGTGTTTCCTGATAGCGCCCGTGATAAAGTATGTTTCTAAAACAAAATGCCTCCTTTCAAACGCTGCCATTTACAACCAAACAATAATTGTTTCAGATCTTCAAGATTTCAGTTTCTGAGTAGATTTTTTTTACATTGTGGAATAGTCTTTTTCGTAATTTTAAAAATCCTTTCAGAGACCGAGTTTAACACTCACTGATTCTTCTTCAGGGGTTTCTAATCCATAGAGAATCGGGACTCGGGACTCAATTAAGTTTTTTTGTGCTTCAAATGAAAATCAAATACGTCAGCTGAGATGTGCCGATCTGCCAACAGTCAAAGAAAAGTATTCAACATATATCGTTATTGTATGGTTATTAATTATAAAAAAAGACTTTATTTGTTAAAATTGGAAGAAATTTAAATTATGCAACATTGATATTCCAGTTTGAACGTGGAATATGTAACTTTAATACCAAAATACAAAAATTAGTAAAAGTAACATTGATATTAAGCCTCAGGAGAAAGTTGAATAAATGCAACAACATTGATAGCATTTCAGCGAGAAAGCTACGGAATGTGAGATTGTTAGTGAGTCGAGGTAGAAAGTGGAAAGCGTGTTACCTTTCTGGTAAAACAATATTAAACGCCATAGATTAAATGTTAGTGGCATACATATCATAACGACTGTAAAATTCCAAAAAATAAAAGTCATCATTGTCTCCATAAGACAGTGTCCACACAAATTCTTGAAATTCCCTCAATAGTAGCTCTACTTTTACCTTTAACCTTTGAGTAGCAGTAGAAGACAGAAAATACGCTGATTGGCTAAGACCATTACCTGGTCAGCCACCAGAATTGTTCTAAGTTTTCAGCAGTGTGTAGGCAGTGTTACAATTAGTGTTTTAGGTAGTGAAGCAAATGCGTGTTTCTAGGCAGTGTTACAATTATTTTTTCTGGCAGTGTTACAATTAGTGTTTTAGGCAGTGTTAGAATTAGTGTTTTAGGCAGTATTTCATTAGTGTTTTTAGGCAGTGTTACAATTAGTTTTTCTAGGCAGTATTACAATGATTGTTTCTAGAAAGTGTTACAATAAGTGTTTCTAGGAAGTGTTTCAATCATTGTAGTGGGAAGTGTTACAATTAGTTTTTCTAGGAGTGTTACAGTTTGTTTTTCTAAGGAGTGGTACAATTAGTTTTTCTAGCCTGTGCTAGAAACGCTAATAATTTATTTAATCATGCTGTTACACCTTTTAATTTTGTCCTATATTTTAGTTAAATAGGAACGTGATTTATTGAGGATTTTTGGGGTGGTGGTAGTGGGGAATTTTCTTTATTTTAATTTGTTCATCATCCAAAAAAGCAAGTTCATTTTGGGAAATCTACTATAAATTTTTTTTTAATTCTTTGAAAATGTAATAATAGGGTAACCAACATCAGTATGGTGTTTACAGGTCTGGTACTGAAAAATCTTCGAGTTAATTTTATTAAGTCTTGTCTCAGAAAACAGGACGCAATATTGCATCAATAGATTTTTGCTTGGAAAATGATCATTATAAGAAATTACTTAAATGTCCATGGTTTTTTAAGTTTATTTCAGGTTTAGACTTGTGATCTGATTCGTCTTTACCTGGATATGTCTACGTGGGTTTTCGGCATGGGTCGGTAGGTGTTGGGTGAAGATGTGTGGGTGAAGATGTGTGGGTGAAGATGCGTGGGTGAAGTTGTTTGAGTGAAGTTATGTGGGTTAAGATGTGTGGGTATGGATGTGTGGGTGAAGTTTTGTGGGTGAAGATGTGTGGGTGACGTTCGTTGTGTGGGTGTGGATGTGTGGGTGAAGTTGTGTGCGTGAAGATGTGTGGGTGAAGATGTGTGGGTGAAGATGTGTTAGTGAAGATGTGTGGGTGAAGTTGTGTGAGTGAAGTTATGTTGGTGAAGATGTGTGGGTATGGATGTGTGGGTGAAGTTTTGTGGGTGAAGATGTGTGGGTGAGGATGTGTGGGTGAAGGTGTGTGGGTAAAGATGTGTGGGGGAAGAGGTGTTGGTGAAGATGTGTAGGTGAAGATGTGAGGGTACCGATGTGTGGGTGAAGTTGTGTGGGTGCAGATGTGTGGGTGTGGATGTGTGGGTGAAGTTGTGTGGGTGAAGATGTGTGGATGAAGTTCTGTGGGTGAAGATGTCTGGGTGAAGACGTGTGGGTGAAGATGTGATGGTGAAGATGTGTGTGTGAAGTTTTGTGGGTGAAGATATATATATTAAATGTTTAAAAACTAGTTTTATTTTATAAACATAATAGTTTCTAAGATATACTCTCTTACTTGGCGTCATCGCATCATACAAAGTCAATAAATGCTAGCTGACTAGCAGACGAATGGACAACATCATGCACACACAATTTTGGTTATCGATCATTAGTTTGATGGACAGGGTGGCTCAGTTAAATATCATAATCAAGATCTCTTCTTCTGAGTCATTAATTGATTCTCTCAGTGCAGCACATGAAACGGATACATTTTAAAATGAAAGATATCGGTTACCCTGAAGCGGATGTTACGTCACTGAATGGTTGTCAAAAAAAAACAATTTTGAAGAGGTAGGAAACAGTTGATTTTCAAAACTTGTGAGTTGATGAATGGCTAAAATGATGAATGGGTAAGGTGATGAATGACTAAATGATGAATGGCTAAAATGATGAATGACTAAAATGGTAAATGGCTAAAATAATGAATGAGTAAACGAACACATTAAAGATGATACAAAGACGTTAGGTATTGATAAAGCACATTTAAGAATCGTGTTCATAATGTAACCTAAAATATAAAGTTTACGGGAAATAATCATTTTGTTCTTTTCGTCACAGGGCCTACGTCATGTTGGTTGTTTATCTCTAATGTAACAAATAATTTGATATTTAGTTTTGAGAGTACGCAGGACACCCAGACACTAAGTCGTCTCTTTTCCCGCATTTGGGTAATGCAAGAAAACATCAAGAGCAGATGACACAAATTAGCACCAGTAGCTTGGCTAGAAATCTACAAGTTTTACTACATGACAATCGCACCGTTACCCAATGTCTGTGCTTGAATTGAGCGTTTCCCCTTTCTTAGATAAACGAATCAAATATCCCTGTGATATTTTTATATTTTTTTAGACATCAGCTGGAACTGAACCCCAGCCCACAAGTTTGAGTCAGTTTACTCTGCTCAGTCCAACCTTTGCCTACAATCGCATCAACACAACAGGCAATGAAGCGCAAGGCAGTGTTTGTGAATGCGGTACGGTAGAGAAAAATGTGCCATTGAATAAACACCCCGTAAAAACAAAGTTTTTTTACTATAAATATCTTATATACTAGTTTGTGCTGCGGCACCGTGGCGCCTGAGGAGCCCCCCCCCCTTTTTTAAGGGCGCCTACGGTGCCCACGTTTTTCAAAAGCCCCTTAACTTGTGCTTATATGATAAATACGTAATATTAAAATTTCTTAAATGTACACAAAGTATTTTATAAAATTTTATTTTTTTTAAATTAAAAAAAAATTTTTATGTCAAAAGCCCAAGTAACTTATCCTTGTATGATACATACGAAATATTCCTGAAATGTACACAAAGTATGTATATAATATAGGTTGTGCTGCGGCGCCCGCTTTTATTTAGGGCGCCTACGGCGCCCACTTTTTTCAAAAGTCCAACTAACTTGTCCTTGTATGATAGATACGTAATATTAAACTACCTTAAATGTACACAAAGTAATTTAGAATAGAGGTTGTATTTTTTACAGTGCTAATCACCACAAGATTTTTAAACTAATTTTAGAAAGCAGCGCACCAAATTACTGCACCAAAAAATAACTATTTGAGTCAATCAGCACTGCTTACAACGCAAAATTTAAAAATTTTCCCTCAGCGTTAAGGTTGGGCCACACTATCAAATGCTCGCGCGAGCATTTGATCAAACGCACTATTTTATTGGCGAATGCAGATGTAATAGAAGTAAACATTAATCACGTGACTTGACTTTACAGCTGATCTTAATTTTAATGGCTGCCACTTTATTTGATTCTAGTCTAATTATTATATATCAGCTCTACAAAATCGTAATGAAAACAAGGAAAATACGCTAATATTCTCAATGAAAACAAATCCTCAGCATACCAAATGGTCTTTAAAATCTAATAATATCTACGCGACGTCTTCACTTTAAAGGACAACATTTGAATCGAACAAATACTCTGATCATACTTCGTGACATAATAATAATAATAGTAATAGTGCTACTTGTACTTCTAACTTACTACTACAACTACTACTACTACTACTAGAAATAGTCTGCTGTTACTGATCACTGATAAGTTATCAAGTTCAAGAAACTTCAAAATCATAATGGTAAGTTCAGTTATTATTAATTTTTTTATATTATAGCTTAGTTTTTAAGGAAAGCACATAAAATTCATAAATATTATATTATGATAGAATATTATTTTATTAATAAAAAAAATATTAATGTATTTATTATTTATATCTAAATTTAATATTATCAATATGTACCATAGACCTGGAATGTATGAATCACTTTGAATTAATTAATAATAACTTAATAACAATAACAAAACATAATTGTCATATTATTAATAGTATTATCGAATGAATTTGCTTATTTATATTATAATACTAATAACTTTTATTAAAATATTAATATTAAAAATAGGGCTGCGGAAAATAACAATTAATTAATCGATTAATCATTAAAAATAAAATTTAATTAAAATTTAAGAAAATATTTTGAATATTTTTTTTTCCAATTTATTTTTAATTTATATTTTTTGTAACTAGCATACTTTTCCCTTGTATTATTTTTATTTATTTAGACGCGCATACATAAACAAAAAGGTTTTTCTACCTTATTTCTTGCATAGCAATGAAAGAGTAAAACATAATTTAAATTACCAAAACAATGTAAATTACTAAATTTTAGCAACTTGTCCTTTTTTTAAATATATTGAGTTTTAAATATTTTTTGTAAAGATAGTTAAAAATATGCATATTTGTTTTTCAGAAAGAATAGACTACATCCAATAGCACCGACTTTCATTTAGATGATGACAGCATGTTTGAATCCTATTCGATACCAAGTCACTCTACTAAGTTATTGGAGCAAGAGATATAAAAAAATTAATTTAATTATGAAGAATGAAACAAATTCCTCATTACTATTCTTACTACTTACATAAATGTATTTAAATTCATTTTTATCCTCTTTCTGTTATTACAAGGCTAAGAGACTTTAATATGTTTTAGATTCAATACTACCACAAGACTTGTAAAATAAGCAAATTATTTTGAAAATCATGAAATATCACCAGATCATTTCAGTAGTTATCATGATTAGAAACTAGTTAACAACCATCTGAAATTTATATCAATAAATGTTTAATAGTATTGTAAATATTTTTTTTTAAACAACCAAAATTAGGTTACTGTTTTAATTGTAGTTGTATCAAATTACTTACTCTATGTTGAGGCAATTTTGTTCCTTGCCTAAACACAAAAATTTAAAAGCCATCACTGCTAGAATGATATTGAGAAGTTGAAAGATTAGGATTGAAAGGCTTAAGTACTAAAATAGATTTGGGCTCTATTTAACATTTTTTTCTCCAATTTGTAGAGAATTGATTAGAGTAATAGTAATAAGACCAAAGAAAAGATGAATATCTAATAAATAAGAATTTTAATAAATCTAAACAATTTGAAAGGAAAACAAGTAATCATTAATCAAAAGTAATGCATTTAAATTAAACTAAAATAAATGTTTGTTTAAATAGGAGTTATTATTAAATAATCTGTTGTTGTGAATGTTTTTTGAAAAATTAACAAGTTTCTAAATCTATGTTTGATTTATACAAGTTATAACTAATAATTAAATCTAAACATTACTTGTTCCTTTCAATGCTACATACATTTTTAATATATTGTATATATATAAATATAAATATAATGTATATAAAATAATATATATATACACAATGATAATTACATGATTTGAGCACCTATACACACATGAAGTTTCAAAATGTATTCAAAAATAAAGTTATGGTATTTAATGTGTCTTTCATTCAAATTTTGACAATAAATTATAGTGAATAATCTTGTTTCTACATAAAAATAAAAGAGTAAAAGTGTTTGGGACTTGAAAAAAAAATTAAGAAAGTGAAAGCTAATGAGTGCAATATTTCATATAAGTATATATATGTTTTCATTTTCAGATTTGGCTTTTAGCAATAAATTTTAACAATCTTCATTTTCTAAAGTTTAAAAAGAAAAATATTATTAACTTAATATCCTGCATTTTTTTCAAGTAAAACTAATATGGTTTTTATTTATAAATAACCTGAATACACCTTCTGATTACATCTTAGTGTCTGCTATGTTTTTATTACATATAATTTATTTATAAGTAAATAAAATAGTTTAGCCCATGTTGCATTAAACTGCAATAAATTGCTACTTTTTATTTAATTATACATTTCTTATTTTATGTTTGATGAAATTTTTGTATTCAGTCCTGTTTATAATACACATCACTCACCTCAAATAAAATTGTAAGTGCATATGGTTCTTATTGGTCAGAGAATTTTACAATATATGTGTATAGTACAATAACAAATGAATTGAAGTTTTATGGAATAAGTAATTTATAGGACAGTTACATTTTCTTAGTTATATTTCAAGAGAATATGATTAAATTGTTTGTATAATATTTCAAGTGATGGTGATAAGTCTAATAGTAATAGTAGGTTAGCTTTTAATTTTTTTTATATGTATTAATTTTTTTTAAACTTATTAAATATGGGTATTTAAAAAAGATGATTCATAGTAGCTATAGGTTTTGTATTTTATTTGGATTGTTGTTTTTCTTGTACATGCACCAATTAAAAATACATTCAACAAAGTTGAAAGTATTGGCCAGACATAATGTAATCAGATGTTATTATAGGTCGGGGGGGGGGTGTGGACCGCACCGGGTGACAGTGGCATAGCCAGGGTCATCTGCGCCTGGGGACATTACACAAATACTGCACCCCTTCTCGGACTGACAGATTTTTCCTTAAAAGAAATTGTTTGCAATCGCATAGAGAATTATTAGTCTGTATTGTAATTCATTAAAATACCAGATGCTTCGAAAATGAACCATATAAACGGCAAAATTTCAAAAAATTTCTAGGGGGCTCATTGTCGGTCCGGGAAGGGGCGCAAAATTTGTGTCATGTCCACGGGCGCAGATGACCCTAGCTACGCCAATGGTCATTGCATCAGCATTGTTATGTTATTGTGACCGACAGTCGGCTAGAGGTATGTTAACATATTCCAGTTTCTCTACGATAACCCTTTCAAGGCTTGCTGCGTCTTTGGAATGTATATGAACAAAACCGAAAAATGATTCTTTAATGGTTACTTTTTTAGTTTGAAAAGCCACATGGCGCCCCTTAATGCACAATGGGGGTGCCAAAATCATGCTTGCCAACTGGTTTGTAAAGAAGATATTTGTGGAGCTCCAAAATTCAATCTTGCAAACGTATTTGAAGTACATTAGTTTTCATCAAAATTAATTTAAATAATTAATTTTAATACTCATTTTGGCGCCCCCTAATGTGGCGCCCGGGGACATATGTCCCCCCCCCCTGCACCCCTAGCTACGCCACTGCCGGGTGACACCATCACAAGAGGTGACACCAAACTGTAAAATTCCGTATGTTCCGTTGTTTGGCGGAGGAGTTGTTTTTTTTTATTTGTTTTTTTTTGTGTGTGTGAGGGGGGGGGGTTCCGCGCGGCAAAGCTCTGTGACGTCATCTTGGAAGGGTGTCTAAGTTTTTTGTGGCCGGAGGGGGGGTAATAAAATAGGAAAGAATTGCCAATAAATAATTATGTATAAAATAAATTAATGTAAATATATATAGGCATAGGCCCAATTAACTAACTAAAATAAGTGGCCGTCCATAAAGTATGCCACGCTATTTTTAACTCCCCCCTCCACCCTGTCACAAATCTCGGAACCCCCCCCCCACCTAAAGTACGTCACTCTTTCGAACAAAACTAATTTTTTATTAACACAAACTGTCACACAATGTATTCCCCTGTCACACTTTTTTACACCCCCTCCCCGCTCCCCCCTCTGGTGCGTGACTTACTTTATGGACGGCTCCTAAGCTTAGGCTTAGGCCTTAGCCTTAGGCTGAACAAAATTTGATTAACCAAGTATTGAAATATAATTTAGAGTTTTAGTTATAGATCTAGACTCTTGGCAAGCTTTTTATTTTTTCTTGTGTTTATGACCAAGGAGGGGCAAAATATTTTTTTCAACGTACCTTCATCTATCTTATAACATCATTATTAATTATTAGTTCTATTTCATAGATTCGAATTAACGAAATTTTGTTTGCGTAATTTCAACGAACGATGGCAGACTCCTTAGCCACAGTAGTAGATAGTATGAATATTTAAACATATTAACTCATTTTTAAACATGAGTCATAGTTATACTCATTCTACACATTAATTTGAATATTTTGAATTTTAAGTTGAAGTCTTTATTATTATTTTTTATTTATTTTCATTCTTTTAATTTAAAAAAATATCTGTTTTTAAAAGCCTAATGTAAATAAAATGCATATCTACTTCGTAATAAATCGTATATTGTTGTTGTTTTGACATTACTAAAATAATAATGATTTGATAAAAATTTGGTTGATCACGAGCAATTTTATTAACATTAATAGCACATCGTAGTCAACATAAACAACTCTCCGATGATGAACTTTGAACTTCAATTTGTAATAATTTACCATGTGATATGGAGGTTGCGCATTATTACAAAAATATTTATAGTGCGTGTGTTTGATCAAATGCTTGATCAAATGGCTCGATGGCATTTGATAG